>JARWLC010000028.1:600000-1010000 GCA_033318265.1 Phyllotis vaccarum
GATAAGCATATCAGATAAACAAATAGTATGAAGTGTTCATTCCTTTCTTCAGTATTTCTTTAATTGGCGTTAGTTTTAAAGACATAGTTTTTAACTGACAATTAAGTCATTAAAACTTTTGAAGCAACAAAAATTTTATTATTGCAATATGTAAAGCAGTCTATATTGTACAAATTAATCTGGAAAATTATAAATAAATGTGAAAAGATAAACTTTCACATCATTATAAGTCCACCACAAAGCTGTTTTTTGTGGCTCTGATTTATATATGTTCTTATATTTATTTATTTTCTCTTCTTCATGTGTGTGTGTGTGTTTGTGTGTTTGTGTGTGTGTATGTGTGTGTCTGTGTGTGTGTATGTTTTACATGAATGTTTGCCAATAGCTTACATGTTTTATGTGTAGGTGTTGGATTCATCATGTGGGTGTTCGATGGAGACACATGACTTTATGTTTGATGGAGAGCACCGTTACCCACTGAGATGCCGTGTCAGCCCTAAGTGACTTTTGGCCTAATTGGCATAAGAATTTTCTGGTGATAGTGAAATAGAAACTTGCTTTTAGAGTAAAGACTGAATTTGATATAATTTTAGTAAGGAAGAACACATGCTGTTGAGATTTCAGTGGATGTCATAAGCACTTACTGTAGTATGGAAACTCTCTGGTAGATGTATTGGAAGAGGGCTAATAAAGCAAGGTTTAGCTGCCCTGGGATCATATGGGAGAGTAAGTTTATTTAAATTGCTGAAAAATAGTATTTTCTTATTTAACATAAAGAACTTTTAAACCAGAAATAGACACATTTATTGAATCATCAACTATCACCTCAGTGAGGAGGAACAAACATGGCTGCTTTGTGACTTGAAAAATTAGCAAAAAGTATTTTAATTATTTGACTTTAACATTAGTTTTTATAATTGATTTACAGACAAACAAAAAATGTCTAATGCAAAATTATCTTTAATGTCCTAGTCCATTGTTTGGCAAATTATAAAGAGGAGCCCATGGAGAAATTTTATTGATAATGTATTGATAAACAAAGAAAGAAAATCAGTAATGTTATAAATTTAAAACTTATAGTTTTATCTAAGAAAAGGCACAGATCATGAAACTTGTGTTACTTACATTATTTATCCACCTATCTATATATTTGTGTACTTACTTTATTTATCATTGATCCATCATGTAATTTGCGTTGTGTGTGTGCTCATATTTGTGTGTGTGTATGTGTGTGTGTGTGTGTATAAAATAAGAGTTGGAAAAGAACCTAGCATAAAATAAGTCACCATTTAGGTCTGTAAAACCTTCCCATTGTAGTTATCACTTCCATTTGCTCTGATAATGGGTTTACACTCCATGCACTGAAAATATAAAAAGAAAATACATTTGCAAATGTAACAAGTATCATTTAGAAATTGGACCACATGTGGTAGAGCTAAAACTATTCAAAAAATATGCAATGATTTTATGATAAAGGGAGTAAAATTATCCAAAAAATATATTAAATTAGTTCAGGTACAGATAATAGTTTTAAATATAAATATTCATAATTATTCACAAACTAGTCTAGACTAAAAATGAGAATCCATTTCACTAGGTTAATGGATGCAAAACTCAGATGCTTGAGTGCAATATAATGTAGTGTGTCGAGTGGGAAATAGCAATAGCGGTCATCTTTACAAATTTGCATCAAAGAAACTTAAAATGGCCATGTCTCACTGAGAAGAAAATGAGGTGACATCATATTTATCATCCTGGAATGACCTTTCAGTTCCAACTTTGCACTAATACAGTCTTATTTTATACTCATGAAGAAAATAACTGAAGAGATAGATGAGAGCACAGAAATGTGAATTTTGTAGAATTGTCCAGTTTATCAAATTCTTCTACATTTCTAAACAGAAAAACAAAAACATTATAGTAGACCACTGCACTTTGTGTAAATGTGTGCTGGAAATTTTCGAGGAGGATTTTAAACATTATTTTATTTCTTGTTCCTGGTACCTATATTAAAAATAATCAGTTCTGGAAAATACTATACTGAGTACACTAAGCAGACTCCAGAAGTAAATATCAAATATTCTCTCTGGTATACGAATTACAGCTTCATATTTTACATTTATTTAACTTAGAATGGGGACCAAAACCTAGCAGCACTACAGGGACTATGGCAGGAGAATAAGAGGCATTAAGTGTTTGGAAATAAAAGATGATATCTGTTACAAAAAAAATTGACAGAAAACGCTGGGTATGGAAGGAGATATGGGCATGAGGTGGGATGCAGAAGACTTCTAATCAAACTAAAGGTGTATGAAGTCATATGGAAGCATATCACTTTATAAGCTAATTTAAAACAACATTTTAAAGACATTAAAAATATCCTACATGAATGGATAATGCCTAGCCAAGAATATGTGAGTTATTAAAAGAAACTTCAACTATTTGATATGGTACATCACTATAGCAGTTGTCCATAAAGGCCTTAGTGATGATCCCTAAAACCATACAGATTTTAGCTACAGCTATAATAACATCTAGCACTAGGAAGTCAGACACATTGAGTGACAATGTATCCCAGCTAAAACAGGGGGCTCCAAATGTAGTGTGAGATGCTGTCTCAACAAAATATTAATAGGTGTTTGATAATAAAGGAAGAAAAATTTGACCTTTAAACTCCACAAATGCTCACTGGTAAATACCCCATAGTGAGAGACTGAAAGAGGGAGACAGTGAGAATTTCTTTATTTGAATAAAAGATACTGTGTACTTGATTGTTGATTGAAATAGAATTACAGCTTTTTCCTTCAGTCTTTTCTCCCTAGAGTTGCTCTTCAATATCATCCCACATAGCCTTTCCTCAACCCACATCTCAAGAGTTTTGCTTTTTCATTGATTATATATGTATGTATGTATATATGCACAAATACAAATAAATACAACCTGCTGAGTTTATCTGCTTGTTGTTTTTTGTTTGTGTGTGTGTAGTTTCAAGGATGGACACTGTGCCTCTGATAAGAAAAAAGAAGGCTCATCCCTTGAAGAGAGACTAATTTTTCTTTTGCCAGCAGCCATCATTTACTCATAGTTCTTTTTCTATGGTTATAACCCCACAAAATTTTTCCACTGTAATATGTCCATTGATACTAATATTGGTCAAATCTTGTTTCTGCTGCCTTTTGTAGTGTTTCATAACACACTTCCTGGTCTTCTGACTTTTATAATCTTTCTACTCTTTTTTCTATGATGTTCACTGAGCCATAGCTACTACAGAAATAGTTATGTAGATTTATCTATTTTGGCTATGTTTTCCATCATCTGTTTATATATGCATTGTACTCACTTGTGGTTTTCTGTAGTAATTGCATTTGCTGTGAAGAGAAGTTTCTTTGATGAGGGGTAAAGCCTATACTTATTTGTGATGGTAGTAGATTCTTTTCTAAAGTTAATGACCACAATAGTCACAGTAACCTAGTTAGTTCCCAGTTATCATGCACAATTTCTCCTCTTGTTGAGAGGCTCTTACATCCAATGTAACACCTGTTTGTTATCAAACATATGAAAGCCACTTATTGAACCTTTATGCATATCTTACACTACTGGTAATTTCCATTGTCTATCAATGTTTAAGTTGAGTAGGACAGATTAATTGGTTCCCTCTCGTGGCAGCTTGCAAAATATTTCTTTTTGGAATTATGCATGCTTTGTTGTAGAAAAATTGCTTTTATGTTAAATCTGATTCAGTCATCTGAACTGTATGCCCTGACATGCCAGGAAATGAAAAAAAAAACTAAATATCCGTCAGCAGAGGGGGGAATAATGAAAATACAGTAAATTATACATCAGAATATTATTTGAGTAGAAGGAAAGATTAAATTTAAAAGTAAGCGGATGGACCTAGGAAATATTACATTGAGTGAGATAATTCAGACCCCAAAATCAAATGCCTCACATTCTCTCATCTTCAGTTCCTTGCTGTAATTCCTCAAGTATGAGTTTAGAATGTATAGTAACCACAAAAACTAGGAGAGTCAAAAAGGACCATAGGTGAAAGATGAGGAGCCTAGAAGGGAAATAACATCACACAGTTGATACAAATTGTCAAACAGAATAATGGTTAGAAGGGAGAATGGTTATTATCCAAGGAGAAGGATGCATAAATGACACCAAAGATGTTTAATAAAGCCTCAAAGAATCATGGTATTTTATATTTCCCAAAATTATACACAATGCATCTAAGTGTTGTATGTTGTATTAGGTTTCTGGCCCAGACTTTGTGGCCTAGCCCCATGGCCCAGACCTGCAGACCTACAGTCCCATCATCCTACTGAAACACTCAGACATTAATATTATTTGTACACTGATTGACCTGGGCCCAGGCATATAACTTGCTAGCTGGCAAGCTCTTAAACTAACTCATGATTCTTATCCTGTTCAGCCATTAGGCTTGTTACCTTTTTTCAGAGCAACGTAGGTGTCCTCTGCCTCTGCTTCTCTTGTGTGTCTGTGACCTCTCTGCTCTGTTCTTCCTGTTTCTAAAGTTTTCTTAGTGTGGTAGCTCTTTCTTCTAGTCTTCCTTCAGTCAATTAGCATTTTTTAAACTAGTAGGCAGGACAATTATTTACAATGTAACATAATCCTGCTACATATCCCCATTTTCCCCATTTCTTTTTTTTTTAAAAAAAACAAGAACCCTAAATTTAATATTCTTTTTTTTATTATCTATAACAACTTATAACCAACACTGTAAACAAGGAAAACAGCCATAGTCCTTTTTTTTTTTTTTTTTTTTTTTTTTTTTTTTTTTTTTTTTTGGTAATGTGGGCATAGTTCTCTACACTACTTCCTGCTGAATGGGAGTGCTGGCAATTCCATGGGAACCCAAATAAAAAATGAGGATTATGGACAAGTCTCAGCTAGTCTCCTTGAAGTAGTTTTGGATACAGAACTCAGAGGAAATTTCAACAGAGGTGATCTGAAATGCTGAATCATCTGGGCCATCCATTTCTATTGGAGACTTTTCAGGAGGTCTTCCTCTATCAAACTTTATTTTCTTTAACCAGGAATAAATATATTGCTTCTTATTGTCTGTGGAAATAAAAAGAAAACCTCTTCTTCAAAGTAGCATATCTTTTGATTTCAATTTTAAAGTCAAATAATTTACAAAATATATAGGTTGAATTAATCCAACAGCATTTATAATCAAATGTCTTTTTAGCAGCTTTTACTATTTCATTTTCAGTCAAAAACTCAAAGACAAGAAAATAGAATAAAGTATCCAGACACTCTTTTTATTTTCCATTTTTACGTGGCTTATTACTACTTCTTTTTAACTCTATTTTTTAAAGACTTTATCCTTTTTTTCTCTCTCAAGCCAACATATATTTTTTAACACACTCTAAACCATTTAGAGTTTATTTTTTGAATTTGTCTTTACTGTACTTTTCTCATTTCTTATTCTTTTCTTGTTTCTGACAACACTTTTGCTTGGGTAGGGTGGCTGACTTCACCCAATTCCCTCTATTTTTCTGTTTCTGATAAAACATTTAATCTACCAAGGTGTGGCTAAGGATTAAAAGTTTCACTAGGGTGGCTGACTAGATCCACCCAGCTCCTAGTCTAGCTTCATAGGATTTATCTTTTTAGCAAAGGTTCTGGTAGAACCCACAATTGCCACTCTGTGGAATTTTAGGGTTCATATAACCACCAAGTAATGCACTGCCATCTGCTGCTCATTAACTTCATATAAGTATTAGGCAGCAGGGCCTCTTAAAAGACTCAGCAAGTGTTTTGCCTCTAAGGCTGAATCAGAAAGCTTCTCTTAAAAAGGCCAAGCCACTGTTTACCTCCAGCAAACAGAGCTAATCCAAGAAAACAGCACCACTAAGAAGCCATCTTTGACTTTGTTCCTTTTTTGTCCTTATTAACAGAAACCCTAAATCCACCATATACAGCTCCATGCTTACACAAAGAGCTGGGAACCGGTCATTTTCATCTTAAATTGCATGTAGCAAACACACCATTTTGTAATTTAATCCCATACACCACTCAGTTTCTTTACCATAGCCCACTTGAGAGACACAAGTCAAAAGCTGCTTTTGGCCCTGCTTCTGTGCTCTGGACCATTTCCAAGCTTTCTATGACTTTATGTGGGTATGTTTTTGCCCCAAGTTGAGCTGCCATTTGTTGTATTAGGTTTCTGGCCTGGGCTTTCTGGCCTAGGTTCAAGGTTCAGACTTGTAGACCTGCCTACTGAGAGAGAGAGAGAGAGAGAGAGAGAGAGAGAGAGAGACAGAGATAGAGACAGACAGACAGACAGACAGAGACAGAGAGAGACAGAGAGAGAGAGTGAGAAAGTCAAGTCACTTGACCTGATACAGCTTCCCACAGAACCATAGACTAGCCAAAACACCAGGAGGAGACATGAGAAACTTCACTTGATTTGTTGGTCAAGGTAGTACAGTGTAACCCGTGGTTTCTTAAGAGATGTTGAGAATGGGCAGGCCCCTGTTGATGAAGACCCTTTTATTCTTATTAAGAAGCCAGTTTAATGCTCATATCAGCAAACTAAAATTCAAATTAGAAGAATGTAGATATTTGCAATGTAGGGAATGAAACAAACTGTAAAACACTTCTGTATAAAATGCTGTGAAAGACAACTCTTGTTTCTGATGGGAAAAGACTGACCTAATTAAGAAGCCTAACTAGATTAAATGTCTGAATTCTGCATGTGATTTTAAATGCTGGCAGTTAGGAAATATTAAGACCACAGGGGTATTGATCTGGTGACCAATACTTCATTACTGAATAAATTTAATGAACTGAGTTAGCATGGTTCTAGGAATGACCAGGACACTTGTTATCATTGGTCGTCAACCAACACATAGACATTTCATCACAAAGAAGGCAAATCTAGCTCACTGATTTTATTCCTGTGTATGGAAAGAATAGTTATTCTCTGCCTTTTTGCTTTAATTTTAGTTACATATGTATGAAATTTTTCCAATATTTTTTGCTCTTTTTCAGCTGATTTTCATTTTATTGCATTAATAACAGTTGAGTAGCTTTTTAATGAACTATATAAAGGAGTAAGGACATTGAAGCCAAATATTTAATCACTTATTTCTGCATACTTTCTTCATACTTTTTATTATATAAATTATAATATCTTGGTTTTTATATCTAACACCAAGAAAGTGGTATTATGGTATCATAGATATAGCATCAATGTTAAATTCAAGTAATTATCAAATTTAGTCTTAGAAATCACAAATACAATTAATGTGACAAATTAAACATGGTAACCAGTATAATACAGGTATTATCAATTTAGATATTGAATATTTTTTCTTTCTGACAATTAAAATAAACTATGGATTGCTGAGTATTATAAAAGTATAGGCCAAATATAACACCAAATTCAAATGTTATTAAGAGGGTACACTCAATGAATTATTAATTATGGAATAATTTTATTATTATATTAAAACATCTTATAAGATTTTATACTTTCCAGACATGTTTTTAGTGTTATATTTTATGGTGATGCAGCAAAATATCTTCTTGTTGACGTAAGTATGCATCACCCTGGCAAATAAGCAGCTTGCATCTCTGTCGATTAATTCAATGACATAAGGCAAATGACAGTTTCAACTTGCTGTGTGAAGAAATAACTTGACTGTTCTCTTGCTGCATATTTTTTTTCTTTCAGAGAAAGGCCTCTGGAGAAAGGGAACCAAACTGACATGAGGACCAAAAAACAAATACCTTGTCACTTTATCACCAGGAATAATATTGGCAGCAACCACAGAAGACCCCCAAATAACAGATACAGTGTTTATTAACTCCTCTAATTGGTCTTTCTGTTATAGGAAGAGAGCATCAATTCTCATATCACTGTTCTGTTCTCTTAGTCACTTCAGTTATCACATGAAAGACAAAGCATTTGGCATTGTAAATTTTGTAGTAGCTTCTTGTTATGTTCTTTTTACTAGTAATTGTGTCTCTTCCTTAGTCTGAATTACATACAAAAAGATTGTAATCAGAGGTTTATACTTACAGAAAAAAAGATATTATTTGTTGTGTGCAACAAGAAGTTAACATTTGTTTCTAGATCTGTTCATCTCCAGCTATGCTTTTCAGAATTAGAATTATCACCTCTAATTTTTATCATTATATTTGATAATGCCATAGATTTACCTGAAGAAAAAAAGTGTGTGTCTTAGAGTTTCTATTGCTATGACATAACACCATGACTGAAAATCAGGTTAAGGAAGAAAAGGTATATTTAATTATATTTTCATATTGCTGTTCATGATCAAAGGAAGTCAGAACACAGGATTGCAAACAGGTCAGGATTTTGGAGGCAGGAGCCTGATGCAGAACCAATGGAGAGGTTCTCTTCACCAAATTTATCTCCCTTGCTTGCTTAGCCTCCTTTCTTATAGAACTCAGGACCACCAGCCCAGGGATGACACCACAATAAATGTGAAAATGCTTTACAACTGGATTTCATGGAGGCATTTTCTCAACTGGTGCTCCTTCCTCTCTAATGACTTCAGCTTGTGTCAACATTGACTAACAAAACCAGCCAGTAAAATAAGCTCTATGAAGAAAATAGTACTTTAACCATCACTTCACAATCAGAAATGTAAGACTAGAAAAAAATACAAGCTTACCTAAGATGGTGGAGAGAAACAGTTCATTAGCTTCCTAGAAAAGCAGTGTCCAGTTACTTACTTCATGACTGATATGGACGTTTTAAGGCTCAATTAAAAGAGTAAGAAACATGGTGATCTTGATCTATATAAGAGGACTGTGTGATTCTCAATTTAGAGCTAATAGCTGGAAATAGTTTCTTTAAAATAATATGGATCCACGACAACATGTTGCATTTCCTCGTTTCCTGATGTCTTTATAAGAAAGAATATTAGGTTAGATTACTGGTTCTTAGACAGCTTCTTACATCAGAAGTTTCAAATAACAAAATGGTCCACAGTATATTATGAGCTTTAGAAACGTCAAGTGATCGTTCATTATCTCTTGCGTTATTTGTGTGTTGTGGGAGGGAGGCTTATCTCCTTCTTTGCATGTGTGTCCAAAAGGACAAAGGATCACTGCTCACTTCTAATCTCCAAAAAGCCTTACTAGATTGCAAAAATTTCTCTTTTCCAAGTTACCAGAGATGACTTAGGATTATTTATGTCCTCTTTTACCCTAATTTTATATATTTTGTTTTCTTTTGCCTTCATCATGACAGTTCCTTTAAAACCCTTTGTAAAATGTAACTATGAGTTTAACAAACTACTTATTATTTTTACATCTTAGAATATGACCATCTACCTTTAAAAGATATTAAATAATAACATACTAAGTAAAAAATTAGACTTTCTTGATTTATAAGTAGTAGCATCTTTCATTTAATACTGGGAATTAAACTTAGCACACGCTAGACAGGCATCTTACCATGGACCTGTATTACCAACCTGTTTTTTTAAGTTTTATTTTTGAGAGGGGAAGTTGCAAAGTGATAAAAAAAAATGGCTTATACCTACCCTTTATTTGAGTCAGTCTTGAACTTGGTAGCAGCTTGCCAAGCAATGAATGCAAACCTCAATGATACAACCTTAATACAAACTATATTTTTATTTTTTAATAAAAAAATAAATAACATTCCACCAATAACCACTTACCTCTGCTCCCTCCAGTCCTCCACCAGGTTCTTCCCACCCCATCTTCCGATGCATTCCTCAAAGAGAATAAGAACTCCCAGAGTGACTCAATGCAGTCAGGCATATACAGTTAAAGTAAGAACAAACTCCTCCCCCTAGTGTCAAAATGAGCAAAGTGTTCCTCTATAGAGAATAGTTTCCAAGAAGCCATTTCATGCATGAGAAATAAATTGTGGTCCCACTGCCCACAAACTGTCTACACCATTTGACTATCGTCCACACTTGGAGGGCTAGTTCCATGTAGGTCCTCCATGTCATTTCAGTCAGTGAGCTCTCAAAAGCGTGGGTCTTTGTGGGTCTCTTCATTATGATCTTGGTTCATATAATCTCTCTTCCCTATCTTCAGCCAAACTGTGAGCTGAAACCAGTGCTTAGCTATGAATCTCTGCATATAAAGTGCAGTTTTTAAATGGAGCAGAGGCTAATGAATTTCTCAAAAACATAACTCTAAATTTGTGTCAAATAATAAAGTACCTTGTACTACACTAATGAAATATCTTCTACAAATTTCTATTATTTCAAGTAGCTGCTACATAGTTTTCACATTCTTATTTCTTTCTTTTTATTTTTTTAAATCATGGCAAGTAGGCTGCCCTGTCATGTGAGTCTGTGCTTTCTGAGACTCTGACCCCTTATGCATTCTTAAGAACATCCAGGTTCATAGCATTAGACTTTTTACTACATGTTTTATGTCTCTAAAACCATTAGAAGAATGTCAATGCTTTTATAAATTGGCTTTTGGAGAAAATATAATATGCTTGATGAATTAAAGTAAAAAGTTGGAAACATAACAGCATATTGGATTACATCTTAATTTTTCCTTCTCCGATGTTTTATTTTGAAGGGGACTGATTTGTGGACGTACATTTTAAAGCAATTTCACCTTTGTTTCAAAAAGAAAAAAAAACCTTACATTTTGTCCTAGAAAGCTATTGACATTCAATCAGAGGAAACAGATTCAGATTTGCTGCCCATTAAAATCTCTCTTTGCAGCACTTCTCTATCCTTCAGTAAAGACAATGCAATTGACCTTGGGTCAGAGGATAAAAGGCTGCCATTATGAAGTGACAGAATAAATGGTTGTCTTTCTCTGTTAAGACTTTTGGCATCACAGAGCTGTTTGACTCATCCTTTTATATATAAGAGGAACAAATCCAATAACCACAAAGATCCAAATTTTAATATTAATTTATCTCCATTGATTTAAATTGGAAGGCTTATCAAAAACAAAAACAGAACATCAAATGCTCACTGAGTTCACTATGATAAAGAAGACTTAGAAGTGTCTCTCTTGCTCTCTGAAAACATCATAGGTCAAGTTAATATTCACAAAACTATTTATTTTAGACCCTGTCTCATTTAAGAATAGGAAGCTAGAGCTATTTAAATTATAAACATTTCAAAGTGCCATTTAAAATTAGGCCAATTAATGTTCTATTTTCAAATAGTTATTTGAAATAAATATTTAAATACAAACAACCATTTAATTCTTCAAAGAAGTAGAGACAAAAGTCTGAAATGATCTTAGACAATTTTGGGATTTTGTTTTATTAAATAATCAGAATTATTTGGAATATTTTGAATATTGGTTTTCATTTTGGAGGTATTAGCAATTGAATCTAGAGTTTTCCATAGACAAGGTAAATATCCTACCTCTTATACTCTGTACATGGTTTAAATATATTTATACTCAAATCTTGCTAATATAATCTTGCAGAAACAGCCAAAATAAAATAGGCATGCAGAAAAAAATGTTAAAAAGGAAAATATGATGGTAAATATCCACCAATTTTTTTGGTTCATATTGAGTTTAGGTTAATTTTTGAACACCATTTTAAACATCAAAAGAATACAAGTGAATCATAGTTCTGTCTATTGAGTCAATGATCAAGTAAAGAGTCATGAGTGTACCATTTATTTTTCATAAATCTATGCTTCTCCAGAATTACAGTAGGAAAGATCTTCCAAGTTTTAACTATATTCATTTTATTCTTTGTAAGTAAAATAATTTGTATCAGCACTTTGTAGATTCTACTAATTTGAAAAAATGTACATGTATTAAGTAAGCTTAAAATAAATTCTCTAAAGTTAGTATTGATATATTATCTCTATGAATCATTGGATAGTGATAGTAAACAGTTTGACATGGCAATCAATGTTTTAAAACTACAATTTTGGTACAAGTATTAGAACTGATTTTATAGTAGGCAGTAAAAAGGCCTTCCCCAAATTTACATAATTTAAGAAGCCATGAATTAATTAAATTTGCATGAATGGGCTTTATAGATCGAATTGACTTGATAACTTTAAGGTGCAGAGATATTGTCTTTATCAGGGTGGGACCAGTGAAGTCAAAGTGTGATTAAGTGTGCTATAGTAGAGCAGTAGGAATAGAAACAGCCAGTTAAGAATAAAAGGAGACTCTGTGGAGATTTGAATTATTACTATAAAGACACAACATGCTGCTGAACCAGGAACAAGAGTTGAAGAATCTTGAAAGAAACAAAATAGGTTCTTTCCAATTCTCTCTGGTGCTTCCTGTGGGGAAATTATGTTATTCCATTGTAAATAATTGTCCCTGCCTATGAGTTTAATAAAAAGTGCTGATTGGCCAAAGGCAGACAAGAAGTGTGGGTGGGGCTACCAGACTAAGAAAATTCTAGGAACAGGCAGAACAGAGCAGAATGCCAGAGAGACACCAGAAAAAACAGAGGATAACTATGCTGCTCTGAGAAAAGGTACCAAGCCACATAGCTGAACAGGATAAGAGACATGGGTTAGTTTAAGGGTAAAGAGTTAGCAAGTTATATGCCTGGGCCTTAGGCTGATCAGCCTAAAACTATTGTAAGCATCTGTGTGTCTCTGCAGATCTGTGGGCCTGTGGACCTAAACCTTAAGGCTAGGCCCATAAGTCCAGGACAGAAACCCCCTAATTACAGCTTTCCACAGAATCTTCTCTTTTTTTTTTTGCTTTAACTGACATAAATAACCTCTCAGTCTAATCAGTGCTGTTCCTACTTCTACATGTGGATGTTTAGGCATTTTCTGGGACCACCTGCTTGTGTCCAATTTCACAAAGGAGATTGAGTCTCTCTCTCTCTCAGCATCAGTATCAATATAAATATAAATTATATAAATGATTATGCTAAACTGAAATACCTCTTAAACATCTGCTTGAAAAGTCTTATGGAAAGTATACCTCACCCAAAATTTAAGGTTACAGAAACCATGGAGGAGACAGCTTACTGGTTTTCTTCTCATAGCTCATAGAGACTGCTTCTTATAGAACCTAGGACAGCTAACTTGGGATGGCACCATTTATAATGGATTGGGTACTCCCCCATCAATCACTAATTAAGAAAATGTCCCACAATTCTGCCTACAGCTCCATATTATGGAAACATTTTCTCAATTGAGTCTTCCTCCTCTTTGATGACTCTAGCTTGTGTCAAGTTCACATAAAAGTATCCAGTACTCCTAGGTACAACTTTTAGTCTTGAAAAGAATGAATGTCTTGGTCATGGCAACGTTGGCTAATTGAGGTCATAAAGAAGAAACAGCAGAGAAGCCTGTGAGTTAGTATCTGTTAAAAATAAATGCAATTTAAATATTGGAATAATCATTTTCATTGATGATTTAATAAAGACCTGTTTCAAATGATGATAGGTGAGATGAGACTCAGTCTTGACTATAACTTATTAATGAAATTTTATTAATTTTTCTTGAAAAATTATTAAGAATCAAAGATATAACTTAAATCTTGAAAGTGTATCCATGTAAAAAATGAAAATAAAAATCAAGACAGAAAATTTACATTAGAAGAGACATGAGTTATGGGATTTTAGTTTCTCTGTTTCTCGTTGTTATTGTTGAAATAAGACTTTTTCTAGGTTATTGTGACTTTCCAATTGATTACCAGTTTGATCAGCACTAGTGTGAAGTCAATGAACAGGTGAGAGTGTATAAAAGACAAAGGACAGAGAATAATGAAGATCATAATTGTTTAAAGAATGCTAACAGTGTGAATGGCAACTTATGTACAATTTAAAGTGTGTGCCTGTGACAGTGTGTCTGCATCTCTGTGTGTGGTGGGACCAATTAAAAGTGATCTTGCATTTATTTTTGATTTTCAATAAAAAGAATACATGTAAAAGCAATATAGGACTAGGAAGGAATGAGGAAGAATTTTTGAATGTATGAAGAGAAAATCTGAAACAGCCATGGAATAAGTTGAGAGACAGTCTGTAGTGGAGATACTGCATCATAGCCCATTACCAAATATCATGAGTATTTATTGACAATTGGACAAACCCTTATTATTCAGCAGAAATACATGTGAAAACTGAGCAGAGATAAGCTTTTTCCTTAGAACAGACTGTTGCTAAACAGATTGTAATGGAAATGAGTACTGAAGATATTTGATAAAGGTCTGTTCTGGTACATTATACCTAGATGGGAACAGTTTTTCCTTTGACTGTTTGAAGAGAGATAATATACCAACAGCACCTTCAATCTGCTCATTCTGATTCTATTCCTGTCTCTTGATCATCTATATCCAACACAATAACTAAAACTTTTCTTTCAAAATTTGGGTCAGATCCTCTCATATTTTAGTTCAAAGCCCACCTATACCAATTTATATAATCTGGCTATCAAAGATTTGTCCTTCTATTCTGCTTCAGTCATGGCTTTCTGACACCTTTAAATCTTCTGCATATGTTTCTGCATTGAAAAATGTGTCTGAGTAAATTCTGTGAGAGTAGATAATCAAAAAATAATTTTCATTACTAACTAAACAATTTCCTTTATTGTTCTGCATAAATTTCCAGTTTCGGTAGTATCTACACAATAACCCTGGTTAACTTTGTCCCATCCTTCTACTGCATACAAGCATGTCATATCTCTAACCTTGTATATCATTTCTTTGAATGTTTCATAATGTACTCAATTATTGGGGATGCTTCTTAGTTTCCCCTATATATTTTAGAATGCCAATTATAGAAAACTCAGGCCTTTCTCTATTCATAAGTGATAAATCTAAATTAGCTAGATATTTTCTAGAATGCCAAAATACTTAATAAACTCTGCTGTGTCTGTGTGGATTATTGGTTATTTTTTTCCTTTTAAAAAAGTTTGACTTTTCAAAACTGTTCTATTATAAATGAATTGAAATGTTATTTTGTCAATAGCTTCCACTCAAATTATTATTCTATAATTAAGATCCTTCTAGAAACTCATGATTGTGATATAACAATTTCTTTCTTCAGTTTCCTTGTCAAGATTTATATACATAGAATTTATCATTGTATGGATAGGTTTAAGAATATTGATAATAGATATTTTTCTAATAAAATTCTTAGTGCTCAGAAATGTTTTAATCTGGCAAGATGTGTGCAAATGTTATTCTTATTTATAATTATTTGTATAACATAATATAAATTTAATAAATATTGAATGCTTAGGTTTTTTAAATAATTGATCTCTTTTGTACTCCTTTATGATAGTTCAGGTAACTCGATGCACTGATTCAAATGTTAAGTCTTATTTAACAAAAATGAAACTTCATTGCTTATAAGATCTTTTTCTTCCTTTTAAATCTATTTGTTTTTTAAAAATTGTGTTAATCATCTAACACAATAACATTTCTCTAAATACTGGACAAGGATACATCAGTTTTCTAACCTTAAACTAATATATCCAACTTAGCACTGACATTAATATGACTGCCTAAAGGATCTTTCAAAACTAACTTGCCAAGAAAACATATATTTTGCTTTCTTACTCTAATTTTCTTTTCTTCTAAACCTTATATCACTCCTCCAGTTTAATAATTTCTATTTCAGCAAATAATATTATATTCCATTTACTAACTAAATATGAAAGTAAGAGAACATTCATAAATATCTCATATAGAATGTCTTTCTTTAGGCTTTTTGTTACCATTGATTAATAAAGAAGTTGTTGAGCCTATGGTAAGACATCTTACAGACAAGTTAGAAATCCAAACAGAAATATAGAAGAAGTTCTGGGAGATGTGATCCAGCCACCTAAAGAAGAAGATCTTACTGTAGTGGTAAGCCACCTGCCACATGGCAATACATAGATTAATAAAAATGGGTTAATTTAAGATGAATGCACTAGCTAGCAAGAAGTCTGAGCCATAAACCAAACAGTTTGTAATTAATATAAGCCCCTGTGTGTTTTCTTTATAAGTAGTTGTGGGACTGTGAGTAGGAGAGATTCATCCAAACTACAGGGCTAAGGGGACCAAAAAAATCTGTCTATAATTTTCTCTTCTCTATATATCCATACATATATCTTATCTGTCAATGGCATTACATATGTTCTCTATTATTATAATGCCATAATTTTTATCTCTTTGTATATATCATCATCTTGCCTTACTACAATCATCTCAATTATTTTTACATTACATTTCTCATTATTTCTAACATAAATTGTAATTTTTCCAGAACCACATAACTGATTAAAACATTCTGCTTAAAAATTTTTAGAGCAAAGTGAGAGCTGAGCCATGAAAATGGCGACTTATGGAGTGGAAAGAAATGGCAGGGCTTTGGTGGCAGATGTAAAAAGCACATTTATCATTTTCCTTTAGTAAAATATAATCTTGCATGTACCACATATTTATTTCAGCCATTATGCCTACTCTGACAGTGATACTAAGAATATGTTCATATGATTTTCTGATGTTTGTTCTCCTTGGATTTTTCTTCAGGTGAAAGATTTTTTTTTTTAACCATTAAGGTAAAACAAACAGAGAAGAAAAATTATGTGGTAACATCCAAATATTGTTTTGAAATATTGGCTTACCTGGTTTCTCTTCAGCTTGAGATAATTTTAGTTTCTTCAGATAGACTATGAGGTGTCAAATAAGGAAACAGGAAGGAGGGTTTCATACTTGTCTGTATTATCTTGTCCTAGAAGTATCACAAGGAAGTTGGAGCACACTGAACACTAAGAAAAGAAGCAAAGTAAGCGATTCTTGGAAAAAAATACAAGCAGAAAAAAAGAGAGCAAAGAGCGTGTTGTTAAAAAGTAACAAGGAAGGGTAGAAAAAAAAGGGGGACTCCAAATTTCAAGTAGTATTCACCAAGGTGTTCAAACAAGCAGTACTCAGTTTTGGGTGAGCTGTAAATTAAAAGAAAAGAAAAGAGAAAAACACACACACACACACACACACACATACACACACACACACACACACACACACACACACACACACACACACACACACACAAAGTCTAAAAAGAAATGCCAAAGAGGAGACTGCAATTCTGAAATTCTTGAAACCATCAAATTGCTGAATGGACAGAAAAATCACTCAGAGCAGAATTGAAACAAATAAGATGGACTGCTTGTGAATATAATTGGAAAGATACAGAAGAAAGAAATGAATCTTTCTGAAAGCACAGAATAGAAGAACATTAAGCGGTGAGTGCCCAGCTGGGGCTCAACTGTAGACCCCCAGCAGTAGACCTTTTCCTGCCTCCCACTTCACTCCTGAGTGGAGTATCCTTTGCACTTTAGTTTTTTTGTTTTTCATATTCACTGGAGTTATATTTCTATGAATTTACAGGAAAGATCATGATTACAATATCTATAAGATGGCGAGGATTGCTGCTTTATCTTGCCTGATGCATCATGTGCAGCCATCTCTTAGGCAATGGTGATATTCTTATTGAAAAAAAAAAGTATGCTTCATTAAAAGTATCAGCAGATCCTTGTGTTCCCATTGCTCCTAGACTAAATATCAAACCCTGCCATAATCCACTGTAGGGCTCTCCATACATTTTCTTATGTGCCACATGGGATTATGATTACTTCTCCGTACATATACGGGTTTGTAAGCAGTGTTTTACTTACAAGGCACCAGTCCAAGATTAATATTTATTAAAATATAAATCAACACTCATGATACAGGTAACAGCTTATAGTGGCACCTGAACAGGGACTGGAGTATCCGAGCCACGGACGATGAATTTCAAACTGGTCTCTCCAGCAGCCAGGAACCAGGAACAACAGAACTCCCAGGGTCCCAGCAGCCCCTTTTCAATGGGTTTGGACACACCCCCTCCAGGAGCCCTGGACCCTGAATAAGCATCTTCGGACCTTATCAGCTAACACCTGAATACCACCACATTGCCCCCTTTTGTCTAACTAAGAAGGTTCTAAACTAAGACTATGTACAATAGGAATTATTATGAGGTAGTATGTAGAAGAGGATAAAGTACAAATTACAACCAAAACCTAACATATATAAAGTATATCATTTATTTCTAGAATATTAGTAGATGGTAGGGTGTATAAATTACTTCAAAAGGTTCATCTGGGAAAGTGAAAATTCAACACCTGAATGTTCCTTTCTAAGGGATAATAGGGTGAGAACCTTAAATACCTATTCTTCAATCCCTTCAAGACCTGAGAAGAAAGATGTAGCACCTAAAAGTCAGAAGTACATGGAAGTAGTGGCTTCCAAAATTTAGGAGAGGACAGAAACACAGCTACTTGGACAATCACCTCTGGTTTTGTGCGCCGTTGGAGAATCTATCATATTGGCTACAGGCCTATGGTATCTGACAAATCTTCTCACAAGCAGGGCAATTTTGGAGGGACTGTCTTATCCTCTCCAGGCAGGTTTCATCAGTCTCCATCCATAAACTTGTTCATTCAGCTTGGACACCATGTGTGTACTGTCAGCAATCAAGGTAAGGACAGTTCCTTACTCAACCGGCCATTCTCTGCCAAAAGGACAAACTCCAATGGAGTATCCTAGATGCTCATATCATCTGGGGAAAGGATCAGTGACACCAGGAGTCGTTGTGCCTCTCATGGCCGAATTTCAAATGTTAAATGCCATATTCTCTGGGTCTATGAAATGGTTGAAGATTCCTGTCTATCTATGATATTCTAACCTGTATCTGAGATGACTGTTATATGGTACCTTGAGCAATGTTGACTGCAGTTTTTATCATCTTAAGGAATAAACCCTGTACTAAAAATTAGAATACCTACATAAGGGATATAAAATCTCTGAACAATGACTTTTAATATGGCTATCAAACATTAGCCAGGGGTATATTACCATGTAAAGTAGCCACAGAATTTTAGACATGTATATACATATATATCATCTAAACAGAGGTATATAAAACATCTTGTGCATATATCATAACTAGTGCAATCATGCATTATATATAGTATAGTTAAATGAAGGTAGTAATTACATAGTATACAAGACAATAATGTGCAAATATTTTAAACAGAGTTAGAAGCATATATAAAATATAGCAATTACAGATTCAATTTTAAATAATAGTTACAGATTCAGATTTATATTGAAGTACAAGTTGTTTTGGTTATATAAAGCAATTTCAGGTTAAACTTTGTACCAATGTACAAATTATCACAATTAAACCTATAAAATGATTTCACATTTGTATCAGTATAGAAATACCTATGCCAATGCGAATTGTCTTTATCTTAGCCCATATATTCAGCTAGAATTGTGTATAGGTAGGTAGAACAATCTACCTTTATCTATCCTATCTCTCCTCTTTCTCCTCTTCAAAAGAGATCTTTGATGCTATTATAGTTCTGTCCTTTACCCAATTTTAACTTATAACTATTCTATTAGAATAATAATTACCCACAACCCTCAGAGCACAAAACTTATTGGGGAAGGGGGCGTAGTCTTTCATAAGCTTGCTTCCTGCTGACTTAAGGGCAATGGCATCTCTTTGGGATCCTGTAAAACCTAAAACAATAGTTAGATCTTAATGGACTGACTATATACATCTATATCCATTCTCAGACTAGTGGTTAACTCCATCTTGAGTTCTAATTAGAAGTGTGATCTGAAGGATAATCATAGAGAGCTATCTTGCAGCCGTTTTTGAATAATCTGTTCTGAAAACAATCATTGATTGGTGCACACCAGGTTCTTGATTTTTATATTTTTGCCTCTGTCTGTCTACCTGTCTCTTACTCTCTCTCTCATACTCTCCCTTTTTCTTGTTTCACTAGCAGGAGTTGTTGCAGTGGGGGCCCCATCTTGTTTCCAGATTCTTTGTAGATAGCTGATAGGAGGAAATGTTATTTACAATGGAAAACTTAAGCATTGTTGATACTTAAAGAAGATATTCATATCTTCTATGACTTCAGGAGATTGTATGCAGACAGGATGTTTGAAAGGTACAGAAACAGAGAGCAACAAGGTTTAAGATGAAGTCACAGTAATATTGGTCCATAAATATTCTGTCTTCTGTCTCACACCAGGTGGCTTTTCTAATAGGAGACAGAATTCTTCACATTTTCTTTACCAATATGCTTGGGCTTAGAGAGGGAGATGACAATCAAAAATAGAAGGGTTTTAGTTTCCTTTGTTCGCTGGGAGTGTGCAGTGGAAATTACAGTTTCCTGGGTCACAATCAGCGACCATGTGGGCTGGTTGGGGGAGAGGGGCACTTTAAACTCAGCAACTAGGGCTAGATGGGTGGAGCTGCCCACGTTGGGCACCAGATGTAAGCAGAGTTTTAATTACAAGGCACCAGTCCAAGATTAATATTTATTAAAATATAAATATACACTCATGATACAGGTAACAGTTTATAGTGGCACCTGAACAGGGACTGGAGTATCTGAGCCATGCACGATGAATTCCAAACTGGTCTCTCCAACAGCCAGGAACCAGGAACAACAGAACTCCCAGGGTCCCAGCAGCCCGTTCTCAATGTGGTTGAGGGCCAACCCCCTCCAGGTTGGCCACACCCCCTCCAGGAGCCCAGGACCCTGGATAAGCATCTTCGGACTTTATCAGCTGACACCCGAATCCCACCACTCTGGTTGTTCTAAATTCAGGAACTTTGCACCTGACATTTTCTCAATCTGTAATTCTTCAAGTCCTCAAACATGACTTGAACAATATCTCATTCATTAGATGATGTGACAAATAGCATCTCTCTTCTGCAAGAGGCTTATTATGCTCACCAAGTTGCCTGAATCAGTATGTTTCACTGCAGGCTTCTGTGCCTTTAAAGTATTAATGTAGCATGTCAAACACATTACAGATGTTTTTCTCAAGGTGACTGTTGCTGAGAGACACTGTTTTTAAAGAACAATGTTGCCCTAAAAATAATGAAGCTTCTTTTGGCCTACAAAGACTTATTTTTAAAAAATTCATAATATGTAAAGATACACTACTTTGGAGAAGAGGTTTTCCTTTTATTTTCACAGAAAATGAGAAACTGTGGATTTATTCCTGGATAAAGAACATAAAGTTTGATAGAGGAAGACCCCCTGAAAAATCTCCAATGGAAATGGATGGCCCAGATGATTCAACATTAGAGAGCACCTCTGTTGAAGTTGCCAGAGCTCTGTATCCAGAACAATTTTAAGGAGACCGGCTGAAATGACCCAGCCTTATAGACTATTCCACTAAAGACTTGTCCATAATCCTACATTTCTCTTTGGATTCCCATGAGATTGTCAGCATCCCCATTCAGCAAGAAGTAGCCTAGAGAACAACATCCACATTCCCAAAACATGGATTATGGATGTTTGTGTTTATTTACAGTGTTGTTTATAAGTTGTGATAGATAAGGGGGGAAAGAATATTAGATTTGGAGTTCTTTTTGTTTTAAAAAGAGAAAAGGTAATAACTGTCCCACCCACTGGTTTAATAAAAAGCGCTGATTGGCTAAAGGCAGGAAGGAAGTGTGGGCGGGGCTACCAGACTAAAAACTCTGAGAACAGGAAGCACAGAGCAGAATGCCAGATATGTTTCCAAAGCCTTCCAAAGACTTTGAAATCAGAGTCAATCCTTCCTTCCAGAGATACACAGCCAAAACTAACCTTGGGAATGATTTACAGTTTTGCACAAGCTCTGAGGTCTTCAATGCATGTAGAGACTTTTTAGGGGTCTCCAAAATTGCCTTTTAGCTGTTCTCCTGCATACTGGGCTGGGCTGGAAACTGTGCCAGGCTAGCGAGAGGGAGCTTTAAGCCCAAGTGAACAGTCTCTATGTCCCCTGCCCTCTTACAATTTTCATAAAACAAAGGGACCCCGTATACCTGAGGGCACAGGGCCGAGGACATTGGGCGCCAGATGTAGGTGGAGTTTTACTTACAAGGCACCAGTCCAAAATTAATATTTATTAGAATATAAATCAATACTCACTATACTAGTAACAGCTTATAGTGGCACCTGAACAGGAACTGGAGTATCTGAGCGATGGACGAGCGATTGATGGACGATGGATTGCGATTCGGTCTCTCCAACAACCAGGAACCAGGAAGAGAGCTCCTAGTGTCCCAGCAGCCACTTATAGATGGGGTTGGCCACACACCCTCCAGGAGACTGGGACCCTTATCAGCTGACATCTGAATCCCACCACAATAAATCTTAGCAGGCAGGTAACTCACATTAGTTAATAATAATAATAAATTCTGTACTCAAAGAACACATCATTTAAATAATAAAAATGATTTGACTCATTAGGAAAATCATCTACACTTTCCCTGAGGGTAAGTTCTTGTACATATTAGTGTATGAATTCTCTTACTGTATGTACTTCTTCAACTGATCAAAATGACAAAACTAAAATATGAATATATTTCTCTGATTTCATACAGTTCACTGGCTTTACTGGAATGAAAATAGTGCTTGCAGCAGAATAACAGACTGCCTTACATCTGTGAGTTTTCAAAGTTTGACCAATATCAGTGTGGTTTGAGGCTGCTGGACATCTGGCAAGCTTCATTCTTGTATCTTGGCATACACTTCTTTGCTATCTTTGGAAAAACATAAATGTTTGCAACAGAGACTACACATGTAAATTAGGATATTTATGAAATGTTTCAAATAAATAACTCTTTTAATAACTTAGTACCTCTCATTATTCCATTAAACTATAAAAAAGTAATACACAGCTTTTTGATTGCTATAACCCAAATTGAAATTATAGCAAAGATTATTAAACAAATTATATTTTTCTTTTATTTTGTGGTTATAATTCCATTTCTTTCTTTTCTACCTCTAGACAGTCTCATACACCCCTTCTTGCTCTTGTTCTCTGAAATTCATGGCTTTTTTCATTAAATATTATTATATGCATGCATATGTGCATGCATGCTTGCATGTGTGATTGTGTTTGTCTCTGTGTGTGCCTGTGTGTATGTTACATATACTTTAGTAGATATAACCAGCTTAGTATACATAATGCTACTTGATATATATGTTTTCAGGGCTGACCAGTTGGCATTACAGAGTGAGTTGGTACAGTCTTGCAGGGGAAGACCTTTTGTATTACCAAAAGACACAATCTCACAGCATACTCTCTGATCTTACAGTTTTACTAAGGCTCTTAGAATCTTTCTGCCTTCTTTCTTCAATGCTCTCTAAGCCTTGGATATGGGAATCAATTTCTGAATTTATTAATTGGGACTAAACTCAACAACTCTGCATTTTGGTTGGTTGCAGTTTTCTTCAACAATCTCTGTCTGTTGCCCATATGCTATTGTCCAACTTAGTCTTGACAGAGTCTCTTTTACTCCAAACATTTGTGCTACTATCTAATTAATGTTTTCTTGAGCTCCAGGTTTGCAGATACAAAACTTGGTTAGATTTTTCCCATTTCTTTTTCCTAAAACCATGAATCCTTTGCCTTTGCTCATTCTGGGGTTACAACAATGTCTGTGTAACTCAAAATACCAACTGTATTGACTAGCACACTTTTATTTCAAGAATTTATTTTCTAGGCTTTAAGGTAAACTCTCCTTTGGCAAAGATCAAAATATATTCTCTAGTTTCCACTTTGATACACAAGTAAGACCAAGTACAGTTTCATAATTCTCATGTATCGCATGTGGAATGATTCTTTTAAACTACAGTTCTGGCCACTTTGCTAAGACACAGCAGTTCCATTATTATCATTGCTTTTTGTGTTCTAGTTGGACAATTATTTGATTACTGATCCTGCTAATTCATGCTGATACTTAAGTTATTTTGTATGAATTTCTGGCTCTTTGTACAAGTACACTGCCATGATTCATACTGAATATACTATTGGCTGGTCCCTGAAAACACTTGCCATATACTGCCCATTGTTTCCTTAGGCAATCACTATTTTAGTATTCTGAAGAAAAAAATGGAGTCCTTATATCCTTACCAAAAACTCCTTGATGTGTTGTCCTCTCTGACCTCTCCACAACCAATTATAATGCCTGGGAGAACTATATAACATTCTAAAATTAATTAGAACAGTGTTTTTGCTTAAAATCCACATATCTAGATAATTAGCTCCTTTAAGATTTGCGTGGTGATTAAATTTTTTTGCCTGGTGTCATGGAACTTGAGGCATGATTCAGCAGTTTGGGTAGAAATGTTCATGTTTCAGAAGCCACATTTGTGACGTTACACTGGCACCAACCACCAATGCTACAGTGACAGGCACCACTAGGACCCCAAAGGAAACTACCTTTATTTTGGATTTTTACCTTCAAATCTTACCTATTCATCTTTCATGACTTAACTATAGGCCAAATTCCTTTACCAAATTGCTTGAAATTTTTCTTTTCCATCTTTTTGCATATTGGAGAGTAAACTTTCTAAGAAAATTATGATTACCCAAAATCCCATTAAAGTAGTTAGAGTGATTCTAAGATACTGTGCAGCACTTTGATACTTCACCATTTTTAAAATTCAAGTGTACACCAAATCTATACATTTTCCCACTATCCACTATTTCTTATTTTATATATATAACCCTGTTCTTATTCAAGATGATTGTTCTCAGCTAACCAAGAACCACACAATAAATTGGATTTTTATATTAAATAATTAGAAAATATTTAAAATATACTTTCAAAAGGTAATTGCACAAGATACTATCACTAACATTCAAAACTAATTTGATAAAAATGAGCTAAAATTATTTTTAATAGTTTAAAATCAATTGTGTATGATGGTTCTGATAATTAACTAAATGCTGATATAAAGACATTCAATATCAAGTTAGTATATTGTTATGAAGAAATATTTGAGAAGCAAATTATATTAAATCTAAAGATATTGCATAAGACAAATTACTTTTCAAGTTGTAGTAAATGCATCCAATAAATTAAGGTATTTGCAGGAGTCTTCTCTCTCTCTCTCATCCTTCTTCATTCCCCATATAAATGTAATTTCCACTTTTTAGAACTTTAACATATAGTGATAATTTCATGCTTTATTATACATATTTTGAGTTTGTACTCATGGAAGAATATTCTAGAATAGAAATAACATCAAAGGAAAATAACAGGAATAGTCAGGAACTTGTTTAATTAATAAATATATAATTGTACTACAAAAATTAGTAGGCTGGCAAATGAAGATAAAAGGAAAAATATTCATGACTCTAATATAAAGTAAAATATTGTACACAAGTTAATTTTCTCTGAGGCCTTAAATAAGTCACTAAAAAGTCTCAGGAATATGATGACATTAGTAAAAAGTCAAAATTATTCTCCAGTCTTTTCCAGAATGGGCAACCATAAAAGGTGGAAAGAAGTTCTTGTATCTAATCATATACCTCTTATTTCAATAAGCAGGAGCCAACCACATTAATAAAAATGTAAATAAACAACTTCAATGTATCACTAAAAAAAGATTTTCTAGTACACTATATTACATAAAGCCTAATTAAATTTAAGGGAAATGACTGGTAGAGAAGATGAGTATGAATTTCTTTGAAGTCCTTTTTTACCCTTCGTATAAATAAATTTTGTTTTAACAGTGAAATCAGGTTCACCAAGGACAAGCATATGGATACCCTAAAAGAAGAGTTGCATAGCTATGTAGATTTTTCTATGGCATGGATTCATTATAAATATGTGAAGTATCTGAACACAGAGGTCTATTTTTTAAAAGTCTGATCTTGGATAAATTCATGGTCCTCCTGTTAGGTACAGTGGGCTACTTTTTTGAGGATATTTTTCTCCTAAAAGCCTTTACAAAAAGTCACTAGGTAAAAATCTTATGTTTCCTTGATGGAGAAATATTGTTAATCAGTATTGTTCTGGTGATACTCAATACACTTTACCATTACCTAAGAACTAGTAATAATTTCATTGAATTAACAGACTCCATCTCCAACTGTCCATAGTGAGAAAGCTCTCATAAAACAGAGGATCAAGGGGACAATACTCTATTGGAAAAAGCTACAACAGAAATGTTAATTATTTAGAGTCCTAGATGGGCCAAAAACAAATGCAAGTTTCATGGATTTTAACAAATACAGAACAAATAAAATATAAAGCAAAATATCAAGACTAGTCCACCAGTATTTAAATATATTTTGCTTTTCTTTAGTTTGAATATTTGTTCATAGAAAAACAAAAAAAGTACAATTTTTAAAAGTCTGACTATTGCTCTCACATAATAAAATAACTACTTACACATTCAAAGTATATGTCTGTTCAGAGCATGAACATTAATTTAGTGTGGCTTACCTTTCCTATTTTCTACACAGTTATAAAATATTGAAATCTCTGTTTTATTAGTGATAAAATGGTAAAATTTGATTGATATAGATAATATCCTTGTAAACATGTTATTAACAACATTTACAATATAAAAAAATTAGAGTGTACAAAATTATAAAAATGATGAAATTTCATAGTTACAGGTTTTATATATTAATTATATAGAATGTTCAGCAGATGAATGTCTTCAGTGTAATCCTGAGAATTGAGTTCAATATACAGACTCAAAAATGGAAATAAATGACTTTAAGAGTTGTTCTCTAGCACACACACACACACACACACACACACACACACTCATACACAGATACATAGACAGACACACACACACAGACACATACACACACAGACACACACACAGACACACACACAGAGACAGAGACACATGCACACCCCACCTCACACACACACACACACACACACACACACACACACACACACACACCCACAACCTCCCCCTCACAGACACAGACACAGACACAGACACACACACACAATGACGCTAAAGTCAGGAATGGGTCTTTTATCATTTTGATGTAAGGAACACAAGTCATGAAAAATAGCCTTAGTACCCAGTCAAGTTGTATTGAAAAATAGAAATTCAGACACAAGGAGCACAAAGAGACAAATTCTCCACAAGTGAAGAGGGGATTTAGAAGCTGAAATCAAAGTGTCACTATTCTAGAGGGCATATATATACATATATATATAATTGTCCTTTTTAATCTCTCATGTATCCCTTGATCCCCCTCCCTTCCCTCTTCTCAATCCTTCCCAGTGGACCTTCAGCCTCCTCCACTCACCACCCACCTATCCCGTCTCCCAAAGGGGCAAGAAGTCATCTCAGCACGGCACATCTGCTCCAGGCAAGATTCATCACAGAAATCTAACAAAGAATAGAGGTGGAGACAGAGATCCATGGCTGAGCACTGGGCAGAGCTCCTGGTCCAGCTGAGAGCAGAGGTGAAGAGTCAGTATGGGCTTAGGATTTCTAAGTGGCATAGGGTGGCCCCCCTTCCTCTTATTTTGGATTGGCCATCTGAAACAAAGAAGAGTGAGTTGATAGGCCCACAGTTTCATGAAAGCTGACACATGATGCAGGGTACCAGTCTTGGCATGTCCTGGAAGTTCCTCAGTTGTAGGGTGTTCTGCCAGCCAAGAGTAGGTGTGGGGCTTGCCAAGCCTTTGTCCAACATGAAAAGTGGGAACTTTGCCAACTTACAATTTGTCTTTGGACTCTTTCCCTATCTGTCTGCTTGCCAAAGTGTTTAGCTGTCTTCATACACAATTTAAAAAAGAAAAAAAAAGAAAGAAATATCAGAACTTAGGAACATCTCTTTAGAACTACACACATTTTAACAAATGCTCTCTGAAGCAGTGGACGAGATGCAAGAACAAGGTTCTCTGAAACGTACTTTTATACTTCCCTTTATGATAGAGGCATGTAGAATCCAAAAAGTGTGGGGTTGTCAAGGAAAACAAAGAATAGCTCAAAACACTGTCGACTGTATCCACACACAATTTATTCATATTTGGGCTTCTTTGTAAAGATTATCAAAATTGGCTACAATCATCTAAGATGGTATAACTATCATTTCCAGATTTAAATACTATATCTGTGAACATAAAACATACCATTCCAGATTGTACCTTTTATCCTAAATGATTTTTTTAAAAATTTCTTCCAAAAAAATTTATTCAAGCAATGACATTTCATCACTAAAGTATATTTAATGAGAAACACAAAATTGACTACTACATATATGGTAGGTTATAAAGGAATGGAGTTAGAGAGAAAAATATCAAGCAAATAAAATATTCTCACCCACATGAATCAACTAATATTCAGTTCAAATGGTGAATTTTTGTCATCTGTAATTACTTTTTCTGACACATATTTTGTGAAAAAATCAACCCAATGAGTAAAGAATCTTTACTCAGATATCAATTACTAGAGTCTACAACTTTGACTTCCCACTTGTACTCATTAGTAACAATTTCAACCAGCTGTGTAACATGTCCCTAACACCCATTCACTATTCCAGCTTAAAACTGAACAACTTTTATAACACTTAAAGAGCTTGCCTTAGTTCTCATCCAAGATAACTCTTTATTATGATAAAGTAGTGTTTTAATTTACATTTGAAAGGAGGCTTTTTTTGTATTTTCCATGACCATTCATTCTAAATTTAGAGTTATGTTGAAAGATAATCTTGTATATGCATATTCCAGTGATATGGTAGAATGGGCTCAGAATGAATAGCTTCCTCTAACAAGTGGAAACTGCCCAAACACTACCCATACCTATAACCACCTACACTCAAAGCCACTCTCAAAGCCAGCCAGAGTTCTGAAGGCAAAGAAGCCATAAGTCAAACCCTGGAAATGAAAGCTTTCCAAGCATAGCAGATAGCTTCCTACAAACTGAGCAGGTGACCTTTAGGAGTATGTAAGTATACACATATACATATATGCATTCAATAACACTTATTAAAAAGATACATCATGGACTTGAATGGTGGGGTTCTAGAAAGTTCAGAAGGGAGGGAAGGTAAGGGGAAAATGTGATCATAATGACAAAAATGAAAAAGAGAAAACTTTTGCTCATTAGTAGCTATTCTCCAATTGTTTTACTTTATTTTTGAGCCCACATTCAGCCAGCTAGGGACTAGCTGGTTCCTTAATACATTCTGCCCTTTTTTGAAATTTACTTGCACAGAATAGAAAGACACAAAATTTCCCTGTAGGCTGGGCTTTTGTACCCAAGTAGATTCCCCTGCCCCAGACACAGCAAGCTCTCCTGAGCTTGATTTCTGAGCTCTTTCTGCCTGATAATTTCTGCTTCAACCATTCTCCAAGACTGTTTGTCAAATGATAACTCCAGGCAGAGGGATCTCATGTCTACTTTAATTCCTTATATTCCCCACTAGATTGAGCTACAGAGGAGAAGAAATACTTGTGGCAGATCCCAGCTTCTAAGACCTCCATACTTTTGAGAACTGCTTCTTCTGACTTACAGATTTGTTGAGCAAATTAGATTGCCCTCCCACCCCAACAGTGAGCTCTAACACTATTCAGAGCTGTAAAAGTTTTCCATTAGCAATCCAGTGCTTCAGAAACTTTAAATTTTCTTGGTTTGAATCTCTTACTGCAACAGATTTTTAGGTTATTTCACCAGTTTAAATGTTGTTAATTGAGAATTTACAGGGAAACTTCTCCCTCTGTATCCACTCTATTTTTGTCATAATGTGGAACAAAAATATAGTTGAACTTAGGATTCAATCTCAGGCAGCAAACTTTTTGCTATACCATGGAATCTGAGAACTTAAAATTGCAGTTAAGAGTCAGATTTCCTTATCTGGACAATCCCTAAATTTAATGGTAACTAGCCACTGGAATAATAAAGAGAAGAACATATGAGAAGCACAGAGAGGTCACATGAGATGGAAAGAGAACGTTTATGAAGGAAGCAACAAAGCAAAAAAGAGTTAGAGCCACCAAAAGCTGCAAAAGAAAAGCAAGTGTCCACCCTAAGAGGTGTACTTCACCTTGATAACACCTTGATTTTTGATTTATGACTCTGGAGTAATGAGAAGTTAAATTTATGTTGTTTTAAGTGATCAAGTTTGTTGTAATTTGTTAACAAAATGTACAGCATATTTCCCTTCTTGATCACTACAAAGAATTTCCATCTGTTTATGTGCTGATAACACTCTGATCTCTCCTTGATGAGAAGAACAAAGAATTGGATAATTCAACATAATAGATGCAGTAGATGTATTATCTTTATTGACACTGACTTCCATTTCATAAATTAACTTGTTTAACTTCGAAGGTACATACTCACTTAGAAAAAAAAAACAACTTGCAGATATAGAAAAAAAGCTGATTTTACATTATTTTAGTAGACTAGCATCTACTTGTATAAGTCTATCATCTTGCCAGAGGAAAATATAGGGGAAAGGAAATTAGGTATTAATTAATTCTCATAGAATAAGTGGCCTAGAATCAGCTAAGCAGAAACTTGTTTCTGGTTTATATTTCCCAATGATCTTTATATCAATATAGCATTCTTTTAAGAGTGTTATATTGATTCTTTATATCTATTTGTCTTATTAACATGAAGCTCAAGACAATAGTTTTGAGTTTGATTTGACTAAACCTCTTTATAATGAATGATATTGTAATTCACTAAGAATATTGTCCTGTCAATGGTAAGAAATTTGAGTCAGAATTGATGTGATGACATAATTTTGAATATCTCTAATAGATCTATAAATATGCTGTGTAAGAAAAGTAGAGAAAACTCATAACTCATACTAAAAAGTTCCAAAACATAATTTCTACTTGGCTATATTAAAAGACATCAAATTCCTGTTAGAGCAATGATTTCTCAGCAACTTAATTTCACACAGCAGAACACGAATCTAGCATGCTTCAAAGAAGAGGATAGACGTCTAAATCAAAATGATCATTAAATTACGGCCTCATGCAACATCTTTTTCTGGAAATGCATATGTTTTCTGGGCCCCAGAGAAGAAGAAACAGATGTTGGACCAGTTGTTGTCTAGCTAGAGGAAAATTAAAACCACAACCTCCTGAGCACTGTTCACAGATCTGTTTACTTCACTCGTCTGAGGCAGTTTTTATTTCTTTAGAAAATTTCTAACAGTGATGTTTTCCTTGAAGGAGATGAAATACATGCGAATACTTGATATTTTTAAGGATTAATGTGAAGGTATACACTTAATCAGCATTTAACAAAATTACTAATTACATTACCATTTGATGTAAAAATGTGCCATTTTTCAAATAACCATGTAAGTCTAAGTGCTTAATTTAGTAGAGCTAAATTCAAAATAGTCTATTTTTAAATTATGTAATATTAAAGACTCAATAAGTTTTACAAAACAAAGCCAGTGAAATATAATTATAGTTATAAAAAGTAAATTATTTAGAACTTTATGGAAATACGTACAATTAGTTTTCTCTCTGAAATGGACTAATACAGTTTTTTCAAAGATCATTAAAAATGACTGGAGAGATACCTCAGCTTTTAAGAGAGTTACTATTTTCGCTAAGAACCCAATTTCAGCTCCCTGTAGCTAGATAGTGGATTAAACCCTTGGTAACTCCAATTGCAAAGCATGAGATATGCTATCCTTGCCTTATAGAGACCAGACATTCATGCAGCACACGTATATACTATAAACAAAGCATTCACAACATAAAATTAAAATATATACATCTTTAAATTTGGATTATATAGAATGTGAGCAATATATGTGATTGCATTTTACTCAGTTCTTTGTAAAATCTGCATGTTACTTTTAGATATAGCCCCTATAAAATATTAAAGTATACTAAGTATATGTAAGATTTTCAAAGCTTAAATGATTTAACTATTCCAAACTATGTTATTCTCTCACAATTCTCTTAACTAAATTATGCTTCATTAATAATAATAATTTATGAGATTCTTACAATGAAAAGAACAACTACCTTTTTCTTTTGATAACATAAGAGCAAAAGCAAATATACATTTATGCTTTAACAAGAAGATACTAAATATTCAATAATTTCTTAATATATGCAAAAAGAAGAACTACAAAATGTAAAAGACATAAAAAATAAAGGTAAAACAATTGCCAATGATAATTTAAGAAAAAAATTCTTACTTTGACTTGAAACTCTTATGTGCAATTGTTCTTATCCACTAAAAAAATAAAATATACAATGACAAGAAGTGAGTTACCCTCCTCCCAGCTGGACATCAAGGACAGCCTTCCTGTATAGGCACCGGGGCACAAAACTTGCCCCCCAAATCTATCACAGCTCCAGCTGCAGGTAAGCAAGCAGGATCCCAGTGTGCAAGTCTCATTATCAACATCCCTCATCAGAACCTCTACCCCATAAGTCTTAATACATACCCGAAACCCACCCATCCTCAAACCTGAGCTACTTTCTGAGGAATGGCCTCTGGAGAAACCCATCACAAGAGTACTTTCCTAAGACACAGACTCTGGAGAGCTCTAGCACAAGAGCTCCAGCTGCAGATCTCAATTGCTATCTGGGATGCAGACTGCACTGCTTTCAATTTTTCCAAGACATCAAATTGCACCATGAGTGCCTTCTGGAGAAAAAAAACAGCTCCCTGAAAAACAGACAATGCTTGTACAAATTGCAGAAGAGATAGGTGGACTTCAGTACAAAAATACATTTAAAAACATAAAGAACAATCTTATACCACTAGAACCTAGTGGTTCTACAACAGAAAGACCTGGACATTCCAATATAAAAGAATCAGAGAAAAATGATCTTTAAAATACTTTTATTAAGATGCTAGAAGACTTTAAAAAGGAAATTAAAGAAAAAAATGAAAAAAATCTCTTAAGGAAATAGAGGAAAAGTCAAGCAAAAAATTGGAAGAAAACAATACTTGAAAGGCTACAGAACCAAGAAAAAGCAATAAAGCAGGTGAAGGGAACAGTTCAATATTTAAAAACTAAAATAGAAGCAATAAATAAGACATAAACCAAGGAAAGGCTAGAAATAGAAAATCTGAATAAATGAACAGAAACTACAGATGCAAGCATAGATAACAGAGAATCTCTGGTGTAGAAGATACATTAGAGGAAATAGATTCATCAGTCGAAGAAAACTCCAAAGTTAAAAAGTAATAACACAAAACCTCTAGGAAATCTGGGACATAATGAAAAGAATGAACCTAAAATTAACAAGATAGAAGAAAGTCAATGATGTCAGCTCAAAGGGACAGAAATTATATTTAAAAACCATAGGAAACTTTTCATTCTTAAAAAAGGAAATACCTATGAAGATAAAGGAAGCTTACAAAACACAAAAGAGAATAGATTCCCCAAAGCATTTGCTCACCATGTAATAATCCAAGTACAAAACATAGAGTATACAGGAAGAATATTAAGAGTTGCAAATGTAAAAGCCAAGTAACATATAAAGACTGACCCATCAGAATAATGTATGACTGCTCGATGGAGTCTATGAAAGCTAGAAAGTCCTGGACAGATTTTAAAAGGATACTAAATGATCAGGAATGTCAGCCCAAACTACCATAAGTAGAAAAACTCTTAATCACTATAAACAGAGAAAACAAGATGTTTCACACAAAACCAGATTTAAACAATATCTATCCACAAATCCAGCCCTAAAGAAAGCACTAGAAGAAAAATTTTAACCCAAAAAAGATAGGTATTCCCACAAAGCCACAAACAATAAATAATTCCACAGAAGAAAACCACCCAAAAAGGGAAATACACACACACACACACATACACACACACACACACACACACACACACACACACTGCAACAAAATATAACAGAAATTAACAATCACTGGTAAGTAATATTCCTTAATATCAATGGACTCAATTTATCTATAAAAAGACACAGGCTAAAATATTGGGTTGAAAGCAAGATCTGCCTTTCTGCTGCATGTATGAAACATCAACTTCAAAGACAGATACTGCCTCATAGCAAAGGGTTGGGGAAAGATTTATTTCCCAATCAAATGGAATTAAGAAACAAATTGGTATAGCTATCCTAATATCTAACAAAATAAACCTCAAACTGAATTCAATCAAAAGTGATCAGGAAGAACATTACATATTCATTTCAGAAAAAAAAATCCAGCAAGATAAAATCTCAATCCAAAACATTAGTGCCCCCTATACATGGGCACCCATATATGTAACAGAAACACTACTAAAGAATCAAACACCACATATTAATAGTGGGAGATTTCAATACCCCAATGGATATGTTTCTGAAAAAAAGTTAACAGAGAAATAAAGGAGCTAATAGACACTATGACTCAAATTGCCTTAACATGCATATACAGAACATTCTACCCAAAAACCAAAGAATATATCTTCTTCTCAGCACCCCATTGAACTTTCTCTAAAACTGACCACATACTAAGTCATAAAAGAAATATGAATAGATATAAAAGTATGGAAATAACCCCTTGTACTTATTGGATTACCATGTACTAAAGTTAGAGAAACCACAGAAAGCCTACAAATTCTTGGAAATTGACCATCTCTCAACTGAACCACATCTGGGGCAAGAAAGATGTAAAGAAGAAAAATTAGAGACTTCGTAGAATTCAATGAAAATGAATCCACAACTCCGTCAAACTTATGGGATGCAATAATGTCAGTGCTAAGACGAAAGTTTATAGTACTAAGTTTCTACATAAGGAATGTGAAGAAATCTCAGACAAGATACTTAACAGCACAGCTGAAAGCTCTAGAACAAGTAGAAACAAACTCTCACAGAAAGAGTAGATAGACAGAAATAATTACATTCAGGGCTGAAATCAATAAAATTGAAGCAAGAAGAATAATACAAAGGATCAATGAAACAAAAAGTTTGTTCTTTGGGAAAGAAAACAAGACAGACAAAACTGTATCCAAACTAGCCAACAATCAGAGAGTCCAAATTAACAAAATCAGTAATTAAAAAGGGACAAAACAATAAACAGTGAGAAATCCAGAGAGTCATTAGGTCATACTTCAAAAACCTCTACTACAAAAAATTAGAAAACCTAAAAGAAGTGGACAGCTTTCTAGATATATACAACTTACCAAAATTTAAATCAAGACCAGCTAAATGGCCTAAATAGACCTATAACCACTAAATAAATAGCAGTTATTAAAAAGTCTTCCAAACAAACAAACAATAAAAGCCCAGAGCCAAATGGCTTCATTGAAAAATTCTACCAGAATTTCAAAGAAGAACTAATACCAATATTCCTCAAATTTTTATAAATAGTAGAAACCAAAACATACTAAGTGATGTAGCAGAATACAAGATTAATTAAAAGAAATCAATAGAACTCCTCCTATACACAAATGAAAAAGAGCGCTAAAAAGGAAATCAGGGAAACGTCACCCTTTTTGATTGCTGCAAATAACATCAAATATCTTGGGCAAAATATAGCCAGAGAAGTAAAAGACCTATGACAAAATAAGTGTATGACAATAACTCTAAGTCACTGAAGAAAGACATTAAAGAAAATATCAGAAAATAAAAACATCTTCCATGCTCTTGGTTAAGTAGGATTAAAATAGTAAAAATGGCAATCTAACCAAAATTAACTTACAGATTCAATTCATTCCTCACTAAAATCCCAACACAGTTTTTCACAGACCTCAAAAGATTAATGCTCAATTTCACATGAAAAACAAAAATCTAGGATTGCACCCTCCAAAAAATCCTGTTCAATAATAGAACTTTAGGTAGCTTTGCCATCCTTGACTTCAAGTTCTACTATAGAGGTAAGGCAATAAAAATAGCATGGTAATTGTGGTGGGATTAAGGTGTCAGCCGATAAGGTCCCAAGCTCCTTGAGGGGGTGTGGTCAACCTGGAGGGGGTGTGGCCAACCCCATTGATAAGTGGCTGCTGGGACACGAGGACCCTCTCTTCCTGGTTCCTCGCTTCTGGCTGTTGGAGAGACAGAATTGGAATCCATCGTCCGTCCATTGCTCATCCATCGCTTGGATACTCCATTCCCTATTCAGGTGCTACTATAAGCTGTTACTAATATCGTGAGTGTTGATTTATATTCTAATAAATATTAATTTTGGACTGGTGCCTTGTAAGTAAAACTCCGCCTACAGGTAATGGCATAAAAAGACACTTGTTGAACAATGGAATTAAATTGAAGACATCACCATTAATTCACACACATCTTTGAACACTTGATTTTTGACAAGGAAGTCAAAAACATCAATGGAAAAAATAGAACCTTCAGCAAATGTTGCTGACATAATGGGATAATGATATACATGAAGAAAGCAAATTGATCCATATCTATCATTCTGTCCAACACTAATGTCCAAGTGGATCAAAGACCTCAACATAAGCCCAGTTGCACTGAACATGATATAAAATGAAATGAGAAAAAGCCTTGAACATATGGGTACAGAAGATCACTTCCTAAACATAACACCAGTAGCATAGACAGTAAAAAAACCAATTCCTAAATGGGACCTTCTGAAACTGAGAAGCTTCTGTAAGTCAAAGAGCATGGTCAATAAGACAAAATGACAGCATACAAAATGAGAATAATTCTTCACCAACCCTACATCTTACAGAGGACTGATCTCTAAAGTTTAAAGAGCTCTCAAGAAACTAGAAGTAAAAAAAAAAAAAAAAAAAAAAAAAAAAAAAAAAAAAAAAAAAAAAAAAGCACAAATAATCTGATTTTAAAATTGAGTTCAGAGCTAAATAGAGAATTCTCAACAGAATTTCAAATTGCTGAAAGACACTTAAAGAATTTTTCAACATCCTTAACCTTCAAATAAATGCAAATCAAAACAGTGCTTAGATACCATCTTCCACCTGTCAGAATCACTAAGATCAAAAATAAAGAAGACAGTCTGTGCTAGAGGGGATGCAGGAGCAAGAGGAACACTCATTCATTGCTGTGGGAGTGTAAACTTGTACACCCACTTTGGAAAGCAGTATAGCGGTTCTCCAGAAAACTGTTAATCAATCTCCCCCAGAGATCCAGATATATCACGTATTGGGCAAATACCCAAAGGATCTACATTCCAAGATCATTAGCTCAACTATATTCATAGCAGCATTATTAGTAATAATCAGTACCTGGAAACAACCTAGATGCCCTTCAAATGAAGAATGGATTTAAAAATTGTGGTACATTTACATGAGGGAGTACTATTCAAAAAATAAATAAATAAATAAAACTACATCCTGAAATTTACAAACAAATGGATATATCTGGAGAGTATCATCCTGAGTGAGGTAACACAAACTCAGAAAGATAGACATGGTGTGTACTCATTCCTAAGTGGATTTTAGATGATAAGCAAAGAGTAACTAGGTTACAGTTCACAAGGAGGAGCTCAAGGGAGACATTCATGAATTCCTCCTGGAAAGGAGAAATAGAGGATACCTCTTGTGTAAATTGGGATCATATGGCAGGGTGGGGAGAGTGAGAAGAAAAGATGAAAAAATGGGATGGTTAAGTGGGGGAAGACAGAGAACAAAGAAATAGATTCCTTGATTGAGGGAGCCATTGTAGGGTTAGGGTTAAAGAGAAACTTGATGTTAGGTTAACTCCCAAGAACCCACAAGATGACCCCAGTAAGGACGTCAAGCAATAGTGGAGAGAGTTAAACAGGAATTCCCTTATAATCAAAGGAATAGCCATCTTTGATGCGGGAATTTCTTTCTGTATGCTGTGAATATCAATCTTTAAATAAAGGAGCTGTTTTGGTCATGGCAGACACTGTAGCGGTAGGAAGAGGAATCAGAGCATAGGTAGGAGAAAGAGGGTGGAGTCTGACACAGATTGAGTTAGACACTCAAAGAAGAAACATGTAAGAAACACAGGTGAGCCACAGGCCACATGGCAGACAGATTAATGAAAATGGGTTCAGTTAAGATGCAGGAGCTAGCTAGCAATGTGCCTGAGCCATAGGCCAAACAGCATGAAGTTAATATGAGTATTGGAGTCATTTGGGGGTGCCTAAGCAGCAGCAGATGGCTAAGCAGGCTGAGACTACAGGTCAGTGAGTCTGGGACCTCTAGCCATTCTGGGGCCAAGAAACCTCATTGTAACACATCCTAATGGCCATTATAGACCCTTTATCCAGCAGCTGATGGATGCACATTCTGAGATCCATAGCTAAGCATTTGGTTGAGCTCTTTGTCCAACTGAAGAGAGGGAGAAAAGATCATGTGAACAAAGGGATCAGGATCATGAGTAGGAGACCCACAGAGAAGGCTGACTCAAACTATTGGGAGCTCACTGACTCTGAAATGACAGCTGAGAAACCTTACTTGAATGAAACTAACCCCTCTGAATGCAGATGACAGAAAAACAATGTGGGTAATTTGTAGTGCCTCATGCAGTTGAACCAGAATTTATTCCTCATGCATAAACTGGGTTCTTGGATGCCATTTCCTACAAATGAACACTTTACTGATCCTTGATACGTGGGGAAAGAACTTGGTTCTTGTGGGGATATAATAAAACATTCAGAGATATCAGAGGGATCTGCCCACAGTTAGTCTAGGAGGATCAGAGAGTGGTATTTCACACCTTTTATCACAACACAGGGAATATCCCTTGAGTGGTAACCTACCCCCTTAATCCAAACTGAGTTCGAGGTCATCTTAGTTTACAAAAGACATTCCAGGCTCACAGGCAGGCAGTGGTTGGGCCACACCTTAGCTGAGTGAAGAGAGTATTTAAGGTGGGCATAGAAAGACAGAAGGACAGAAGAAGCCAGGAGGAGCCAGGCTGAGGAAGCTGGAAGACAGCTGGGTAAGATCTGACTGTGGTGTTTACTTTCTCTAATATCTCTGACTTTCCCAGAGATCTGTCCCTGAGTTTTGTTTATTCGTGCAGCAGGTTCATACTTCAACTGGATATGCCAGATTGAAGGGACTCACCCTGGAAGTCCTTGTTCTCCCCGGGAATAGATGAGGGGATGTGGTATGGAGAAACCAAAGGAGAATTGGGAGAAGGGAGGGAGGGGAAGCAGAAGGGGAGTATGGAAAAAAATCTAAAACATATGTATACATTCTTCAAATGTTTGATTTCTTTCAAAATTGGATTATTTTATATTCCTCCCTAACCAGTGGGTTTAAAACAGAGTATCATAGTAATTGAGTCTTCCTTGCCCATCCACTGGAGATTACAATGAGCTTCCTTCCATGAAATCTATCAGCTGTGGTGCTCTTCTCAATGCCTGAGTTCAAGACACGTCCCTCTGACAACAGAAACCATTAAAACTTTTTTTAAAATTTTTTTGACTTGTAGCTATTTCCTCTGTGAGTCTTTAGATCAGAGAAATGACATTTGAATTGGAAATTATCAAAGTTTGTCCTTATAAAGTAGAACCACAAATTTGTGAAAGTCTCATAAGTTTAATAGAAAGCTATGCTACTTAATTTCTAATGAGTTCAATAAATTTATTTGACATAGATATTTGACAAGAAATCATTAGTCAGTGTTTATTTTATAATAGCTACAAGAAAATTGACAGTGTAGTTCATTGAAAGATCAATGTAACTGGAATTGGATTACATTAAACTGAGTTGTTGGCCAAAGGGCTCACGTGATAATCTCCAAACTACCAAGGCTGTTGCCAAGAATAGGTTACTCTCCAAACTGACAACAAGGCATCCTTTCTGAAGACAAAACACACAGGAGTAATTGAACATGAAGAAATAAAGCTGGTGCCTATATAGAAACAGCAATCCAGCAAAAAATTCTTTAGATAAACTATGGTATCCTGACTACAAAATATGCTTGAGTAATAGTGACACAAATGTTATGGGAATAACCAGCCAATAAATGATTTGAATTATGGTTCACTCCATGAGATTGTGCCCATAGCTGACATTGCTTGGTTGATCAAGAACCTGAAACTGGATAGTTCAGAGTCCTAGGGAAAAGTCAAATAAAAATGCTGTAATTTTTTTCAAATATAGTGATAAAATGACTTTGAATGTCATTCTTATATACATACATCAGTTATTTCTCAGCAAGCGTTAAAGAATCTTACTCCTGCAGCAGATAGTAAAACTACAGAGGGCCATGTGTAGACATTATACAGAGATCAAATCTCTTCCCTCTCCATCAGGACTAAGGGAAATCCACGTAAGGGAAGGCAGAAAGAGGGTAAAAGCTAGAGAGGATGGAGGGCATCAAAGAAAGACCCTCTAAATTAACATAATCTCATATAAATTCTGAGACTAAGATGTTATGTAAGAAATGCTAAGAAATGTTATGCTAAGAAATCTCGATCTTCAGACCGAAGTATAATACTTTTGGACTCAATCTTTGTCATCCAGGCCTATTGGAACTGAGGCTTTGTTGTGATTTAACCATAAATTCCTTCAGTTCCACTAGGTACAGGTTGACATAGTAAGGTCTGGGGTATATGGTTTCCCTCCTTGCAGCCAACAATTCAACTTTGTACAAAGATGTCCCTGTCAATTTATAAGTTACTTGTTTTGATTACTGTATTATTGCAGAGCTATAACTTATTGCTTTTGATTAGTACATATTCAACTAGCCAACTCTTATTAAGGGCCTGATAGTCACAGAGATTTATAAGTAAGCTAAATGGATTAATGATAAATAAATACATGAAATAGAAACCACATGTTTTGGTACTAACTTCTGATACTAACTACTGCTTAGTCAAACAATGTTGTTGCACCTTCCATGTTCATCAGAACAGATGCTAATTATAATTTTACATTGTCTACCTCTGATGTATTTTAATTCAGTTTTTTGACAAATAGCTGAAATGGTCATTTTTTTCACATAAAGAAGGTTATCTGTATTCATGAGCTATTTCCATTTGCATAGAAGCAAAAAGAACAAGATTATGCTCCCAAGAAAGAGGAGAGTTAGTGGAAGGTATTTTCAACCTTTGTGCTTTTCTTATAATAATTCCCCAAGAATATTTTTTTTCAGCTTGTGATAGAATGTATGAAAGTAATTACTATAATTTTGTTGTGACAAAAGTACTTCAGTGATTTCCAGACACCTAAGAGGATTAAAACATTGCTGATTGCAATAATCCCCACTCTCTCATTTATAAAGCTGCAGATCTTCCAGAGTCACAGATAGGACAGAAACTGGAATTAATTTCCAGAGGTATATCATTTGGTTTCATGGAATGAGTTTGTCATTCTTTTACAAGGGCTATCACTAGGAACATTGGAGTAAATGTCAGAAGCTGAGAAAATAGCAGAAGATATAATGCCCCAGAAACCTTCTTCCCATTCATAGCCCAAGTTTCTTGTCCTGAAAACACTATGACAAAAGGTACATTTGTGCCTCCTGTGCAATTGCACAGACTAATCATCATTTAAGTCAAGTCCCTGTGAGTTCCAGAACATCATAAAAAAAAAAAAAAAAACAAACAAACAAAACTCTGAAAGACGAAATTGGCTGTGCAAATGTGACTTTAGTGTACTGTGATAGGCAGACAAGTTGTCCTCTTGAAAGAACAGAAGGTCACTGAGGATTGACTTCAGCAAGTGTTATCTGTAAATGGCTTATGGGATAAGAAACAAGAAAGTATCTTCCTGAGAAGGAAGTCATTGCTAAGTCATGAGGCCATCTCTTGTGCTGTGAGGTTGTGAAACGAAGATTTCGAAGGAGAAACCTCTGAGAATGCAATTTTCTTTGGATTCTCCCGAAGGCCAGATTCGGCTACAGCTTTGAATTTCTGGACACTTTTATGCATGTAGCTTCGGTCCAGCTAATTTTTAGCACATGAATAAAATATTGCAAATCTCAATTTTTGTAGATTATCAAAATCAATCTTAGAAATGATTTGCCATTACTTAGGGATAGCATAAAGTTTAATTTTATACTATTTAATATGTTTAATAACTCAAGAGAAGCGAGAGGCACAGCTGAAAAAAGATATTAAAAATTTATAACAGAATAAATTTATAGATTTTCAGTAGAGTCATTTCATGCCTTAATGTGGCAGTGAATACCTTCCCTGTATATTTATTCTAAGGGATGGGAATTTATCTTTCAAAATTTTAAATGATCATGAAATGGCTACAATTTATCTCTATTATAAAACTTTTTATCTATAAAGAGGCAGTCATGTAATCTCGGTGTAAATTATATTAGAATTATTTGTAACAAAGTAAATATCATGACCCATTAAAACAAATGAAAAAATAAAACATTTCTGAAATTACCTTATCCTTCCTACACTTACTTTTCTATATCTTTTCCTAACATCTCTGTTCTCAGTATTCATTTTCCATTTTTATTATTTCACATATATTGCTTCCCCTAAATAATATATTTATTATGGTTAATTATGTTTAAAACTATACTGACATAAATCTGTTTATGAGTTCTCAGATACCTAAATATTCACTCTTATTTATACATCTCTTGTTGGTAAAGCTCACTCTCTGCTTGGGATCAAAGCTAAGATACATAACCTTTGTATTCCCTAAGTAAAAAGCAGAGGCCAGGAAGCATCCCTGGGAATTTATTATTTTTTAATGATCCCAAAGACTATTGAGTTAAGATATAAAAACTGGAGACATGTGTCTCTTTGAGTTACTTGACTAAAGTAAATCTTTGTATAGGAAGAATAAACTTGGTTGTTGGAGTCATTTCATTTACTCAAAGATATATATTGTCACAGAATCTTTCATCTAAAGAATGTATATTCAGATGATTTCAAGAATTTATTTTCTTATCATGAACATTTTTATATAGGGCCCATCAATATTAATGTAGCTGTAATATGTTCATTACTCTAAACAATCTAATCCTCTATTCACATACTACTACTAAAAACAATCCCATATTGTTAGTTGTTGTGCATCTTGCAGAGGTACTGTGAAGATGCAACTTAGGAAAACAATGCAATGACAATCAGTCATGACACTCATATCTATTATGCACAAGTCTCTTCTGTTTCAATCATTTGCCAAAATTATGAAAGATGTTTCAATACACTGGAAATCAAATAGGACTTGTTACAATTTTTCACTTCTACATCACAAACTAGTTTCAGAATATTATACATCCCCCATACATATGTATGTGCTGTGTATATGTATAATACAGATAATATATTGTAGTAGTGGTGTTTCTCGATCCCAGGCGGCCAGAGGTCTGAGACCCACAGATCTGCTGCACCAGACTCCTTAGCCACCCGCCGCTCAGGCCCCCAGAAATGACTCAAAACATAAATTAATTTCATGCTGTTTGGCCTATGGCTCAGGCACATTGCAAGCTAGCTCTTACATCTTAAATCAACCCATTTCTATTAATCTGTCTGCCACATGGCCCGTGTGGCTCACCTGTGTTTCTTCATGTTGCTCCTTATGTGGCTTGCTGGATCTGCCTGACTCCACCCTGCTTCTCCTACCTATGCTCTGATTCCTCCTCCTACTTCTTCTATGGTGCCTGTCATGGCCCAAAACAGCTCCTGTATTTAAAGATTGATATTCACAGCATACAGAAAGGCATTCCCACATGAATATATATATATATACATATTTCATATATAGAATAATAAATGTGAAATATATAATGATGTCATATACAAGTAAAGAGCTTATTCATGAAATTTAATTATTCTCTTGTATTATATTTTACTTAATTATGTATAAGGTTCTTTATGTATTCTAAGTGTTAATTATTCCACACTTTCAAACAGTATCTTCTTCCAATTCTTGTTTTTGGTTTCCTTTTAGTTTTTGTTTAATATAGAGTAGTTGTGTGTATTGATGCTTAGCACTTTTATGCCTTGATTTAAGAATTCTATACTACCAAGATATAAAAATACAAACCAAATATTTCTTTTGATAATTTTAATGATTAACATTCATATCATGATTTTTTTGGATATGAATCTTGGTATTGAATATAAGGCAATGGTGGATTATTCTTTTTTCATATGAATGATCAGTTCTGTGTTTTATTGTTACATAATATATTGAATTATAATTAGTATTAACTAATTAATTTAGACTATAGCATGTAAACTTTAATGATCAGAATTTTTGAGACATTTTTCTGTTTATTTTGTGAAACTATCTTACTCTCTTATTATCAAAAATACTTAATTTCATCTAGTAGGCGAGGCTAACTCATCTAATTATTAATCAAAATTTTTTGAGATGCAATAGTTCTTTTTTAACAATATTTTCATTTTTTTTTATTTTTTAAAAATTTACTTACCCACTACTGCTCCCTCTTCTGCCCCTTCTCCCAGTCCCTCCCCCCAACCTAAGGTGAGTCAATACTGTGAGTATATGCAGTTAAGTTAGTCCCTCCCCCAAGTATTAAAGGTAAGAAAGATGTTTTCAGCTAGGTATCGACTTCCTGAAGTTAGCTCATGGACTGACTTCAAAAGGTTTCAGAAACTGCCCAGGCCTTTCAACTGTTATCCACATTCATAGGTTCCAGATATACTCCATGAGGTTTCCTCAGCTGTTACTTCAGAGTCTGCAAGCTCCCAAGAGCAGGAGACTGCCTACACCATGTTTTTCCCCATCATGATCTTTTGTTCATGTAATCTTTTCACTCTCTTCAGCTAGGCCAGTAGCTCAGCCAGGTGTTTAGATTATGGTTATGTGCATCTGCCTTTTTCAGCTGCAGGATGAAAGTTCTATAATGGCAATTAGGATGGTCATTCATAGGATAATAGGGAGAGACCAGTATAGGTACCTTCTCCCTTATTGCTTGGACTCCTAGCTGGGCTCAATTTGTGGGTTCTTGCGTGTTTCCAAGTATCAGGTTCCTCTCTAATTCCACAGTGACTCCAACAATCAGGATATCCACTTCTTTGCTTTCCCTCTCTGTTACTCCCCACTACCATCCCATTCTCTTCTCACCTCACCTTGTGATGAAATAGTTCTTATTCTTCCCTGTCAAATAGTTTTTAGGGACAGGCTTTCAAATTCTACAAAAAAAAGCTGATTATATGATTTGATTATATGTATTCTTTTCCTTTTAAAACTACACCAGTGTTTGCTTTAAATCAATTACTCTTCAAATTCTTAGCACATATTCTCATTGGAATCTCTTCCAATGCTATGCCTAAGACAGGACAGTAAAAGATTTCAAAATTTTGTAAGATAAAAAGGGTTTTAAAAAAGATTTTTTTTTAAAAAAATAAATCTACCATTATCTGTTCATCCACTTGTCTTTTTTCAAGAAGACCTACCAAATTCTGTTGTCTGTATTGTTCCAAGTTTTGCATAATCCTCTAGAATTACAGTCAAACAAGACTGCAGAGGTAACAAGACCAAATGAATCCTAAGGACTATCTATCAACATCACCCAAATATTTCTTGAGTAGATAGAGTCCTTTCAAATCAAATTTGAAAAGAATTCAAAGAATAATGAAAATGTTCCATGTATTCTTTTTTTTTACACAATATTTTCTTATTCTTTTTAAATGTTACATAGAGGTGTGATTTATTTCCAGTATTTGTTCCTCTTCATAGGCCACAAAATTTTCAATCTAAAATTAATTTTGAATATTTTCCTTCTTTAAATTTAAATAAATGTGACTGAAAATTTGGATATGCTTTTTAAGTTTGAAAGCTGAAATAATTTGATCACTGTCCTATGCTCATTAAGGTTCTACTTGGCTCCAGATGGAATCTTTAAATGCCTAGGTAAATGCTCTTTTATCTACAAAATATCCAAATGGAAGGATCAGATCATTACAAATTCTTACATATTCTGTTTTCTTCAGGCTGTGCAGTGTTCTTTATATTACCCAATGTTCTCACTGCAACTAAAAGAGAAAGAAGATAATTCAAAATAGAAGATTGTCATCAGCACAGTAGCAAAGGAAAAAGTTAGAAGAATGCTGATTTACAGAAAAAAAATCTGTATGGAGCTGATTGGTGTACAGTAAAGTCATACATATTTTGATTATCTTAAATGATTTTATTTTTAAATTAATTAGACCCATGAAGCAGTGTAAAGAATGAGCAGCATTTTGTATATATATATTCTGCTTTTCTTCATCATGACATCCTAAAACTCACAGCACATTTGTTGAAACTATGAATCTCACTCTGGCACAATAGGAGTAAGGGAACTACAGATGTGTTTCATATTTTATTAGGAATTTAAACTTATTTCTTTCTATTAATATGCAAAACACAAAAGGTTGAATCTATTGAAGCATTAGTTCCAAGGAGAGTAGGCTTGAGAACTGACTGTATTAATAATGACCCAGTCTTTTGAATATCTTATTATAGACATTCTTTGTAGGAGGTTTGTATTAAATATCTTTGCTCTGCTTAATTACTACTCTGTTTGATGATTGACATTTTTTTGTTTGTTCTGAAATGCTTAGTTTTTACTTCTTTGTAAATTTTGCACATCAGCCCCATCAGAAAGACAACTTCTGAAGATTTTCTCAAATTGTATTGGTTTCCTCTTCATCTGTTGATTGTTTCTTTTTCTGAAAAAAAAAAAAAATAATGTGTGTACTCCCAAGTGTTGAACTTTGGGCTCATACTTGTGTTACCAAAGTTCAGTTCAGAGAGCTCTCATCTAAACTTATAGCTTGAAGTTCATTGCCTATGTTTTTCTTTTCATTGTCAATTTGATGAGATTTATATCTAATTGGCATATTTGGCTCTTTTACACCTCTAAAGATTGTCTTGACTAGGTTGAATGAGAAGCAAAGACCCACTCATTTTGAGTAGCAGTATCCATGATATGATTTTCTGGACACTGTAAAAAGGTAAACAGGAGTTAACCATAAACACTTATTATACTCTCTTCCATAATTACAAGTGCATGTGAAAAATTGGACCAAATTTTTGCTAACAGTACTTTCTTGTTACAATGGGTTGGGCTCTTAAACTGCCAGTCATGGTAAACCTTTCCATTTTACATTGATTTTGTAGGGCATTTCACCATTCAAACTGGAAAAAAAGATGACTCTACCTGTCTTAAGTCTTCATCACATACAAGCTATAGTGACTGACTTAAATTAATTCTCTTTTTCATTTGGGTGATCTTGTATGGTGAATAAAACAAGTAAAGACATGAGTTAATAGAAATATATTATACAGTGGTTGTATTTTCAATTTACTATAAAATAATTTGAAACAAGAGGTTTAAAAAGTTCATCAGAAATATTGTTGCCTCTATTTTGACAGGTTTTAAATATAATTTCAGTCTCCAGACATATACAAAATGACAAGTGATAGCAAGATCTCTTCTATGTCCTACATAGAGCTTTCTAGTCAGTTTAACTCAGCTATCTAGAAAAGAAGTTTATTCATATTTGACAAGAAAAAAGCATGCTATCATTGACTTCACCACTACATTATGGAAAATAAATTAGGTCTAAACTATGATTCAATAATATAAATTAGGTTGACAAATAGAAAAAAAAATCATTGTGAAAAATTTACCATATATTGTTTTATGTTATTTTTAATAACAAGAGTTGCATAATGCTAGATATTACAGTGTATAGTCTTAAATTTCTATACTCTTTAGGTTATATTTTCTGGAAAATTTGTAAGCTAGGTTTGTCCTTTTCTGTAAGGCTGAAATAATCACCTAAGAGTCCCATAAGTTTTAATGTTTCACATTATCGCTGCTTTGGGGCTAACACTTTGCTAATACACTTTCTTTACTCAATTTTTCTTTGATTACATTATGAAGGATTCCATGGGTATTGACAATTTGCTAAAATATTGGATCTTCAGTTTTATCATGTTATTCTTGGCAGTACATTTATTTGTTGAGATACGATTCAACATATTACCAAGGTTTTGTTGAATTTCATTGATTTACAAAACTTCCAAATATTAATTTATTTCTAGTTATTAAACTGGGGATGGAAATTAGATATGAAGTACAGCAATTGTAAGCTTAAATATTCATATCCAGAATGTAAGAAATAAAAAATCCAGTTTCTAAATATTTTAAGTAAAGTAGAATATGATGGTGATAGTGTGAATATCAATACACTTGGAATACAAGGAATGATATAGTTTTCATAATCAAACATTAATTTTAATGATAAGAAAAGAAGTTTTGTAAAGTACAAAACTCCTTTGTGATGACACATTTCTCTGTGTCCCATTGCCAGTCAAATCTTTTAAATTGCTATATAGCTGAAAGACATTTTGCTACTCTCATTTTAAAATATCCTATTTTTTTTATGATTGTGTGTCTGTGTATTGACATGTGCACTGAACACAGGTGTCACCAGATGCCAGAAGAAGCCAATGCATCTCCTAGAGCTAGAATTATAGGAAGTTGGAAGCCCCTCACCACGGGTACTTGGAAGTACAATTTGGTTTTCTGTAAAAGCATCAATTTCTCTCAACTACCGAGACATCTTTTCAGTCCCTATCTTATTTTTTATTGTTGAATGTTTTGTTCAAACGGATTGGCAAAAAAGATGCTGCTGCACAGACATGGGATAACTTACAGTGGAATTTATTATATTTAGTATGACTATTCATTTGTTATAAGTAATATGAGCACATTTTGGTACTAAATATTTCCTGTCTTGGAGAATATGTTGCATGCTAGCCTATTAATCAGTTGAAAAACAAAAATAATCTTAATTCTCATGTACACAGTATTGGGTTTCAAAAAGAGAAGTTCATTGACAGAGTTAGGGGATACAATACAGCAGCCTAAGTAATGGAGTACAGGTAAGCCATGAACCATGTGGTAAGACAGAATAATATAGATGGGTTTAGTTAAGATGTTCAAACTAGCTAGCAATAAGCTATAGGCTGAGCAGCATGTAATTGCTATAAGCCTTTATGTAATTATTGGGACCATGTGGGGCTGCGGGTCCAAACCTCGAACTTCAGGCTAGGCAAGGAGGTGGGCCTTTCTTTCATTCATTTCTTTTTAGCTTTTTTTTTTTTTTTCCTGAGACAGGATTTCTCTTTGAAACCCAGGTTGTTCTGGATCTCATTCTGTACATCAAGCTGGCCTGCAACTCACAGGGCCCACCTGCCTTTGCTGAGATTAAAGGTGTGTGCTACCATCACCTGGCATTCTCTCTCTCTCTCTCTCTCTCTCTCTCTCTCTCTCTCTCTCTCTCTCTCTCTCTCTCTGTGTGTGTGTGTGTGTGTGTGTGTGTGTGTGTGTATGGTGTTTTTGATATTCTAAATATTCTTTATAAGGCTAGAATTTAAAATCAGTGATTGAGTGCTTGTTACACTACTTTTGAAAGACCTGAGTTCAGTCCCAGTGCTCATGATAGAAGGTTCCCAAGTGACTATAACTATAGCTACAAAAAATTTAATGGTCACTTCTGACCTCATAAACCACCTCCACATATATAACATATAACACACAAATAGAAATTAAAATAATTTTTAAATGTCTGTTGTAGATAGCTGTCTCTTTCTCTGAATTTGGTATAGCACATATGTTCTATGTCCTTAGGTTAAACTTTTATCCCTTTTACACTATTATTCATATATTTAGTGTTTCACAGTGTCACTTGTGCCTCACTTGCTCTATCCATACTTATTATTTCATATTTATCATTGTCTATATGTGTTCTATTTTTTTTTGATTGATATTATCATTTCAGAATTTTAATAGCAATTCTTTCTTCAGAATTTCTAAGTCTCTTTTAATTCCTCTTTAATAATCTCTAACTGATTTCTTATATGGAATATATAGGCCCTAGAGGCTTCTAAGGGCCTAGAGCCCAGCTTGGCCTTAATCAGTTCAAACTGGTGATAACTGATGCCTTGAGACTTGTGCTCCTAGCACTTCCTCATAAACCAACCTGAGGTCTGCCTGGGGCTTTGACAACAAATGTGGAGTCCTGATACAAGGTAGTCTAGACCATGGAGAGATCACCAAGACCAAAGCTACAGATACCATCAAATCAATGTCCTTTCTCTGTCTGAGAGGAGGGCCTGGGAGGAGGATATTTAAGGCTTTCCTCTCCTTCAATAAAACTTGCTTGTTTCAATGAGTCCACAGAGACTGTGTCTTTGCTCCTGTGCCTGTTTACCTCCCTCTCCAAGGGGAACCCTGTACATAACTTACCTCCAACATCTGATCCAAAACCAGGCGTACTCCAACATTCTGATTTTTTCTTAACTACTTTATTGTATTCTTTTTAAATTTATTCTCTTTTAATATTATTCCCTATTAATGTTAAGAGACAGGTGACACCATTTTTTCTTAATTTTCCATATTTAAAATAATGTTAGTCTCAGATTATGTCCTAGATTGTAGGTCAACTTGGTATTATTGGTTTTGTTTTGTTTGGGGTTTTGGTTTTGTTTTAAGCTGGATATTCCTTTATGACCTTGTGATTTACATGTTGTTGACTGTTTCATAATATATTCTGAGGATAAAGTATTTCATGGTATATTCCATGCCATCTGACCATAAACTCATTACATGTACCTTTACAAGAATGATGAAAATAACTGTGAAATTGTATTTTAATCACTTACTCACCTTCCATAAAGAGGCTACTCTTCCCTTACTCTTTGTTGATTTATCTTCCTAGTATGGGAAAAAGTCTGGCATACTTGTAATAAAATTAGAGCTTGCATCATCTCAGTTTTGTTAGGTTTTTTTTTTTTTTAAACATAATAACAATTTATGTTCTTTTGATTTTGGAGTAACTACTGTGCTTTATGTGTGGGGAAGCCCTTTTTTCTTTTAGCATGAAGATGTCAGAAAACAAATCTAAACAACCTTGGTGCTATACCTCAGGCACCATTCACCTTTTCTGTTTTATTTGATGATGGATTCCAAATGCATCAAGCTGGCTAAGATTGCTGGACAGTGAATTCCAAGGATCTCTAAATTTCTGCCTTGGCTGCATTTAGATTACAAAAGAGCACCTCCTTACTGGGATGTTTTAACATGGGTTCCAGAGTGAAGTTCAAGGCTTCCTGTTAACAAACACATTACTGAAAATGCTTGCAGTCATATTGCTACTGACTTCCCTGTTATTTCATGCTGTATTTCATTTCCCATAAAAGCTAAGATTTAAAAATTCACTGTAGAAATGTGAGAAGAAAATTGAAGAAGACACCACAAAATCAGAGATACTAATAAGGAAGGAGAGAAAAGGGCAGTGTAGAGGAGTGTTTACTAGGAGTTGCTATAGATCTAACACACATTCATATACAAATGGACTTTCTCTGAAGCATAAAGAAAGCCTCTTAGGATGTTAGATCTTAAACAGAGGTGTGGTGATATTTTGTTTATGTTCTAACAAATAAAGATAGCATCAATATTAGAGGGCAGTTCTAGCCACTAGTTAACCATAAATACCAGGCGGTGATGACACACTTTAATCCCAACACCTGGAGGAGAAAGTAGCAATATCATGAGCTCAAGGCCACCTGGTCTACCCAAGATTGATCCAATCTGGAAGAGAAACAGAGCCAGTTTGTGGAGGCTCGGGTTTTTAATTCCAGCACTTGGGATTTCATGTTCTTAAACCCCAGGATTAGGCAAGGGGAGACAGGAATATAAAAGATGAGGAGACAGTATCTTGGGTCCATTATATATGAGGATTCAGTAAAGGTAAGAAGTCTCATAGCTAGCTCCTCTGATCTTCTAGCATTTACCCTGATTTGTGGCTACAAGTTTTTATTATTGAAATAATTAGAATTTGTGCTACACAGAAGACACATATTCATTGTACTAGATTTCTTCACCCATCAAGGAATTTTCTGCATTTGTACTTTGCTAGAAGATACTTGTCTCTGCTGAGTGCTTGTAGTATTGTAGAATATTCCAATCAGTAGAGCAGAAAAATGGCATATGAACACCAATGAGAGGAAATCAATAGTCAGGAGACATGCAATCTGGGCTCCCAAACTGCTCATTGTTATGCAGACATCTGTGAAAGTTGAAAGCTGGTAAGTATAAAACTACAGAGACTGGAGACTGGTACATTATTAAAAGGCAGAAGAGTTTCATCACTTTAACAGGAATGACTAATATAAGCCCTTTTGCTTTAAGATAAGATCCATCTCCCAATCACACTGAAAAATCCTGGGGAAAGAAATATTTACAAGTTAGTTCTGTAAGTTCAGGCCAGTGGCATAGACTGAGAGGGGAAGAATTCACTCTAAATAAAAGAAAAGATGGAGGGGAAGCAAGCAAAAATATCAAAGTAACTGACAGAGAGTAATAAAAGTGATCTGAAACAGATTTACAACTCAGAAGCAAGTAGAAATTAGATACTGTAACCACACATAATAATTATAAATTAATTGGTGAAATAATGTTTATTTTTGCCAACCAGGATGCCTTATTACTATTCTACACTTTTTTAAATAATATACATTCCATTCAAAATATTATGGGTTGTAAATAACTTCACTTAAAATGCAACATAGTAAAATTATCTTACCTCATTTTATTAAAAATAATATTCAGTAAGTTAAATTAACTTAAGGTTAATATTGATATATCAATCTAAAAATTACATTTATATTTAATTACTAACAAAGTTAACTATACAAATGATTTAATGAAATTTCAGACAAAGATATATCATTCTCCCCTTCATTTTTCTCAAACTATTTTTCTTTTTCTTTTCTTTTTTAGTGCTCTAAATGTTACAGTTTTGCATTTGTAGTTTCCCTCTGACAGAAGTCCTAACAATTAACTAGTCCTAGAGGTAAGGTTAATAGCATACATTTCTACATATTGAATTTGATGTATTTTACTTGAAATAAATTTTTTAGAAAGCTCCTCAGACTTTTTAACTTGTAGACAATTAGATCTGTGAAATCACAGTATATGTCAAATGATGAGTAAATTAGAAAAAACTACAAAAAAAGAAAGTCTGACTTGTTATGTAATTGAAAATTTTATGCCTTTCTAAAAACATTCATTCACATCACATTGAAGTACATTAAATCACTTAAAACCAAGCAATAACCATCAAATAGAAATAATTTGTGCACCATATATTTATTTATATTGATAGTACTTAAATAACAAGACTTCTGAGGTATATTTTCATTAGGATTTACTTTGAAATTTTCCACTGGCTAGATTTGGCTAGTCCTTAGAGTTTCTATTGCTGTGAAGAAACACCATGATCATGGCAACTCTTATTGTAGCAGACATACACTGATCTGGAGTAGGAGCTGCTACATGTTGATATACAGGAAGCAGGAAGTAGACTGAGACACTAGATGGTATCTTGAGCATATGATACTTCAAAGCCCACTGACAAAGTGACACACTTCCTCCAGCAAGACCACACCTGTTCTTGTTGGATTATCTCCTTACAATGAAACTTCTTCTTAGCTATCAATAACATTCAAACGACCACAGGTTGTAATGTCTCTGAGATAGCAGGATCTGGGGAGAGTATATTCTATGGATTAGCTGAGCCCCAATGATCTTTACTTTCAGTTCTATGCTATGATTTATAGTGTGTCTCTATATTTGACAGTAATATACACAAGTCTTGAGATAAATTTTAAATATTTTTAAATATCTGTTTTTGTTATTAGGGCAGAGATAACATAGATTAAGTCAAAGTAATATGTCCTTTTTCATGATAACTGATTAAAATTTACTATATCTAATGCTAAGAAATTAAACAAGTAAATCAAAGGTAAAAACATACTTTGAAATTATTTTGATGTATTACTTTCTACAACCTTAATTTGTGAGCACCTCATGACAGATTTCCTAACTTTTTTATATTTAATGATTTCATTATTTTGTATATATGTGTGCTTCTTATCCATGTATATATGTATTATGTATGTGCACTATTCAGAGGTCAGAATAGGTCAGATCCTGTAAGACTGAAATTATGGAATGTGATGCACTGTCATGTAGGTACTGGCAATGGAGCCCATCTCCTTTGCAAGAGCAATAAATGTGCCTAAGCACTGAACCATCACTCCAGGCAAGCAGTGAATGTTATTAACCCCTTAGCACACCATCCAAATTCTATGGTGAATAGTCATGCAACATTTATCAAAGTATTCTACCACTTGAGAACAAAAATTGCTCTTCATATCTGTGCCATTCTTAATATAAAGATGTCTTGGTAAGTGAAGGGTTGAATATATTTACATTACAACCATGTATTACAATTATTAATCCTGATGTTTTGCAATTTTCTAAGGCTAGACAGAGTACATATACTTAATTCTTCCTTTAGTCTTTCATGATACAGATTTTCCACTTCTCAGAATTTAACAAAAAAACAAAATTTAAGAAAAGGAATGACAAAACAGATGAAATGTTTAGAAATTGTAAGATAAAAAACAATTGCCTAAAAGTCTAAATATTATTTTCAATAAGCCTTTCTATTTGTTCATATGGGCTCTATGCTTTATTTTATTTATTCATTGTCTTAAGAAGGCTTACTGATATTTGAGTGCTTAGTGTTAATGTAAGAATGCATGGTTTTTCTCAGTCTAGATCTTCTTAGTAACAATATTCAAAGTCCTATTAAACCATTTCTATTAACTTAATATATTGGACACTATAATATTGTCATCTCTTAAAAAAAAGAAAATATTTAAATGCAATAAAGTAGATTGAAATTCATTGTTTATCTTTTGAAGGACATTCAGCACTATTAGATATATAAAAATAGTAATATTTATATTAACATTGTCTTATATATTTTCATGGACTTATCAATACATTTTTTTAAACAAAAAAGCTGAAAATTAGTCTAGGTAATGAGTAATTTTGCACAGAATCTTCCTTCATAGAACAGTCAAAAACCTTATTTCTATTTTTATTTTTTAGTTTGTTCAATGTATTTATGACTCTTAAAATTTTAATCAGACATTTTTGAAAATTTTATAGAGTATATTGTTTTATTATATTCATCCTCTCCCTATTCTTTCTAACTCTTTAACACAATTTGGAGTCAATAGAACAGTATTAGAGGAACAAGGCATGAATTTAAAACAAGAAATGGGAAGAGACACTGAAGGATTTGAAAGGAAAAAGGAGGGATGGCTGTGAAAAACTTAGAAAGTGAATTAAACACTTAGCAAACAGAAGAAGAAAAATGACAAGAGCATGTGACAAACCTTCATGTTTACCCACATCACCTAATGCAAGACCCTTTTATCTTGTAATTCCAATACTACACATTTCGTAATATTTTATTTACTTATATAATTACATTGAATAGACATCAAGATGAGGAATGTTAAGTCAATTCTACACCCAAAATACAAAAAGAAAAGAAAAGAGAAGAGAAGAAAAGAATAGTATGGATGTTTTGTATTTCAAATTATATTTATAAACTGGGCAGTGGTGGTACACAACTTTAATTTCTGCACTAGTAAGACAGAGTTAGCTATTTCTCTGTGAATTCAAGCTTAATTGGTTCTACAGAAGGAGTTCCAGCTAAGCCAGCACTACAGGGAGAAAGTCTGTCACACACACAAAAAAATACATTTTAAATAATTATATTGCTAATATCAGAATATAAATATGACAAATTTTTAAAATTCTCTTAAATTTTGATGCTTTCCCTTGCATGTGTTATTTCAGGGCCAGAAAGAATAAATTTATTATACATCAAGACAGAAGCAACAAAACTTTTGCTTAAAACAGTGAATCATAGTAGAGAGGTACATAATGACCTAAGTGTTTGAAGGTAACTTTCTGTTTCATAATTGCTTTTTGTCATGCTGTATTGGTCAAACATGGTATGCTCAATCCTAAACAGGGTATAAAATTACTGAGCATATATACTGAAGGTAAGTAAAGGTACCAGTTTATTGAGTACTTACTTTTCTGACATTTATCTTTGTTGTATTTGTACAAAAATTATCTTTATAAATTTAAAACCTTAGCAGATCATTTGATAGAGATTTATGGTTTGTGTCTATATAATAACAAGGAATTTTTTGAGTATTTGCTCTGGAGAGTCATGAACCATTTGCTTGCTTCACCTGATTGCATTTGCATATACTCTTCAGACTGTTTTCATTTTGTGATAGCTACATTACATATTAAAACATGGAAGCTGGTGTGTTTCTCCAAAGGTAAGCTATCTCTGTGGCATCCATTCAAATGCATTGTTTCACTTGAGATGTATTTTAAGAAAGGGCAGATGGTAGCATTCCCCAGAACATCTGTTACCCATCATTCTTTCACAGAGCAACCCAGATGCTGTTGACAACTAGTATGTAAATCATGCTGGCAATTTGTTGAATGTCTTTCCTGCTGAGAATGAGGTTGTCCTGGTCAGACCATTTATCAGATACAGAAGACACTGAGTCAGTCCCACAAGCGCAGCTCCAACTGTGTTTTGACCAGGGAACAATAGCAGACATTAAATCAAAGGAACAATTTATCTACTTAAACTTATCTCAATTTTATCTCTATGATTTCCTTCCTCATGTTTCTTATTCTTATCCCCCAAAATGTGCTAGATATTAAATGTCCCACTGGAAAAAGAAATGCAAAATTACTTCCTGATACCTGTCTTTAGCTTCCTTTATTATTATTTGTTAGGGGTAATTATTTCTTGACTTTGCATTTTAAAGTTACTTTCATTTCAGTGAAATGACATATAAGTGGGAAATTACTCGTGCTTTGCTGCATAAATGTCAGGTATTTAAGCTTGAAAATGCCTGTGATAAAATATTCACAATACTGAAGAAAAGTTGATTTACCATGCACTTCGGTCTGTTATATATCTCATTCCAATTTGTACTTTTTATCAAAATATATTCTATACAATTGTAGTAAGACAACAAAAAGAACAGTATAATCATTTCTTTAATTAACCTACCTATGAGAATAATAAATCCAGACCATTGGTATTTATTAGATGATTATAGTTTTTCTAAACAAATTTAATTAAATGTAATACTAGTTATGCAAAAGCAAAACTGTATAATTAAACTTGAAATTATCTAAGCATATAAAGGAACTATAGACATTAACCTTCCTATTAAAAAATAATAAAAATGAAAAAAATGCATTACATAAAGTAAATGTAAAATTTGCATATCAAAAACTGTTTAATTTCCAAATTAAATAAACTTCACTTTGGGATATTAATTAATCTTCATTAGAAATTAATTTATCTGAAAAGTAATATGTCATTTAATTACAGAGTAATTGAAACTTCAAGAAAATATCCTGGTAAGAGATTTCCTTGTTTTTTTTTATTTATATAACTTATGGATTTTAACTTTTACATAAAATATGATATATGTAAAAATGTAAACTGGCAAAGTAAAAAAAAATGTATCTTAGTGTGTCAGTTAAAGTGAGTTCTGAATATAAATAATACATTTAAAATGAATACATGTTAATATTAAAACCATAAATTTCATCATATATAATAGAGTTTTTTTCTTTTACTGGTTAAAAAGCTTTAGCTCATATACAAAATTAGAAACACATTTAGTTTCCTCATTTGAAAGACTATTTTATTCTTTTTTTAAACTGAGATTTTACAAAAATAAGACCATTGTAATTTTAAAACACTGCTTGGAAACTTAAGAATGCAGCAGTAATTTACTTTCCTTTGTGTAGAAAATTATGTGATTCTAATTTAAAACCAGTAAGGTCAAAACAAACTGAAGCAAGCAAATCTACACATATCTGCACTGGTGGTTATAACATTACAGGAAAACTTGCAATTAGAGCATGAGAGTAAACAGGAACTATCATAGTACTGACCTAGTTTTAATCTCAATGTATGAAAAAAATGTAAAGGTAACTATCATTTAAACAAGGAATGTTTGGAAGAATCTAAACTGGAAATGGGCAATTTACAAAATCCTGAAGATTTAGATTTTTAGGGTTTCACAAAAGTGTGTGACTTTGTTGGCTCTAACTTTGTTATTTCTATTTTTAGTGAATAACATATAATTTCAAAATGTAGACAATGGTGTATGAACAGGACTTATTTAACACATGAAGCTTTAACTTTAGTTTTGGTTTAAAAAACTAAGAAAGCTCACAATGCCCTTTAATTAGATTTTATTGTCTAAGAATTATAATCTGAGTTACCTTAAAAAGAACTTGATTCTACAATTTATGAAACCTATAAATAATCAGAGGCCAAACTACTAAATTAAAACATGTTCTAATAAGTAAAAACCTTGCAGTTTAAACATCTACTTCAGATACAAGAGGACAATCATTCTTAAAATTGGCTCCACCATAGGCATATGTGGTTTCCTGACTCTTTTAGAATTTTTCTTAACAGTTTACCTTTACAAAAATATTTCCTGATGCCACATGTTGACTGAAGTCTCCAGTTTAGGACACTTCATAGTGGTGGCATGCCTGCTGTCTAAATTTTTAAGGGATACAAATCTATTAATAATAAGTCTTCCAACTCATATAGTACTGAAACTCAATCGTATCTAAGATTGAATTTTCTAATTCCATAATTCAGGATCATTTTCCCATATGAAATGTCTGTGTTAAACAAAATTTTGTTTGCAAGATACTTTCTAAAAGGTTTTTGGTGATGTATCACAGTTGTAATGCACAGATTCATCTCTTTTTAAAACTAGCATACTTAAATATCCACATGTGTAACATCTGGAAAGAATATTCATCACAAATTATCTGCCCCTGAAGTATGATTACAGTTATATTCAATCAAATCATGTTATACAATACAATACAATGTACATTCCTAGCTTTGTTGTATAATGACTTTGTAGCAATATTATTTTTTTATAAAATTCAAATAACCGGTAAAAAGTATTTATTAAGCAATTATTACCGTACATCTTGTAAATCTGTTGATTAAACCAGTGGATATTAAAAACAGGCAGCCAAGTTTGTTACTTTATATTCTTGAAGTGATTTTCAAATGGTAAAAAATCACTGTATTTCATTTCATAAATATATGCATACATATTGCTACTATAAATATGTTGTGTTTTCACAATATTGAATAAAATGAAATATACAGAATTCAAAGTTAAGATTTAGCATTGAGCATGCTTCATTGTCCAGATTTGCTCAAATTAATTTTGCATAGTTCACGCAATGTATTTTTAGAAAATCAGACTTCATAAAATAACTTACTTGAAACTCTTTCTCAAAAGAGTACATTTTAAAAAGCCTTGTGTCTCTATTTATTAAAATTCAAAATAAAACAAAAAGCAAAACCCCATCATGATAGCCTCTTACTTTTGACAGAATTTATGATGATACTTGTTGTAGAAATTACTATCTAGGTCAATACATTTAGCATTTGACTATTTTTTTGGCACAACTAAAATGAATCCATATCATAACTCTAAGCTTTGCAGGTTTGCATGATAAGTTATATGACCAAAATGACTAAGCACACAAGATCTGAAACCCATCTTAGTATCAAATCATAACTGGGAGTTCTTTAAAGAATCTCAACTTCTCTTTTATTTATTATATACCTCAAATGTTTGAGTCTATTTCTCAATACTGATTTTAGTGGCATTTTAAAAAATTATTTGAAAGGTATTGCACAATGCATTCCAGTTAATATTAACATTCATACAGTGATTCCAAATTAAACTGTAGGTTTTTCCTCATACAACAGAGAGGGATATTATTTTAGGCTGAGGGAAAGCGTTATATAGAGGAAGTCTGCTTTCAGTTGTGACTGACAATTTTAATAGGCTCAAACACTGAGAATGATAATGCATTTTGAAAAGCATTTAAGTTGTAGCTATCTCTTGTTTCCCAATATGCTGTTAGCTTTCACTAGAAAAAATGCAAGATTCCAGGATGTTGAATGGAAAGGTTATTGATTAAACTTGACCTAAATATGTGTTCTGATATGATTGCCAGATCATCTTCTGAAAATTTGTTCAGCTGAAAATCATTTGCTTTGGCTGTGTGTTATTTCTCTAAAGACCAAAATGGTTTGGTTTTGTTGATTAAGGTTCTTTGAAGATGTTTATTTATCATAGGTCATAAAAAGCTATGATCATTTGCAAAGCACAGATGTCAGTAATCAAGTTAACTATAAACTAACCAACCAACCAACCAATAAAACAATACCAAAAAAAAAAAAAAAAAAAAAAAAAAACCTCACCTCTCTTTTTACTCATTAACTTTATTTTTTATCCCCAGACTGAATGCATGGGAATTATATTCTATGTGAAACTTAAGTACATCATTTTCATTTCAAATGTAACTCCTATACAATATATAAATATAAAACACATGGCATTTAAATCTGGGTAGACCTAAATAACATTTTAGTATTTTTCATTCTAGTATTTTTTGCAGGTTTGGTTTTAATACTTCACTCTTTAATCTATATCAAGTCAATTCTTAATTGAACTGTTCTCTCAAATTTTAAGGGTACAACAAAGTAAAAGAAAAATGGGCTTTTTTTTTTTACATTTTGCTAAGAAGCATTATCAGATGCAATGTAGCTTACTGGTTTGATTTCTCTATTGGTGGTAGATGACAACTTAACTATTATATTTTCTCCATTTAAACAAATAACCTTCGCTATAGTTTCCAATAACATATTTTTTTATTTTTTCTTGAAACTTGAATCAAGGCACTATTCACATTTTTTTACCATATTCTGATAAAAAATAATAGTGATATTAGTATGAGCAAAAAAATAATAAAACTAAATCTATGCTAATATGATTGGATTTTTGTCATAAACAGTGATTTTTTGGTAATATTTCTTTATTTTAAAAGGGTTTTTTTTTTTTTTTTCACATACCCTCCACTTCGCCCTTTCCCTCCCTTCCTCCAGATTAGGTAGATAGAAGTCCCCACCCCCAGTATCAAGGCTGAGAATGTGCTCTTAGTCTACATTTGGAGGGTTTAGTTCCTTTCCATGAAGGTCCCTCAGCTGTTATTTCAGAGTCAGTGAGCTCCTAAAAGGTCAGGTCAGCCATCTCTGTGGGTCTCCTCCCCATGATTCTGATCCCTTTGTTCATATACCTCTCCTCCTTCTCTTCAGCTGGACTGGGAGCTTGGCCTGGTACTTATCTATTCATTTCTGCTTCTGCCCCTATCCTTTGCTGGATTAAGGTTCTATAATGACAGTTAGGGTATTTATTCATTTGATTATATAACTACTGTTTAAGCACCTCCTCCATTGTTGATAAGCAGTGATTTTAATAACATGTTTGTTCAGATTTTATGTGTATGCCTAATCTAAAATAATCCTGGAAAACCATGAACCTTTCTCAGTAGGTGTGAATATTCAACTGACAGCAAATACTAATTTTCTTTCTAAACTTCAAAATACAATATTTAAACCATTCATCAGCTTACTCAGAGACTTCTATAGCACAAGCATGAAGTGACTTTATTAAACATATTTAACAAAAACTTACCTATATGGCAAAGAAAAACAGATTTTTTGTGTTGATTACAAAAGTATCCTGCTCAAAATCTGATTGCCAACTTTTTACACTAGAAAGACATGTGTAACACTTATTGGAGATGTTGTGGGATTCAGGTGTCAGCTGATAAGGTCCAAAGAAGCTTATCCAGGGTCCCGGGCTCCTGGAAGGGGTGTGGCCGACCCCTTTGATAAGGGGCTGCTGGGACGCTGGGGGGCTCTCTTCCTGGTTCCTGGCTGCTGGAGGAAGGACCCCTTCGTCCGTCCGTCTGCAGACTTCGGTCCCTACTGTGCTTGGTTACCTGTACCGTGAGTTCTGGATTATATTCTAATAAATATTTTTCTAGTATTGGTGTTCTTGTGGGTAAACTCCGCCTACATCTGGCGCCCAACGTGTCCCGGACCCACGGGCGGGCCCACGGGACGGGTTTAATTCACACTCAGGTCAAGTTTTGAGTGTGGGCGGGGCTTATCCAGCCCCGTGCAGATTTGGTTTTGAGCGGTGACCTCCAAACGGCTTACGCCATCAGTTTCCGAGGCTCCCGGTCTGTTTCAGCCGGCGCCAGCGGGGGCTCCAGGCCTCTTAGCCAGCCTCACGGCCTCGGCCCCGCTGCCACCTGCGGTCGGTAGACCCCCCCCACCCAGCACACGACCCGCGGCTAGCTGAGACCCGGGCCGGTTGCAGCTGCCGCGCGCGGTCTGTAGCCCCGCCCCTCGACCAGTCGCGCGGCTGCGGCTCTGCGCACGCCCCTCCCCCAGCGCGCGGCTGTGGCTCTCTTCCTAGCTAAACGGCTGAGACCCGGGCTGTCTGCCTGCTGCGCACGCCCCTCCCCCAGCGCGCAGCTGCGGCTCTCTCCCTAGCTAAACGGCTGAGACCCGGGCTGTCTGCCTGCTGCGCACGCCCCTCCCCCAGCGCGCGGCTGTGGCTCTCTGCCTACTAAACGGCTGAGACCCGGGCTGTCTGCCTGCTGCACACCCCCCCTAGCTGTACCGCTGCTCAGTTCATTTTAATTGAGTTTGAACTGCGGCTGCAGGAGCGCCCTTCCCCCAACCTGGCTGGCTGAGTTTGACCCAAAAACTGCAGATTCAAGCAGCAGCTCCGCCCCTAAACCCTGTAACCTGGGACAATTGTGAATTACTCCTGTAGGTGAACAAAGATAACTAAAACCATTCTATCTTGTAATTAACATCCTGTCTTGACTTGTGAGAATTTGTTTTTTCCAAAGATTTTATTTTGTCTGCTGAGACCCTTTTAACACCTAGGATCTGTGAATAGCGTGCTGGGTGTCTCTACAGCGGCCATACAGCAGGGCACTAAACGTTATTGTGACACCTTCTGACCACACAGCGTCATTGCACCTGGATTGAGGTAATGGCTGACAACTATTCTTTTGAGGAATTTGGTATATATTTTTCCACGATGGTTGACAAGTTTTTAAATGAGTATCTTGAGGTGTTCAGTACCCCAGTTTTACTATTTCTTGGTCTGTTTCTGTATGTTGTGTTCCACAATAGAAGGGTGATGACTGAGGTCACGAATCTGAACTTTCAATTGCCATCCAAACTTGGTATTATAGAATCATCAAACGCTACACTGTCAGATGACGTTAAGCAGATGCAGACCTTCAATCAGCAGCTGTTGTCCAGGATATGTGAATTAGACTCTGCTATGTCTAAAACGATGGATATGCTACAAACTGGTTACAACAAGCTTTCACATAATGATAACACTGTACTAGAACAATATAAACTCTACGTAACTGATGAAAACAAGAAACTTATTGACCACATTAATAAACTGGATGAAAAATTCATTAATTATGTTAATGATGTAGATCTGAAAATTGCTAACTCGGCGAGGTCTTTAGACCTAGAACAATATAAACTCTACGTAACTGATGAGAACAAGAAACTTGTTGACCACATTAACAAAGTGGACGAGAAAATCATTAATTATGCTAATGATGTAGATCTCAAAATTGCTAACTCGGTGAAGTCTTTACAAGGATCACTTCATCAAGAAAGTCAAACTTTGAGACAGATGGTATCCGAAATACAAGAATTTGTACCTGCACTGTCCAAATTCCAAGAATGGGAATCCGTAGTGTCCAAAATCCAAACATGGGAACCCATTATATCTAAAATGGAACAATGTGGGGACCATATTGCAACACTACAAAAGGGCAATGATACATCTGATGCTCAGAACAGTTCAGGTCAACCCCCAATGGGGTGTTATGGTACTGGAAATACTTTACATAAAGTTGTAAACATCACGGGGATACCTCCTTCACCACCACTATTATTCCCAGCTACTATTCAGACCAAGATGGCACCAGGGGGTTCCTCAGAATATGTAGAGTATAGTTATGAGCCACTACATATGAAAGACATCAAAGATTTTAAAGAGGCAATATCCATGTATGGTATTCACTCTACTTATGTAAAGCAGCTCCTGAATTCATGGTCTGCAAAAAACCGAATCCTCCCCCTCGATTGGATGCAGCTAACGGCTGCTGTCTTGGACCAGAGTCAAAATTTGCAGTGGAGAAGCTGGTTTAGAGAAGAAGCCAGGACCTTAGAACACCAAGGAAGAATTAGGGGTTTCTTTGCTTCTCAGGACCAAATCCTTGGTGAAGGAATGTTTGCTGACGTGAAGACTCAGACTACTTATGACGAACATACCTTATTGCTATGCCGTACGGCCGCACTTAATGCATGGGAAAAGATTTTAGACTCAGGTCAAAAAGTTGAGCATTATGCTAAGGTCAAACAAGGTTTAAAAGAGCCTTATACTGACTTTCTACAAAGGCTTACCACGGCTGTTAATAGAGCAATATCAGATCCAGAAGCTAGAAAGCAAATAATACTTTCTCTGGCCTTTGATCATGCTAATCCAGAATGTAGAAGAATGCTTCTGCCTTTAAAAATCAGAGCCGCACCTCTAGAAGAATGGATTCAATATACAATCAATGCTGAACCTCTCCATAGTAATGAAGACAATTGGGTAGACCAAACCATTGATAAGGTAAGGAAGAGGAACCAAGGAATCACTTGTTTCAACTGTGGTAGACAAGGCCATGTAAGACGAAACTGTACACAAAGTACTCTTGGAAACGAGGCCCGATCTAGGTTTAATTCGAACAGAAGGCCATTGCCTTCTGGATTATGCAGAAGATGTGGCAAGGGACGACATTGGACCAATGAATGTAGATCTACCAGAGATAAAGAAGGCAACCCTCTGCCATCGGGAAACGCCTTTCGGGGCTTCCCCCGGGAAGCCCCCCAAAATCAGACTCCAAATTCGAGGATGGTGAGATCATATCCGGTCGTAGTAGAAGACCAGCATCCTCAAGACGAATAGAACACCCAATACCTGATCTTGAAAAACATACGATATCAGATGATAACATAAATTCAAAAGAAGATTCAAAAACTCCAAAGAAAATTACGAAACGGATATTTTGGCAGACTTCGATAAATGAACAAAGACCAAAATTGGGTGTACTGATAGACAATATTTATATCCAGGGTTTAGTCGACACGGGGGCTGATGTTTCGATCATAACCCCACGGTCCTGGCATCCGAGATGGCCTTTACAGACAGTAGATATCCAATTTCTGGGTATTGGAACAATATCTCAGGTGAAACAGAGTGTGAGGTGGCTTGAATGCATAGGACCAGAAGGTCAAAAAGGACGGTTAAAGCCATATATGGCTGATATAGCAGTGAATCTGTGGGGTCGCGACCTCCTAATGCAATGGAATACCCAGATTAAAATCCCTCCTGGTTATGATGTCAGCCAAAGGATCAACTATGTTTCCAAAAATGACAAAAATTCACCAGCCATTCAAGTTGTACAAAAGAATCGCCCTCTTAATAAGACACTCACAGCACTGCCTTTGAAATGGTTAACGGAAAAGCCTATTTGGGTTCAACAATGGCCTTTGACAAAGGAAAAACTTCAGGCGTTAGAACAGTTGGTACAGGAGCAGTTACAGGCTCAGCATATTGAAGAATCAACCAGTCCCTGGAATTCTCCTGTTTTTGTTGTCAAGAAGAAATCTGGAAAATGGAGGATGGTGACAGATTTAAGAGCAATTAATAAGGTGATTCAACCTATGGGCTCCTTACAATCTGGTATTCCCCTGCCTTCTCTACTACCTAAAGGATGGCCTATTACAGTTATTGACTTGAAAGATTGCTTTTTTACCATACCTTTACAGGAACAGGACAAAGAGAAATTTGCTTTTACAGTGCCTACTCTTAATAATTCAGGGCCAGCTAAGAGGTACCAATGGAGAGTCCTGCCCCAAGGAATGTTAAATAGTCCCACTTTATGCCAATATTTTGTACAACAACCACTAGAAATACTACGCAAGCGCTTCCCACAATCTATCATTTACCATTATATGGACGATATTTTGTTAGCAGACCCAAACCCACAGACATTAAAAACATTGTTTGAAGAACTACAGAAAGTATTGCCTAATTGGGGACTGCAAATTGCTCCAGAAAAAGTACAGAGGGGAGATTCTATCAATTATTTAGGATATAAGATAGGTTTACAAAAAATTAGACCACAAAAGGTAAAATTAAATAGAGATAAATTGAAGACTCTTAACGATTTTCAAAAGCTACTAGGAGATATTGCTCATATACGGCCCATGATTGGTATAAAAAACTATGAACTAGTTAATTTATTCAAGACTTTAGAAGGTGACAAGGGTTTAAATAGTCCAAGAAAACTATCTGATGAAGCTGAGAAAGAATTAGAGTTGGTAGAAAGAAAACTTCAGGAAACACATGTGGATCGTGTGGATCCAGACTTGGAATGCATACTTGTTATTTTACCCTCAAGACAATCTCCAACAGGAATCTTAATGCAAAGAGAAAGCATCATATTAGAATGGATATTTCTGCCACATAGGCCAAGCAAAAAGATGAAGACATATATCGAAAAAATTGCTGATCTGATTTTTAAAGGTAAATTGAGACTCCGCCAATTGACTGGAAAGGACCCTGCAGAAATTGTTGTGCCTCTGACTAATGAAGAAATTGAACGATTATGGGCAGACAGTGAACCTTGGCAAAAGGCTTGCAGTGACTTTTTAGGAGAAATTAATAATAAATATCCCCAAAACAAGAGAATTCAATTTATAAAGGAAACTAATTGGATCTTTCCTCGTGTAGTACAAGATGAACCAATTTCTGGAGCCCCTATATTTTATACAGATGCAAACAATTTAGGGAAGGCTGGCTACAAGTCTGAAAACCTAACTAAAGTGGCTCAGAGCCCTTATAACTCTGTTCAAAAGTCAGAACTATACGCGATCATTATGGTGTTGTTGGATTTCACAGAGCCTCTTAACTTAATTACTGACTCTCAATATGCAGAAAGAGTTGTTTCACATATTGAAACTGCTGACTTCATTCCTGATGATACGGACTTGACCTTACTATTCATACAACTACAAGATATCATCAGAGGTAGGATACATCCTATGTACATAACACATATCAGGGCACACACGGGCCTCCCAGGCCCTCTAGCGCAGGGTAATGAGGAAATAGATCGGTTGCTAATAGGAAGCGTGCTAAAGGCCACAGAATTTCATGAAAAGCATCATGTTAACAGCAAAGGGCTGAAGAAGAGTTTTCCCATCACTTGGATTGAAGCAAAGGAAATACTAAAAAAATGTGACACTTGCTCTTTCTATAACCAACCATCTTTACCTGCAGGAACTAATCCTAAGGGTACACACGGAAATGAGATATGGCAAATGGATGTGTTTCACTTTCCAGAATTCGGAAAGATGAAATATGTACATCATACTATTGACACCTATTCTGGAATGCAATGGGCGACTGCCCTGAGTTCAGAAAATGCTGATGCTGTACTTACTCACCTTTTGGAAGCCATGGCCGTATTGGGAATTCCCACTCAGATTAAGACTGACAATGCTCCAGCTTATGTCTCCCGAAAAATGAAGATAATTTTTGCATACTATGATATAAAGCATATTACAGGGATACCACACAATCCTACAGGACAGGCAGTCGTGGAGAGATCTCACCGCACATTAAAAGAGATGCTCTATAAACAAAAGAAAGAAATGAAAAAGCCCAGAGAGAGGTTGCATAGTGCCTTATTGACTTTAAATTTTCTTAATGCTGATGAAAAGGGAACTTCAGCTGCTGAGAGACATTGGGTAGTAGAAAAATCTTCTGAGTTAAATCAACCCATTTACTTCAAAGATGTGTTGACTTCCAAATGGAAGCCAGGGTATGCGCTTCGGTGGGGTAGGGGTTTTGCTCTTGTTTCAACAGGGACAGAAAAGATATGGGTACCAACAAAACTAATAAAAGCCCGCTTCGAAAAGGAGTCTCTTCCTGAACAAGAAAAGTGACTGCTCATCCCTGACATGACAAACGGATGTGTGGTAAGGAAAACACACTTAACAAACCTGGGGCAGGGTCTCTCAGTTTTGTCTTTACAGGAAAATGGATACAACTATTTTTACGGCATTGTCTAAACATTGAATAATTACTCACCTGCAATAGAAGACAGACTGATGATTAAAGACTGTACAAGACGGACTACGAGACCAACTGATACACATGTGCACTACTGGGTAATTTCTCAATTTTTACTGCTTTACATCTTACATCTACATCTCAAAAAAAAAAAAAAAAAAAAAAAAAAAAAAAAAAAAAAAAATTTGGTCCTGATTTGACTATTAATAAGGCTGGATTTGGATTGGGAACTTGTGGCTTTCTCCCTATCTAAACCCAAGCATATTGGTAAAGAAATATGAAAAATTCTGTCTCACATCATAAAAGCCACCTGGTGTGAGACAGAAGGCATAATATTTAGGGACCAATATTACTGTGACTTCATCTTAAACCTTGTTCCTCCCTGTTTCTGTACCTCTCAAACATCTCATTCTATCTGCTTCCAGTCTCCTAAAGTCATGAAAGATATAAATATCTCTTGAATATCGACAATGCTTCAGTTTTCCACTGTAAATAACATTTCCTCCTATCAGCTATCTACAAAGAATCTGAAACCGAGATGGGGCCTCCACCGGAACAACTCCTGCTACAAAAACAAAAATAGAAGAAAGAATATGAGAGAGAGAGAATAAGAGACAGATAGACAGACAGCAGAGACAAAAATAGAAAAATCAGGAACCTGGTGCGCACCAATCAATAATTGCTTTCAAGAAATAGATTATTCAAAAACAGCTGCAAGATAGCTCCTTATGATTATCCTTCAGATCACACTGCTAATTAAGTTTCCAGATGGAGTTAACCACTATCCTAAAATTGGTTATAGATGTATATGGTCAGTCCATTAGGAACTAACCATTGTTTTAGCTTTTACAGGACCCCAAAGAGATGCCATCGCCCTTAAGTCAGCAGGAAGCAACCTTATAAACGACTACGCCCCCTTTCCCAATAAGTTTTATGATCCAAAGGTTGTGGGTAAAACTGGGTAAAAGACAAAGCTATAATATAGCATCAGAGATCTTTTTTTTAGAAGAGAGGGGGAATAGATAGGATAGATAAAGATAGACTGTTCTACCTACCTATACTTCATTTTAGCTAAATGTATGGGCTAAGCTAAAGACAATTTGCACTGTCATAGATATCTGTATATTGATACTAATGCAAAATCATTTCATATGTTTAATTGTGATAATTTGTACATTGGTACAAAGTTTAATCTGAGATTGTTTTATGTAACCAAAGCAACTTGTACTTCGATATAAATCTGAATCTGTAACTATTATGTAAAGCTGAATTTGAAATTGCTATATTTTATGTATGCTTCTACCTCTGTTTAAAATATTTGCACATCATTGTCATGTATACTATGCAATTACTACCTTCATTTGACTATACTAGATATAATGTATGATTGCACTAGTTATGATATATGCACAAGATGTTTTATATACCTCTGTTTAGATGATATATATGTATTTACATGTATAAAATGCTGTGGACACTTTACCTGGTAAGATACCCCTGGCTAATGCTCGATAGTTCTACTAAGAGTCATTGTTCAGAGATTGTACATCCCTTATATAAGTATTCTAATTTTTAGTACAGGGTTTATTCCTTAAGACGATAAGATCTGCCGTCAACACTATTTAAGGTATCATATCCCAGTCATTTCAGATACAGGTTAGAATATCATAGATGGACAAGAATCTTCAACCGTTTCATAGACCCAGAGAATATGGCATTTAACATTTAAAATTTGGCCACGAGAGACACGACGACTCCTGGTGTCACTGCTCCCTTCACGAGATGGTGTTGAGCATCAAGGATACTCCATTGGAGTTGGTCCTTTTGGCAAAAAATGGCCGGTTGAGTAAGGAACTGTCCTTACCTTGATTGCTGACAGTACACACATGATATCAAGCTGGATGAACAAATTGAGATGGAGACTGACGAAACCTGCCTAGACAGGATAAGACAGTCCCTTCAAAACTGTTCTGCTTGTAAAAAGATCTGTCAGATGCCATAGGCCTATAGCCAATCCGATAGATGCTCTAACGGTGCACAAATCCAGAGGTGATTGTCCAGGTAGCTGTGTTGCTGTCCTCTCCCAAATTTTGGAAGTAGCTGCTTCCATGTACTTCTGTCTTTCAGACAAATTTACCTTCCTTCTCAGGTCTTGAAGAGGTTGAAGAATAGATGTTTAAGGTTTCCACCCTAGTATCCCTTAGATAAGAACACTCAGGTGTTAGATTCTCACTTTCCCAGATTAACCCTTTAAAATAATCTATACACCCTACTATCTACCAATATTCTAAAACTATTAGATATACCTTATATAAGTTAGGCTTTGATTAGCAATTGTACTTTAACCTCTCCTAGATACTACCTCATAATGATTCCTACTGTACATAGTCTTAGTTTAGAACCTTCTTAGTTAGAAAAAGGGGGGAGATGTTGTGGGATTCAGGTGTCAGCTGATAAGGTCCAAAGAAGCTTATCCAGGGTCCCGGGCTCCTGGAAGGGGTGTGGCTGACCCCTTTGATAAGGGGCTGCTGGGACGCTGGGGGGCTCTCTTCCTGGTTCCTGGCTGCTGGAGGAAGGACCCCTTCGTCCGTCCGTCTGCAGACTTCGGTCCCTACTGTGCTTGGTTACCTGTACCGTGAGTTCTGGATTATATTCTAATAAATATTTTTCTAGTATTGGTGTTCTTGTGGGTAAACTCCGCCTACAATATCACACTCTATTATTTTATGCTATGTCCTAATCTAATTCCTTAATGACATATAATTCAACAGATACTTAAAATATTCAAAACTTGTTTAAGCAGAGGTATAACAAAATCTACTATACTACCCCCTTTACCAATGCACAGTGGATACAAATCTCTATACATCTGAGACTACCATTTCTACAACTTGATAAGAAATGGTTCTGTAAGGTAGATTTACTGGATAGATCAATATACTTAACATTATTCTAAATATGATACATTGATGGTACTAGAAATTACTTTTGAAATATTCTGTATTTATTAGTTATCTATGGCTGTGAAAAAAACACCAAGGCCAAGGTAGCTTATAGAAAAGAGTTTACTAGGGGCTTGCTTACACTTTTAGAGGAATAGAAACCATGACCACCAAGGAAGAGAATATCTTCTCAGGCAAGCAATAATGACACTGGAACTGAGAGCTATCTAGCTCACAGTCAGGAATCAGAGATTTAAAATTGTAAATTGTGTAGGCTTTTGAAAAGTCAAAGCTTATCACTAGTGGTACACCTCCTCCAAAAAGGTCATATCACATAATCCTTCCCAAACAATGCCACTGGCTGGGAACCACAGAGCATTCAAATAAATGACTTTATGAGGGCCATTCTCATTCAAACTGGAATATTACTGTGTGATTTTTATTTATTTTATAATATGTTAAAACATAAATGTTAAGGCACATATGTAATAAAAGGTTATATGATGGTATTATTCTCTCATACTTTTTCAAATAATAATGCTAAAGAAGCAGATCCAAATCTTTACTATATGAAATGACATTTCTATTGCATTTATTTTATGTATGAATGTTAAACAGGACTGTTGTAGTGGGGGTTCTCTGTCCCAGGCGGCCAGAGGTCCGAGACCCACAGACCTGCCATCCGAGACTGCTTAGCCACCCGGTGCCGCTGCTGCCACCAGCCACGGGCCACGTGGCAGACAGATTAATAGAAATGGGTTGATTTAAGATGTAAGAACTAGCTAGCAATGTGCCTGAGCCATAGGCCAAACAGCATAAAGTTAATATAAGCATCTGAGTCACTTCTGGGGCCTGAGCGGTGGCCGGCTAAGCAGTCTCAGGCGGCAGGTCTGTGGGTCTCGGACCTCTGGCCGACCAGGACCCAGAAACCCCTACTACTACACAGGACTTATTATTACATCCTTTATGAAGTAACTTAATGCAATTTTCCAAGAAACTTTTTGTTTACTATTGTAGTTTGTATATAAAATGTCATCTATAGACTATTATTTTAAAATTTTGGCTTCTTCCAAGTGGTAATTTTATGAGAATTTGTGTCTCAGAGGAAGTAGTTCACAAGGTATGTGTGCTAAAACTTTACCTATTTTCTAATTTCTCTACTCCTTGTCTTCTCCACTGTTGTTTTTCTTCTCTCCTCTCCCTCTCCTTCCCTCTCCTGCCTCCCCCTGTCCTCTCTCCTTAGTTCTCTTCTCCTCCCCTCTCTTCCCCTCTTTTTCTGTTCCTTTCCTACCTTTTCTTGTCTCCCCTTCTCACCTTTCCTCTCTCTGTTCTCTCTTTTCTTTCTGCCTTTCTCCCATAATGGCTTCAGTAAATTACTTGAGTGCTAAGTTGACCACTCGTACAATCTCTCACGATGATTTTGCTTCATCACAGCCCAGAACAAATTAAGTTAGATAATCATGGAATAAAACCAAGTGCCAATCTGTTCTGTCTTGTTTCCCTTGGGTATCTGTTAAATATTTTTTTTAAAAAAAGAAACAAACATATTCTAAGTATAACAAATACATTAAAGAAAAGATGTAGAATACAAATTCTTAAATAAATATAGGAAACACCTATTCCTATTTCACTTTCCTCTGAATCCCCTAGTTGGGCAAGAATTTATAAAAGGTTACTATTTACTCCAAAACAATTATAATGGATTTTTGGGATATAAAGTCAAATATTTTTCTTACATGTAGAAGCATTTATTTGGTTTATATAATAAATGTCAGCTTGAAACACTTTTAGTGATATAATATATATCATTTTTGAGTTTTTCTATCAGGAACTTATAAAGCAATTTTACTATGATTATTGACAAAAAAAGATGACAGTGGATGTGTCAGCATCTAAATTCTTATTTCTAAGACAGAAAAATAATTCATCTGTTTTTAAAATTTTGTATTCAAATTACTGTCATGCTGAAGTGTTTGTGTGCTATTCTAGTGCAATTTGGAGCAATCATAAAATTCCTAATTTGTTCAGAGAATATTTTGCAAAAATATTAGAGATGGCTACTCTCTGTAACTATTTTATTATCGAAGCTACTAAGAAATAAGAGACATCAGTGCAAATATTTTAAGAGAAAGTATCTAATAATATTAGCAGAAGTGTGTTGCTGCATTTGCTTCCATCACAGTTTGTGCTATTCTAGGACAAATTTCACCATCTTTCATCTTTTTAAATAGTTACCTGTAGCCATTTCACAGAAATCAGTCACTCCAGCCATTTAAATGGACCAGAGTATCCCATGCTCTATACTTTTCTCTTCTCTGAGGAAAGATAAAGCTCTAGAGATGGGTTTAAAAGTAATAAAGGATATTTTAACTATAGGAATTTTCTTTTAAAATTTTCTGGGCTATATTGATATATCTGAAAACTTATGGCTAGTATAAAATCAAAGCTCCAAAAGTCCCATGGCATTATTTTTATGAATTATATTACTAGGGAAAAACCTAAATAAAACCATGAACTTTGCTGTGGATTATATAGCCAACAAAGTGTTTAATAGCTTAAGGGGTGATGTCCAAGAAATCATACAAATGTCATGGTTTTGGAGAAAGTGACCTTTTATTATTTTGCTTTGTTATTTGGAATTAAGAGTGCATTTAACTTTTGTTAAGTAAATGACAATTTACTTAAGAGTTCATTAAGTTTTGAGAAAAACAAAGTTATTAAACTCCTCAATAATTTTCATTTTATAGAACCCACAATATCCTTTAGCACACAGCTAACATCAGCATATGATTAGAAAGCAGTTATAGGGTATCAAACTAGGCAGGCCAGGTCTGATGTACCTCCTTATGAATACTGATACACAGTTCTAGGCTTCCAACATACTAGAAGATCGACTGAGATGACAGTGTCTATCCAACTTAAAATTTGGCTACCTTTCTGGATCAATCATTGGCTTATTCCAAAAAATTTGTTCTTGAATTGTTCATGTGTTCACCTCATGAACAATGAATGTAGATTCAGTTACAAATATGTAATTTTATTTGTTTCTCTCTAAAAAACAATTTAAAAACCTTAAGAGAAAAATCTCATTTTTAAATGATAGGTTAATATAGTTCAGCCTGTTGTTTAAAGGTAATAATAAAATATTTTTAGTTTGAGTCAAATTATCACTTTTAAATGTTTTAAGATCTCTCCTGCCTGCCCACATGAAGAAGTCCACCTTGGGAACCCCAATGTCACAAAATGGTCTGACTAACATCTCAGGAAAAAAAAAATCCTCTTTGTGTCTCTGCCACCTGCCTTTGTGTCTTGTTAACTACTTTACCCTTCTACCATCTGGATCACTACCTAAGCATCCTGTAATTGAGAGTGTCAGAGAAAATACACCCTCAGTTATAATTGGACTTTTTGGCATTCACAATCAGCATTCTGCCCTTTCTTGTTATTAGTCAATAATTCCCCTTACACTGAAATGTAAAGAGAATTTTCATGTGTACAGAATAACCTTACCTACTCAGAGTTGAATAATTTCACATTTTATTTTTCAAGAGTCACAGATAAATGACAGCCACACAGCTGCTTCACTAAGAAAGAAGAAAGCAAGTTCTATCAAATGATTAATCAGGAAAAGATACTTTGGTTATTAAATATGCCTGCTGGGAATGTGATGTAATTTTGAGTTTACTCTGTATAATTGTCCTGTACTTTGAAACTGCTTTTAATTTTCAGGAAAAAAAAAAGCACAACAATCTTTTATTGGTATACTTTTAATACACTGTGATTGCTCAGGTCATAAAATTATATTTTTTAAGTAAAAGAAGGCTGGATAATTTTAACAACTTACTTTAAAAAATCAATTATATATTGTGAAAAATATTTTTAAATGACATGAACTTTATTTTAATATTATATTCCAAGTGCCAGATGTTCCATGAAGATAAATCCTGTGAGAGGAAGGACTTTTCTCACTTTATTTTTAATGATTTCAAAATTTATTCAACTCACAGATTTGTTAAAAACCCTGCAGATATCATCCTGAATTTCCATATTTTCTACTTCTTGAAACAACATGTTGCCATTTGGTATGTATTTAAGGCAAATTATGCTATATCACTTGGAAGTACAAAGTCAAAGCTCACTAAAAGAGAAGTTGGGTAAAGAAGTCTAAATTATTCAAATATTTTAATGATCTTTCACTTTCATTAAGTGATATTGACTGTTAGATATCTGCTTAGATATCATCAGACTCAGAGGACATTGGGACTGGATCCCTACCTTATAATCAACAACCGATAAATCCAAAATCTGGATCCTTCAGACTCTAATCACCAATCAGATAAAAGGACTTGAATAATTTTTCTTTCATAGAAAAAACAAAATTGACATCTTAAAAACACAGCAGGAATATAAGTAGATAACTATTTCAACCTGGTTCCAGTAGTCCTAAACTTTTTAAGATCATTACCTAGCAGGAGGTCTTATAATAAAGAACAAAGCATAAAATTGTCTCCTCTGAGAAGAGTCATTTTAAGTGGGCCTGTCAATCATTTGGACAAGGTCCTAGAGAAAGCAGATTCCTCTAGAGACTTTAGAAATACCATCAAGCCAAACTATTCTCTAAATTCTTTTGATGAAGATCATAAGAATAGAGAGCAGAGGGGAATCTGGAGTTAGACCCATGACAGAAAGATGCCATTATCTAAAGCAGAGGGTATACTATTTTTACTAGGCTACCATCTGATTGATGGTAAATACTTGCACCTACATAAGTGTTACTTAGACCCTTCTTAGTCCAAAATCCTGTCCTTGAGAACCTGCAAAGAGAGGAAATTGCCTATTTCTCAAGTGCCCTAATCCACTCTTGGATAGTTATCTTGTGAGAATAATCTAACTGGGCAGTGAGTCAAAATCTTTTGCAGCTCCCATCCCAAGGCAAAAGATTTAACAGCTTTGTAACAAGACCACTCAAAGTCAGCCTTATTTTCTGTCAATTTCCATCCTTGTGTGAAGAACAAGCTACTATCTATAACACCCTTTTCTAACTCTTCCCACAATTCATAAAATGTCAAAATTTTAATCCATTTAACATTCTGGTGTTACCCACAGACATTTCTTATAAAACATTAATAATTACTTATGAAACTAATAGACATTTGCTATTATAAACCATTGTTTCTGGTCATTTTATTGAAAGTTAAAAAAAATTCTCTGATGAAGAGGACATTCATGGTATGGATAAATATAATAGTAGTTCAGCATAATTATTTAATGTTTATTTTTCTTTAATGTTTACTAGGGTGATTATCATGTTGAATAGCAGATGTTACCTGCCCATATGGTTAATGTATTTAATGTAGATATATATTAAAAAGAAAATGATGCATTGTATACTTCATTTACTCAATTGTGAATGAAAGTTCCTAGGAAAATGTTTACTTTTAATGGGATTATGTTGTTCCATTGTAAATAATTGACCTACTATATTATTATATATACTATATTATACTATATGTAGTATATTATATATACTATAATTAATAAAAATGCTAATTAGCCAAAGGCAGATAGGAAGCATGGGTGGGGATACCAAACTAAGAAAATTCTGGGAACAGGAAGAACAGGGCAGAAATGCTACAGAAAGTCAGAAGATGCAGGGGACAACCATGCTGCTCTGAGAAAGGTACCTGACTGAACAGAATAAGAATCATGGGTTAGTTTAAGAGCAAGGGCTAGCAAGTTATATGCCTAGGCCCCAGGTCAATCAGCATACAATTAGTGTAAACATGTGTGTGTCTCTGTGGGTCCATGGGACTGTGGGTCTGAAGGTCTGTGGATCCGAAACTTAAGGCTAGGCCCAAAAGTCCAGGCCAGAAACCTCATACAACATTTACCTTATTCTGGAGGTTCTGCAATTCTGATTAATTGACTAGAAGTGACTGTGACATTGGAATGTTGCAGGTCTAGAGCCTAATTGCAATTTTTAGAGTTATCTTTAGCTCCTAATGATAGCCATTGTTTTTCCACCTCTGTGCTTGACATTGCATCCTGTGACTAAGATTTAAAACTACTTGGAATGTATTAACACAAGAGGCCACCAGTTTCCATAACCAAAAGGCTAAGAGTACCATCTGAGGCCTACAGCAGAAAATCCCATCTAGCTTTAACACTTTTATGTCAACACTATCTACTTAAAATGTTAACTGTGGCTTCTTATAATGCATGGATATAAATATACATAAACACATTTAATATAAATACATATATGCATATGTAGTATGCACACAAACAGATACAAAAGTACAGCATGCATATGTAAATTACGTTTCATGAGGAAGTCATTGAGATTTGCATACAGATATAATAACATATAAAGCTATCCTGTTATGGCAAAAATAAAGACAATTTATAAAGACACAGTCAGGTATCCTTGTTAATTTTTTTCTTTCTCTCTCATATTGGATAAAGCAGAAATGGACAGAGCAAGTGAGACTTTAAAAGGCTACCTGGTGTGACTGACATGGATTTTCAAATATGGTAAAAATGTAATAGCTAACCTTCAAGGACAGCCTTAATTTTCCTAAAAACTTGACTGCTATTTTATCTTGACAGCCCAAGTTTCTTAGCAGAATCAAGGGACATTTCTTAAATATTCAAATCTCTAATTTCAGAACAAATAAAGTAAAACAATGTAAGATAGAAAGAAAATCTCATTTTCCCTGTTAGTTGTGAATGATATTTAGCCATTAGTTCATGCAATTATCTTAAAACATAGGACAAATAATTAAGCATGGTACATGTTTGGATATTTTTATTTAATAAGTACTATAGTAAAATTAAAATCATCATTGTAAAATATAATATGTATATAGGTATAATATATCTTACCGATAAATCCTGGCATTGTGACACTTTGATTGGATATCTGTTATTTTTCATCAACTGCCCATAGACTGTGAAGCAAAGCTTCATCATAGAACAGTGAAATAATGCATTTTGTGATTAATAAGCTGATATATTAAATTTTAATTATAATGGTAGTTAGACACATATTTTCAATCCTTTTGAATTTTAGAAGCATACATTTATAAGTGTTCAAGTAAAGCAAACAAATTGAACCTTTTAGTGACAATTTAATGAAATAAATTGTTGAAATTGATGGCATTTGAAATTAAAAAGCAATCAGTCTATCAAATTGTTTGACTGTTGTGCAGTTCACTTGCTATTTTTCTTCACTTAAAGACTGATATTAGTTGCCAAAACATATTGATACGCTCAGATTATATCTCATGACCAGTGTCTTTTTGAGTACACATAGTACACATATATATTGTATATCTATGTAATAATTACATAGGTAAAATTTAATTTAGTGTTGGTACGACAAGTACATGTGTACAGTTCTGTCTAAGCATTTTTGTTCAGATATATTTATTTTTAAAATGTTCATTTTACTGTTTTTTTAATTAAAATGTCATTTTTATCAATGTATCCCATTGTTCTCCCTCTTTTCCCTCTTCCCAATCCCTCCAATCAGCCTTAAGCCTCCACCCTCTCCATTCTACCATCCCCTCCCCCAAAAGGGCAAGAAGTTCCTAGGTGGGTCAGCTCAGCTTGGCATATCCACTCCAAGCAAGCATGATTTCCTCATCACAAAATCAAGTCTGAGTTAGATGTTCCTCTGCAGGGAATGGGCTCCAAGGTGTCAGTCCATGCAAAGGAACACAGTCTGATCCCACCCCTCAAGGCTCCACACATTGCCCATGCCAGTCAATAGTTGCCTAACCTCAGAGGGCCTATCTCTGTTTTCCAGTGGTTCCCCAGGGACTGTTATTGATTCAGTGATTTCTCCAAAGCTCCTGCCAGTCATCACTATGAGGATATTTTGTAATATAATAAAAACATTCAGAGATATCAGAGGGATCTACCCACAGTCAGTCTAGGAAGATCAGACAGTGGTAACACACCTTTAATCCCATCACAGGGAATATCCTGGGAGTGGTGATCTATGCCCTTAATCCAATCTGAGTTCAATGTCATCTTAGTTTACAGGAGTTCCAGGCTCCCAGGCAGGCAGTGGTGGTGCCACACCTTAAATGAGCAAAGAAAGTATTTAAGGCAGGCATAGAAAGACAGCAGGCAGAAGAAGCCAGGAGGAGCGAGGCTGAGGAAACCTGCAAGACAGCTGGATGAGATCTGACTGTGTTGTTTATTCTCTTTAATATCTCTACTTTTCCCAGAGATCTGGCCCTGAGTTTCCTTTATTCATGCAGTATCCAATTTGGGGCACAAATTACTCGCCCTCCCAGACACACACACACAAATGCACTTGAAGGCCAGAACAACAAGTGGCTGGAGGAGGCTTTCTATTCTGAGTTAGCCTTCAGCCTTAGGCAGACCGGCCATACATGTTTCCATTTCACTCAAATCTGGTTAAGTCTTTCAAACAGTGGCCTCTTTCTCCTGGTGGGTGGTTTCTTTCTTTTTTTTTTTTTTTTTTGGACCCCTCCTTGGGCTGCTATCACACTAGGTAGCTGTCCCACTTCACAATCAATTGAATCATCAACAGACAACAATTGGTGAGTAAATATTTTTTTTTTTTAAAAAAAGAGGGAATTTATAAAAAGCAATGAAGGGTGCTTGGTCCTTTTGTGATCTTTTGCTAGATATTCTGGTATTAAAACCAGTGAAGGAAAACATAAATAAGGAGAATGGGGCTATCAAAATGAATATCATACTGTTTATTAAGAATATTCTTGTTTGATTTCTATTTTATCACTTAAAAAGTCAATTAGTATAAATACAAAGAAAAAGGTCTTTAAAAAAGCCTGCTGAGAGAGAACACAAAGATGCTCAAATTCAAAGAGATGAATATGAAAAACCAAAATCAGCAAGGTCATTTAAAATTAGACAAGAACAGGCAACATTACTTTAAAAAATGAAGAATGATAAAGATGATACAGAAACTAGCTGGGCTCCAGTACAAATGTTAGAATTACAGAGATTGAAAGAAGCAATTGTAACATATGGGATGCATTTACCATTTGTAAAACAAATGTTGAACTCATGGCCATGCTGTAACCAGGCCACCCCTAAAGATTGGTTAGATATGGTCATAGCTGTGCTAGAGGCAGAACCACTTATACAATGGAAATCATGGTGGAGGGAGGAGGCTAAAACACTATAACAAAGAAGCAGGGCCAGAGGCATAGAAGTCTCCCAAGACCAACTTCTTGGGGAGCAAGATTATGCTGATATTGAAAGGCAGTCCTTATATAATGAACATATTCTGGATTCATGTTGCATGGAAGCTGTAAATGGCTGGGACTAGATTGAAGAAATAGGAAAGAAAACAGAATCATTCATGAAAGTAATTCAAAGCCCCAAAGAAACTTTAGCAGACTGTTTGCACAATTTAACTGCAGCAATAAATAGAATGGTACCAGACTCAGAAGCCAGGCAAATAATAATTGAATCAATGGCTTTTGAGAATGCTAATGCACAATGTAGAAAAATACTTAGACCTTTAAAAGCAAGATCATCACATTTGGAGGATTGGATTGGTGAGACAATTAATGTAGAGTCTTATGACAGCGATGATAACTGGGTAGGAGAGCTTATTTCTACAGGTATAAGAAAAAGTCAAAATGTTAAATGTTACAATTGTGGAAGGCAAGGTCACATAAAAAGAGACTGTAAACAAGGCATTCCCAGAAACAGTGCTTTTACTAGGAATAATCCCATGAGAATGCCCCTCCATTATGGAATATGCAGAAAGTATGGAAAAGGAAGACATTGGACTAATGAATGCACATCAACAAGGAAAAGACAAGGTAACTTTCTGCTCTTGGGAAACACCAAATGGAGGCTTTCAAAAGCCCCCATATCGGGTAACTTTCTGCCCTCCGAGAAATGCCCCAAGGGGTTTTCAAAAATCTCCATATCAAATCCAATCCAATCTTACCCTGCCATTGTGGAGGAAACACCTTCCCAGAACAATTACAAAAATTAAAACCTATTTTAAAAAGACATACAACACAGAATGATAGAAAATCTACAGAAAAAGAAAAAAAAATCAGAAAAATTATAAAGCAAATATTTTGGCAAGCTTCTAACTATGAACAAAGCACAAAATTAGAAGTACAAATAATGATGTTATTATTGAAGAATTATTAAATACAGGGGCAGATGTATCAATAATTTCACCAAAGTCATGGCATCAAATTGGCCCCTTCAGGAGGTAAATGTTCAGTTTTTGGGGATTGGGTTGATATCCCAGGTAAAAGAGAGTACAAGATGGCTTGAGTGTATAGGACCAGAAGGACAGAGAGGAATATTAAAGCCATATATGTGACTGACATTGCTATAAATTTGTGGGGATGAGATTTACTACAACAATGGAACACAAAGATTTATATTCCTCCAAACACAGAAATAAGCCATAAACTAGCACATGGTTTTGGAAAAAAACATTAGAAGCTATAATGAAAAACAGTCACAGATCATTAGATCATTTAGGTTATAGAGAAACAAGGCAAAACAGCTGCTGATCTTTCAAAAACACCCACAGAAGTAACTCTAAAATGGCTAATAGAGAAGCCTATATGGGTTCATCAATGACCTCTAACAAACGAGAAATTGTAGGCCTTAGAGTAGCTGGTACAGGAACAGTTAGATGCTCAGCATATAGAAGAATCAACCAGCCCTTGAAATTCTCCTGTATTTGTAATTAAAAAGAAATCTGGAAAGTGGAGAATGGTAACAGACCTAAGGGCGATAAACAAGGTGATCCAGCCAATGGGCTCTCTGCTGTCTGGGATTCCTTTGCCTTCTCTATTGCCTAAAGAATGGCGTATTATAGTTATTGATTTAAAAGACTGTTTCTTTAAGATACCTTTACAAGAATGAGACAAAGAAAAATGTGCCTTTACAGTGCCCACTTATAATAATTCTCAGCCTGTAAAAGAATTCCAGTGGAGGGTCTTCCCTCAAGGAATGCTGAATAGCCCTACTTTGTGCCAGTATTTTGTACAAAAGCCAGTAGAACAAATACATAACAAATTCCCACAATCTATAATTTAACCTTACATGGACGATGTCTTGTTGTCTGATTCAAATGTCGATAACTTAGAAAAAAATTTTAGAGAAGTGAAAAGAATTTTGCCTGTTAAGGGATTACAGATTGCCCCAGAAAAGAAAGAAAAAAAAAAGAAATACAAAGATGGGATTCAATTAATTATTTAGGCTACAAAATAGGCCAACAAAATTTAGACCCCAAAAGGTACAAATCAGGAGAGATAGATTGAAAACACTTAATAATTTTCAAAGACTACTAGGATACATTGCCAATTTACAACCCACTGTTGGAATTAAAAATGATGAACTGAATAATTTCTTCAAAACCTAAAATGGTGACAAGGACTTAAGTAGTTTGAGAGAATTGTCACCTGAAGCTGAGAAAGAATTGGCTTTAGTGGAAAAAAAAATTACAGGATGTACATGTGGATCATGTGGATCCAGACCTTAATTGCATTCTAGTTATCTTGCCCTCTAAGCATTCTCATACAGGAATTTTAGTGCAAAGAGAAAATGTTATATTGGAATGGATAGTTCTTCCACATAAACCATGTAAGAAATGAAAGACATATATGAAAAATATTTCTAAACTTATTTTTTAAAGGAAAATTAAGACTTCATCAATTGATAGGAATGGACCCAGCAGAAATTACTGTACCTTTTACTAATGAAGAAATTGACCAATTATGGGTATAAAGTGAACCTTAACAAAGAGCCTACAGTAATTTTGGGGGAGATATTAACAACAAATATCCTTGAAGCAAAAGAATTGAATTTCTAAAGAAAACTAATTGGATTCTCCATTGTATTGTATGAGATAAACCAATTTCTGGAGCCCCTACATTCTATATCGATGCAACCAAATCAGGAAAGTCAGGTTAAAATCAGAACATATAAATAGAGTGTCTCAAAGCCCTCATATTTCTGTTCAAAAGTCAGAATTATATACTATTGTGATGGTATTAATGAATTTTACCGAACCTCTTAACATAGTCACTGACTCTCAGAATGCAGAAAGACTTGTTCTACATATTTAAGTGGTTGATTTTATTAATGATGAATCAGAATTAACTTCATTATCTATTCAGTTACAAGAAATAATCAGGACTAGAAATCATCCCTTCTATATAATATACATTCAATCCTATACGTGTCTGCCAGGTTCTTTACCACAAAGTAATGATGAAATTGATAATAGTCATGGGAAATGCACTAGAAGCCTCAGAATTTCATAAAAAGCATCACATCAATAGCAAAGAATTAAAAAAGGATTTCTCTATCACTTGGCAACAAGCCAAAGAAATTGTAAAAAGGTGTCCCACCTGCTCTTACTATAACCAAACTCCATTGCCAGCAGAAAATAATCTTATAGGTATACATAGAAAGAAATCTGGCAGATGGATGTATTTCATTTTATAAAATTTGGGAAATTAAGATATGTCCATCACACAATAGATACATTTTCAGGATTTCAGTGGGCAACTGCTTTGAGTTCAGAAAAGGCTGATTCTGTAATCACACATTTGCTAGAAGTTATGGCCATCATGGGAATACCTGTACAAATTAAGCCTGACAATGCTCCGGCATATGTCTCTAGTAAAATGAAATAATTTTTTGTTTGTTATAATTTAAAGCATGTTACAAGAATACTACACAATCCTACAGTGCAAAGCAGTCATAGAGAGATCAAATTGAACTTTAAAGGATAAATAAACATAAAGGAATAGCAAAGACCTCCTAGAGGTAGACTACATAATGCTTTATTAACTTTGAATTTTCTCAATGCTAATGAGAAAGGAACAACAGCTGCTGAAAGGCATTGGACTATAGAAAAAACAGCTGAACTAAATCAGCCTGTTTACTTCAAAGATTTACTAGCCTCTGAATGAAAGCCAGGGTATGTGCTACATTGGGGAAGGGGTTTTCTTTTGTTTCCACATGTGAAGAAAAGATATGGATACTATCAAAATTAATTAATCCTCAATTTGAACCAGAGAAACTTCATGAAAATAAGAATTGACAGTTCCTCCACCCATATTACAGTTATTTAAGATGTCAAGAAAAAACAAAAAGGGGGGGCAGTTTTCTGTTTCTGTCTTTATAGAGAACTGGGAATACACATCTTCAAAAAGTGAAAAAACCTTGGACATCAATACATCTAAAGCAAAAGGGAGGAATCCAGAAAAATTTACAAACAAAAGAATATTTTGACTATTCGTACCAGTATACTTCATAGGGTAAAATTGCTCTACAAAATTTTTTGTAAGTTGAAGTCCCAGTTTAATTATAATTTAAAGCTGGCTTTAGAGTTGGAGTGTTGCTCTCTCCTTCTCTAAACTCAAGCATACTTGTTTAAGGAAAATACAAAATCTCTGTATCATATCAGAAGAGCCGCATGATATGGGGCAGAAGAATAACAAAAAATAAGGGACTATACTATTGTTACTAATCCTATGCTGAATAAATAGTTATATATTTAATTTCCTGTACATTGTGTTGAGTTTTAATCTTCTACCAGTTTTCTGCAGTAACCCATGAAAATGCCTAATTGTGAACTTGAAATATCCAAAAGGAAGATGGGGCACCACACGATGATTTCACATGGACTCCGACAAAGCCACTAGGCTGACAAATACCCACCAACGGTCAGATTTGAACTAAAAAATGCTGAGGACAATTTTGAGGCAGCTCCTGAGATGAACAAGCTTCACAGACTACTATAGCCAGGACTTGGGACAAGCCATGCACTTTCCTGTTATGCAGAGAATGGACAACAAATGACCAAACTACTTATTTCAGGACTTGACACTTAACAAATTTTTTCTTTTCAGGATTCCCAAAAGATGCCATTGCCTCCCAACAGCAGGAAGCAAATTTAAGAACACAAGAACATGGTGCCCACACCAAGAGGTGAGGTGGGTTGCTTTTGGTCATTCAGTGGGTTATGGATTATTGTCATTGTTTAGGTTAATTGGTTAAAAAATTGTTAATGGTTATTGTTAGAAAAAAGTTAAACAGAAAGATTAGATTCAAGCTGTGTGTTTTAAAAAATAGAAAGAAAAAGGGGATACAGATCTATAGGATATAAGGATAGATTACTGAATCTTCTTTTAAAAGGATTTACTAGCTTTAAATATTTTACAATGGATTGGATTTTTGTATATTTATACAGATTGTGTATATTGGGATTAATTGTGTTACTGTACAAATATCACTATGCGTTTTCAAGGTATACTTACTCAGTTCATCTAACAATGTAACACGAGTTGCTAGTCCATGAAAGTTTTTATTTCCAACTGGATTAGACTAAAACAATGCAAGTTAGTAATTAGACATTACATTCAAACATAGCCATATTAGATATGCTTTCAAGAGCAAACAAATATATTTTAGCAGAACAGGCCTTCTTCAAATACTTCAGAGATTCATAGAATATGGAATTTAAAATAATTTAAGAACTTACACATTTCTGGAGAGTGAGATAGGTCTGCTCCTCACAGCACCAATCTACTTCAAGAGCAAAATGGGCACTGAAGAAATATGGTATATAAATACTTTTTTAAAAATTAGATTATTAAATTTACTTAGATCAGGAAATCAACTGTTAATCTTGAAATTATTTACATTGGTATGGATTTTGGTTTATTGATACAAACTTAAGGTCAATTCTCTTATGCTGTATGTATTTTTCTAATCTTGTTTAAGATATGATGTTTATGTAACTGATTTAACATTGTAATGTATAATTAAGGAATGCATATTAGTTAGATTTTTAGGTATACAAAGATATAATTCAATTAGATAGGTAATCTTCAAAAACTTCTAAGACCTAAAGAATATGGCATTTACAATATTTTAAGAACTTAGACTTTTCTGGACAGTGAGACAGATTTGCTCTTGGCAGCACCAATCTTCTTCAAGAGAAAAATGGGCATCGAAGAAAACTCCATGTAGTGTCTACTCTATTTGTGGTAATGGTTAGCCACTGGACAAAAACCTGTTCTTATATTGACTGCTTGACAGTATTCTGGTTAAACAGGACATGCAGTTTTCATAGGAAGGTGACCTCTGAACTTTGGCAGAACAAGCCGAAATGGTCATTCAGGTTCCTGCTTTACAGAGAAAACTGTCAGACATTCTTCAGGACTTGAGGAGAAGCAACTGAAGAACTGTACCAGAATGGGCAGAGCAGATTTCCTGCTTCGCTGAAATGAAAAGAGACTCTGGGCTTGTAGGCTGAAGATGGATGCCCCAACTTTATAAAGGAACTTTGGGTGACTGTCCCGGCAGGTAGGTGTCATCTCTGTCATTTCTAGATTTTAGAAGTTGCTTACACTTCCGGTTTCATGTGGGGGGGTTTCAGTTTGTTTATATGTTGGTTGACATTCACAGTTTTTCATTGATTGAACTATCCTTGCATCTCAGGGATGGAGCTTACTTGATCATGATGGATGTTTTTCTTGATATGTGGTACAATTTTTTTTTTTTGCCAGAATTTTATTGAGTATTATTGTATCAATGTTCAAGAGAGAGATTTAGGGAGAGTGGTCTGTAATTCTCTTTCTTTGTTGCATCTTTCAATGGCTTGGGAATCAGGGTGATTGTGGCCTCATAAAAAGAGTTTAGCAATGTTCATTCAGTTTCTACTATATGGAACAGTTTGAGGAGTATTGGTATTAGTTCTTGATTGAATGTCTGGTAGAATTCTGAACTGAAACCATCTTGTCTCAGCCTTTTTTTTTTTTTATTTTAAACTTGGGAGACTTAATAACAGGTTCAATTTCTTTTGAAATTATGTCTATTTAGGTCTTTAATTTGATCTTGATTTAATTTTGGTAAGTGGTACCTTTCCTGAAAACTGTCCATTTCTTTTAGGTTTTCCATTTTAGTGGAATATAGTTTTTCAAAGTATAACCTGATAATAAACTGGATTTCCCAAGTCTCTGTTGTTAAGTCCCCCTTTTCATTTTTGGTTCTCTTCATTTGGATACTCTCTGTTTTTTTGGTTAGTTTAGATAAGAGTTTATCTATCTTGTTGAATTTTTTCAAAGAACTAATTGTATGATTCATCGATTCTTTGTATTGATATTTGCTTTATGTATAAGTGGACCAGGAGGGAAGCTTAGGGGTCTCCAGTTGTCAGAGTATGATCTTCTTTTTCAGGTTTAAAAGTAGAAGTAGAAAATACAATACCTACACAATGCCTATATAATCAGAATGTATAAAATGAGAATATCAAAATTTTATAATTTCATTTTTCAAAATTTCCATATATCCCATAAAAATCTCAAGTGAATTATCACTTCATGTATGTAGTACATTAATAATTAACAATAAAAATTTGAACACATTTTCTCCTCTTGAAAAATATTTAGAACTCAGTAAGGTCGGGCAAACAAACATGATACATATAATACATACATATAATACATATACATATAATACAAACATAATACAATAATCTGAGCAGTGAATACTCTTTTGACATAACTATTTGGCTTTATAGTTTTGTTACTGTAAAAGTTAAAACAATTTATTCTATTTTTTTTATTCTGGAAGCTTTTATATGTCAAGGTGGTCCAAAAGGTGCTCCTTATAAAATATTTGAGCTAATGGGTTTACTCCCACTTTTCTCCATTTTCCTTCACTCTTTTTCTACATCTCTTTGTTCTACTTCTTTCCTTTTATACACAACCATAGAATCTCCTGCATCCTTTATACTAAACACAAATGCCCATGCACATAGAGAGAGTTACAATTCCAAAACAGTCTATAACATGATAGAACAGCCTGGTTGCTGGAAAATAATTCTTTTGTATATATATGTGTGTGTGTGTGTGTGTGTGTGTGTGTGTGTGTGTGTATAAACATGTAATATAATATTTATAATCTCATAAATATATGAAATTTAATAATGTCCACTCACATTGCCCATCTCTAGCATAAAATAAATACAAATTTTTTTATGTTTCAATATTTTGATTATTTGATCTACTTGCTATGTTGTTTATTTCCTTCATTTGGCATTTAAATTTTGGAAACTTTCAGGGTTCAAGTGTAATCACTTTTCTGTAAGTAGAGTGTTTGGGGGAGAAGCTAATGCGTCTTTAAACATAGATAGTGGCTTCTCCTTCTGAGGTAGTGAGCTGGGCTGAATCTGGTTAAGGCCAAAACAGCAGATGTTGAGACAACATTCCCTATGCTGTTAGCAGGAATCTCTCCTCCCATAAAGCCGAATAACCATGACTAAACTGGGCCAAAAATTTAACAAAATAAGTGTATGTTGGTACCAACAGAAACCAAATCAACCTTTGGAATATCTCATATAGGTCAGAACAAACTATAAACAATACCCTTGATCAGGGATAAAAAGAAAATTGAAAAGTTTTACTTTAATCTTGAAAATAAATTTCTTGAAGATGAAACAAGCTACTATGGCTACTATTCCTTCTGGATATAACTTCCAGAGCTGCATAAACAAGAACCAAGTGCCATCTGTGCCAACCTATATCCTTTTCAGCAAGCACTGTTATTTGTTTCTCGGCTGAGGGACCACCTGAGCCCGCCTTCCCCAAAGAATTTTTGTAGCTGGAAAGTCTAACACCTACTATCAGATACTGGCAATCTGGACTAACTGGTCATGTTGGATGCTAGATATCATTGTTCCTATTGCTGAACATGAGTACATTAACATAGTGAGTAAGACTTATTGATTTACAGGAAATCAAAAGTAAATTCCTCACTCTAATTCAAGATTCTTTTTATATTGTGTACTAACCAGACTTGCTTGGGTATCCTCATCCTCCTTTAATTCCATCAGTCCCTACTCCAAAAAAGTTGGTTTCTTTCTGTTGACTGAATATATATAATGGCCATTCTGACTCTAGCTGGTTATAGAAGCCTATGTTGAGAACCACGAACACAGAACAACTGAAATGAAGGAATAATTTTCAATTTAGACTCTTGACAGGACCAAGCAATTAGAAAACTAAGCAAATTTAGCTGAAAAAAAATCAAACTGTTGTCAGAGAAAAAGGAAAATGACTCTCAAATGCAGTTAACATGGAAGCAAACAAGCAGAAAAGAGAAATGCAAATGTCTTCCTAGCCATCACTTTTGTCATCAGGGATAAAGGGTCTTAGGTTCTTAATGTGGATAGAAAGATGGAGGAAGGATGGTATTCATGGCTCTTTCTCATGCCAGCCAAACATCCTGGTCAGTAGGAAGTGGGGACAGAACAAACAGCAGTACATTTGACATGATAAATGCAGCAGGTTCAACTTCTCTCTCACTCTCAGAGAGAGAGAGTATGTATGTGCATGTGTATGTATATAATTATTAAAAAGTTTTATTACAAATTAAGTTAATAGAAAACTTCCACAAAAGCAGATGATGAAAAAAATACTAAGGTAAGGATTTGTGTTAGATGGCTAAACTAAATATATTCATTATTTCAAAGCAACAACACAGCTCACAAAATATTACATTAACCAAAATGAGGTATGAGTTCTTTGATACACATAACAACTTAGAACATTGTGTAACTATTGAGTTTTTTTTTTATTTATGGAAATGTCAACCATTGTAAAAATCAACATTCACTCACCCCCACTTATAACAAATTTTAGGCAATATTTTTAGGAAAACATATTTTCATGAAGTGACAAGTAAATTTTCAAGTTTATACACCTTAGAAAGTTTGATAAATGTTGATGGCTTGTTAAATAAAAGTCTAGAATTTTTATTTTTTAAATGACAGTAGTACAAAGACAATTTCTAGGTGCAAAGACTATATGATATAGCAGACTAAACAGCATCTAGAGATGCTCATAGTACCCATCCCTGGTCATCTTTTGTCTGTTTACATTCTAGCTTACAGCCTAGCTTTTATCTTAGTTGATAATGCATCAACAATACTAGAATAAAAAGTAACTTTTTAATTTCTACTTGGTTACTCTGTCTTTAATTTCTACTAGTATTCTCTAATGCAGCCACAGCTGGATCTTTTGTAAGGTCTATTCTATTTAATTTCAAAATCTTCCTGATGACTTCTATAGTGGCTGTGCTGATTTATACTAGCAGTGAATATATTTTTCTATTTCCAGCATTTTTTCCTTTGTTTTATTCTTCCTCTTCTTCTTTATTTTTGTTGTTTTTTAATGAGAAATTTCTTGTTTTGATACTGGACAATTGGTGCTTTGTATGTTTCTTACATCTTAATAATCATCTCTTTTTTTGGTCAGAGAAACTTTCTTATATGATTTTGTTAAAAATGCTTTCTGCAGCATTGATTGGGTCTCTTTCCCTTTATCTACACCTAGTAATAATAGGTTTGGTCTTTTCTTGTTGTCCCAGATTTCCAACATTTTGTTTTGTTTTGTTTTGTCTTGTCTTTTTATTAGTTGATTGATTGGTTGGTAGATTGGTTGTTTTTTTTAGATTAACTTTTTTTTTTTTTTTAACTAAGCTACTTCCCTCCCACATTTTATCTTCAGAACCTAAAGTTCTCTCTTTCATGCCCTGTTCTTTATTGGTTGAAGCTTACTTCTGATGTTTTTGTTTGTCTTCCTGAGTTTTTTATTTCAAGTTTTATTTTACTTTGGTTTTTCTTTACTGACTAATAAAAAAAAAAAACAAACTTGAACTTGAATTATTTTGGCTTTATCACTGAACTGTTCATCCCCCAACACAATCTTTATTGAAGCATTTATTCCTATCTTCTTTAAGATCTTTGAACATAAAAATAATTACTATCTAGTTGCAAATTATTTATTTATTTATAATATCTACTTTTTTCTTGTCTTGTGCTTCAAATAAGTTGCTGAATTACAATAGGATTGCTGGCTTCCAAAGGAGGCACAATGTCTTGGTTGTTCATGTTTGTGATTTTTGCACTGGATTTTATGCGCTTGGGTATCTGGAGTTATGATATTTGTAGTTTCAGTAATTTTCCTTTGTTTCTTTGTTTGATGAGTATTTTGTTCTTTGCTTGATGTAGCCCCAATCTAACTGGTTATAGATCAGAAATATTTGTAATATTTGGTATTTATTCTTTTGGTCTCTCTGGCTTTAGGAATCAGACTCTGATGAGTCCCAGATCTGAAGTTTTGGTTAGAGGTCTGTGTTTGTACTCTAAGTAGTCTCATATTTTTTGAAGTAGGTAGGGTGGATGGTAGGCTAGAAGTTGGGGTGAAGGTCCTGACTCTGAAGTTCTCTTAAGCAGGACTTGGGTTGTGCTGCTTAAAAAGATGTAGTTGTAGAATTCTGTCTCCCATGTCTCTGGCCTTAGGAGGCGAGTATCTGAATAGGATGGACGTGGTCTAGGAAGAGGCACAGGAGGGCGCAGGCAGTAGCAAGTCTAAGAGTACTGTGGAGAAAGCAGAGTGGAGAGAAAGGAACATGTGGCCTACCAAGGTCCCAGCCATCTGTTGTTGCTATGCAGTCTCTGATAGAGAAGGGTTCTGTATGCATCTGGAAAGTCACCAAAAACAGAGTTCTGGAAAGTCACCAAAAGAAGGAGCAAGTGAACAAGCATTTGCCTTTTGATGGTGATTCTGAGTGATGTAAGATGGGTTACCCAATTGTTATTTGCATTTTTCTAATGGTGTGCTATTGAATACTTTAAAAAATTATCATTTACGCTTTTTTTGTTTTCAATAGCCTGTTTATTTCATTAGCCATTTATATTGGAAGAAATTTGGTGCTTAATAATTGAAGTTCTTTATATAGTCTAGATAACAACCCTGCAAATTAAATGTAGCAGGAAAGATTAATTCTCATTTTCTAGACTGTGCGTTTACATTACAAATAAGTTTCCTTTCTTGGCTGAAGACACTATATTTCAGACAATCCTTTTGAAAATATTCAAAGAAGTTTTCCATTTTATTAACAGCATTTGCTCAGTTTCGCTCCTCTACAGCCTGATAGCCCATTTTCTTAGAATCATTTATTTCAAATATCCCACATTTATCTTTTAGAAAATTGTCAAATGTTATTTTTGTTATAACTATTTGGCTTATTTTAGTGTCCTTTATCCTATTCAATTGGTTTACACTTCTTTTATTGGGCCACTAGCAGGCTATGTTTTAACTAAATCTCTATAGCATTACTTGAGGTCACTAAATCAGTGTTATTCTGCCCTCAAGAGCTTTTCTGAGATTTTGTTTCTTAAATTTCTTTTAAAAATACTTTAATATACATGAATACATATAATATGGTTGATCCATTACCTTCTTCCAATTTCTTATATATTGCTTCCAATCACTTTCCCTCTCAATTTTATTTATTCTCTCTTCTTAAAAATGTCTATTATTGATTTACATGTGCATGTGTAGAACCATCTACTGTTGCTGCAGAGCATTGACTCTCCCTTTGCAGAGTCATCAAGTACCATTAACTCTTCAGATGGCTTGATATTGTGAAAGCTTTATGCTTGTATCTCCCACTGCTGTAAATTTGTGTGTCCAACTGTGATGTCACACTAGAGAAAACTCTTATGCCTCATAATTCTACAACATCTGGCCCTTGAAATATTTCTGTCCTTTCTTCTGTGGTGACTTTTGATTCTTGTAGGTATACTCTGAGATATAAATATCCTTTTTAAAGCTAAGCACTTTAACTATACTTCGACTATACATAATGCTGAACTGTTGTGAGTCTTTGTAGTAATCACTGTCTGTTGCAAAAGAAAATTCTTTAATGAGAATAAAAAATGTATTACTCTATAGATACCAATATAAACACTCTGAGTTGTCTGTTTATTATCATGACTATTTAACCAAGTACTAGGAGTAGATTCTCTTCTATGGCCTATGACCTAGTCAGCCACACATTTTTGACCCAGTTAATGATTCCTGGCATGGGTTCCATTTTGTATGTCCGGCTTTAAATCCAGTTAAAAAGTGGTTGGATATTCTCATAATATTTATACCAGTATATTTGCTAGTGTGTAAAGAATCTTGAAGCACTATGAAAGCTACACAGTGGAAGTGCATCTTCTAGGTGAATATTAACTTGATATCTCTATATCCTGTAGCTCAGATTGTGTTATCTTCAGCAACAGGTTCTTATCATAAACTTCTGTATGATAACAAAGCTCATTAGCAATATCCTACAATGTTTGTGGCTTTGGTATATCTCCAATCTGCATAAATAAAAAGTAGGTAACCTATTCCTAGAACTGGACTCTATTTGATAGCCTATGCTATTTAAGGGAGACATTGTTCTTCCCCTTATGAGAATGCCAGTTAAACTCCATATGTACATATCAGTAAACTTCTACAGCAGTAGATATTGACATGAATTTTTTTTATTTTACTTTTATTTAAAAAAAGACATCTCCATCAATGTATCTGCTGATACCCCTCCCCTCCCCCTCCCAATCCCTCCCAGCCAGCCTTCAGCCTCACCCCTAAAAATCTACATATCTTCTTCCCTAAAAGGATGAGAAGTCTCAAGGTGGACCAGCCCAGCTGGGCACATCCACTTCTGCAAGTTACTGAACATTGCCCTAGTACCCAGTCTCTTTCCAACTCCACATTGGCTTCCTCTATTGAGATATTCATCTCTTTCTATTTCGCTCTTTGCTCCTCTCACTCAACCATCTCCTTCTTTCAAGATTTGGTTCCATTTCTTCTTGGTTGCAACCCGTTGTCACCCCAGTTTGCTAAGGTGATCTCTGTTTTCTCTTCTTAGGGGAATCTCTGGATGTCTCTCTTAAGTTCCTTCTAATCCCAAGATGTTCAGAAGTTGTGGTTTGTAGCTTGGGTATTCTTTGCTTTTTGTCTAAAATCCACTTTTATGAGGGAATACATCCCATGTCCATCTTTCTTGGTGTGTAGTACCTTGCTCAGGAGGATATTCTTCAAGTCAATCCATTTGCCAGCAAATTTTAGGATATCAATTTTTTTTAAAGTTGAGTAGTACTTCATTATGTAGATGTACCACAGTTTTTGACATGAAATTTTCAAAGGGTTTTATTTGTAGTTATTGCTCTCATATTCCCTAACACACACTCTGCCCTCTTATCATGTACAGGATTTAGTTTTCTCTGTTCCATTGTTTATTCCCTTTCTTTCACATTGCTAATCCCACAACTTCCTTTCATTGACATCCATTCATGCTCTCTTTATTAGTTTCTTTATATTGTGGGTGGTAAACAAATTTTGACATAAATGCATCCACATATGAAAAAAATGTGGCATTTAGATTTCATCTTTCTTGATCTGTTAACTCCAATTAAATGATTGTTTATTGCACCAATTAATTACCTTCCAGTTCAATAATTTTGAATTCCTTTAAAATTGAATAATATATATATGATAAGCCATATTTTCATTACGCATTCTTCTGTTTATAAAAATTTTATTAATACTTCAGTATATTGTGGATAAAAGTGATAAAGATGAGCAAATATTTCTTCAGTGTTATATAGAATCCTAAGTACAGAGATCAGAATTGGTACAGCTGGATCACATGGTACATCTACTTCTAGCTTTTGAGGAAATACTACATTAACTTTCATAATAGTGAAAAAACCTTATTTTCAAACTCACCAATGGTGCATTAGCCTTACGCTTTTCCTACATTCATTCCTGAACTTTATGCCAGCATTTTCTTTACCCTTTTTTTTTTCTTTTTAATCACACTTTATATTCTTACTATGGCAAGAAAAAATTCAAGTAGTATAAATTTGCATTTTCCTTTTAAGGATATTGAACATCAAAATAAAAATTTTGGCCATTTCTGTTCCTTCTTTTGAGAACTCTGTCAGTTACCATGTTCTGAATTTTAATTGGGTTTTTTTTTTCTGCATTTTTTCATATAATTTAGGTACCAAAACTCTGTCAGTAATATTACTACTGTTGATATATATAGTTGATATATATAACTGTTGATGTTTTATTCTCATTGTGTAGGTTTTGATTTTACTCAAACGATGGCATCCTTTGCTTTACAGACACTTTTGTGATTTTTTTTTTTATTTAAAAAGGTTTTCTCCCATACTCACCACAGCTCACATCCCTACTTTCCTCCCAGTCTTCCCTAAGTCTCCCTACACACTATTTCCTCACCCCTTACCCAGGGAGGGCAAGGACTCCCAAGTTCGGTCTGGCATATCAAGTTGAGGTAGGACCAAACCCCTCTCCTCTACCACCAAATGTCAAGGCTGAGTAAGGTCTTCCTATATAGCAAATGGGCTCCAATAAGCTAGTTCATGAACCAGGAATAAATTTTGTCCCACAGCAAGAGGCTCCACAAACTGCCCATTCCTTTCAATTGTCAACAACATTCAGAGGGTTTAGTTCTTCCCATAAAGGTTCCTCAGCTGTCATTTAAGAATCAGTGAGCTCCCAATACCTTGGGTCAGCCATCTCTGTGGGATTCCTCTTCATAATCCTTATCCCTTTGCTCATATAATCTTTCCTTTTTCTCTTCAGCTGGACAAGAAGCTCAACCTTATTATAGATATGGGTATCTGCTTCTGGTCCCATCAGTTGCTAAATAAAAGTTCTATAATGGCATTTAGGGTGATTTTTCATTTGTTTACAGGGGAAGGCCTGTTTATGATCTTCTCCACTATTGCTTCAGTCCTATATTGGGACACCTTGTGGGTACTTGAATGTTTCCCTAGCACTAGGTATCTCTCTAAAACCACAATGGCTCCCTATATCACGATATCTAAAGATAACATCTTATACCTGTCAGAATGGCTAAGATGAAAAATAAAGATGATAACCAATTCTGAAGAGGATGTGGAACAAGGGAAACACCACTTTATTGCTGGTAAAAATGTCAACTTGTATGGCCACTTTGGAAATCAGTTTGGTGGTCCCTCAAAAAAAATGGTATCAATCTATCCAATGATCCAACAATAACACAATTGGGAATATATCCAAAGTATGCACATTCTTATCCCGAAGGCATGAACTCAACTATGTTCATAGCAGTAGTACATAGTAGACAGAGCCTGGAAACCTAGATACCCATCAACTGAAAAATAAATTTAAAAACTGTGGAACATTTACACCATTTTTAAGTAAATTACAAAATTTACTCAGCAGAAAAAAAAAACCTTAAAATTTCAGGTAAAGAGATCTGGAGAGTATCATCCTGAATGAGGTATCATAGAGCCAGAAAAATGGACATGGTATGTGCTTTCCCATAAGTGAATTTTAGACATAAAGTAAAGGATAACCAGGCTATAATCTACAACCCCCTAGAAGTTTTTCAGTTTTATGAGATTTTACTTGCCAAGCATTGATCTTAATGTTTGTACAACTGTAATACTGTTCACTGTTCTTCCCTGAACTTATAATTTGAAGTGTATTTCCTACTTTATCCTATGTTTAAAACCCAGATTAAAGAATGAATTTGAGTTTGAGGAGAGTGAAGGAAGGGGACTGGCAGACCACAGCTTCCATTAGCCATCTCATGCTAGTAACTCATGATTTATTGTAGTCCTTACTTGTGAAAGAGACTGGGATACTATCTCCTGCTTATAAAATGTCTCTTTATAACTGGATTCTAAACAATGAAGAGATAGTAATGAAATACTTTGATTTTGAGATATAGGACACTCATCAGAAGTTCTAGCTGGCTTTAAAACTATGTAGGTCAAATTGAGACTATCTAGGTGTCCAGCTTCTCAGTACTGTGATGTTTGTCTCAACGGTGACTTGCTATCCAGCTTTATTCATTGAACTCTTCATGAATATTTATTGTAAGTGCACTCTATTTGAATTATCCCTTTTGTTTCCTTAGCCAAGAAAGCAATGTGTCAAAGAGAAAAAGAACAAAAGCAGAAAAGCTTGTGAAACCACTCTCATGAGCTGTTTTGAAAGGTAACCAATATTGTACTGTCAGTTATTACACTGGCCACCCTCTTATTAGTTGTTCTGGAATCCAAACATTACTCAGCTCTTTATTACTTTCCTCACATGGTCCACACTTTAGTCAGCTGGCTCTTTATCTGAGTCATATTAAGTTAACCCTCAGGTTAGTGGGAAGAATATTCCAATCAAGCTCTGAGGAGGTATACATTACTGCCTTCATTGAATTTTAGGTCAGAGCTACACATGTATTTGGACTTAGTTCAACTATTCTTAAAAGTTACAAAGTGCAACCTTACATATTCTCCCTCACCTTGTAACCTCATAAGAAATCAGAAGATTTCCCCATGTTCCTGTTATCTGAGACAAACTTGTAGAGTGTGATATCTGATACATATTCATGGGTGATCAACTGAAGAAGATTTCTTTGGTTAAGGTATACCACTGAATGAACTGAAACCCAATAAGCCATGATGTATCTTACATTTCTTTTTCATTGTTAAAAATAATGGCTTTCATTGTGATATTTTATACATTTCCAACCTTTTGAATTGGTAAATTTAGGAATAAAAATTGGTTTTTAATTATGAAAATTATCATAGATTTTGATTTAAACCTTAGCAGTGTGCATAATTAAAATTTTATAACTGATCTACAAATGCAGCTGTACAAGAAAGCTATACCAAATTGATATAAAGAAATCTGGAACACCTCTAATATGGTACCCTGGTATAGAACAATGGACTTAAGTCTACTGTTACTGAAAACTGCCACAATCCAGGGAAAAAAAAATTAAGAGAGGGGAGTAGAGGAAGAACAGAGATAAAGAGAAATAGAAAAGGAGAGGGGAGTGAGAAGGCAAGAATAAAGAGAATGAAAAACAAACCACAGACAAAATTCAAGATGAACACTTAGGAGTATCCCCTCTCGCTACTGTGGAGAATTGGCAGCCATATGTAGTTTCACTTCACTTTCTGGTCACTATTTAATGAATACTATGACAGCATCAACGGATTTCCCTTAATTTCTAACAAAAATTCCTCTCAAACCCTCCTACATATCTTTCTTAAGAAGACAATAAGATGTCTGAGAACACCTTTCATTTTAAAATGGTTGTTCATGGAATATACTAATGTCATAATGGACACAGTTTGCCAACTTTAAAACATAACTAATAACTTCTGTATTTAAGAAACCATTGTGTTCCTATGTACTACCAATTTTCATATGAAATATATATTTAAAATATCACTTAAATAATACATATTCATCTGTAACATACATTTGTTAATGAGATAACAAAGGAAAAAGGATGTTTACAAGTTGTTAAAGGAAATTGAATAGAAAAGTTATTTGAATACCCAGAAGAAATAAAATTTACTCAAAGTTAATACACAGTGAGTCAAAAATATCACATTGTAGAGACAGAAAATAAAGTCATAGAATGGTTAAAACACTAAGTACATAGAAGAAAGAGTATTGGAGGCTGAAATAGAAAAAAAGAATGTCACATATAAAGAAAAACTCAACAGAATACCATGTGATTTATCATAGAAAGCTAGATAGCCTAGGGCAATGCCCTTCAAAATCTAAATTTAAAAGCAAGAAGTGCCTGGAGTAATGCCCTCTGAGTTCTATAAGATCAAGCCAACCTAGCCTAATCTACATGGAAAAAATTTATATTCTGTAGTTGAAGAAGGAATATTTTAATAATCAAAACAACTGTGTGTGTGTGTGTGTGTGTGTGTGTGTGTGTGTGTGTGTGTGTGTGAATGTGTGTTTATGGTGAAGAAATGAGCACAGCACAAAAAAGACTATAAAAATTAAAAAGAAGATAGCAAAGTACTACAGAGAACATGAAGGCAAAATTCAACAACACATTTACTGCAATAAAGATATGTCTTTTAACAATAACTTTAAATATTAATGACATCAAATGTCTAATAAAAAGACACAGTGTAGCTGCATGGATCAGTAATTAAGATTTAATATGTTACTTTGGCTCTCACAAAAGCAAGCCAACATTGCTATTATAATACCTGACTAAATAAACACCAAGCTAAAATTAATCACAAGACAAAAAGGACACTTCATAATAATCAAGAGATCAATTAATCAAGAAAATATTATAATTTTAAACATACACAAATAATACTCAAGTGAACCCAATTTCATAAAATAAAAATAAACTTTTGTAATTAAAGACATAGATTAACATCCATCCAGTAAAACTCGGTGATTAAAGACCTCATTTTTTCCCAATGGACACATTCATTCTGCTTAAAACCTAGAAATCTTTAAAAACAACAACATCAAAAGCCAATAAGCTCTCCCTCCAGCCAGCACCTCACTCAGGGATCCTTTTAAAAGCCAGACTAAAATTAAGTTTCTTTATTGAAGTCTCTCTGGTATATAAGCCATACTTAAGAGCAAGTCCCAATTCAGAAGTAGATGGCCAAAACAAAATGACAAAATGAAATCCCTAGTAGTTTTTGAGGTTTATGTCCTACAATGCTTTGTCTTTCTTTCTTTACTTCTTTCCTTCATTGCTTCCTTCCTTCCTTTTTTCTTGTATCCATTTCTTTCTATTCTTTTTTTCTACTTAACATGTCTTTTGTTATATGGTTGATAACTATATTTTTATTGGTAACCTTTGTGAGCAAATATTTCTCTCATCTTGTATGTGTTTCTTGTGCTTTTTTTTTAAATTACCTTAGTTTTATTTTTAGATATTTGTTTGAATAATGTGCAAAGGGATGTTTAGAGACCCTTAGTGAAGTCTAGGGGAGAAAAAAACTGTAATTAGAATATACTTTATGATAAAAAATAGTTTTTCAAAAAAAAAAAAAAAAGCCAGGCTACAACTAACAGCCTGCTCAGTTATGCAATAAGAACAAGAGAAAGAATTGTGTTCCTTAAGATGGTGGCTTCTCACAGATACATCATCATCTCCTAGACTAAAAGCTGTAAAATTTTTCTGCTCTGGCCTGGGTGCCATATTTCTAGGTCTTTGATCTCTGGGACTGGTGAACTTGCCCAGTTGTTTTCCTCAAAAATTCAGCTGTTATGCTTTCTCAGTTTGGCTTGATCTGGCTTACTTAGTAGGTGGGGAAGAAAGGAACAGAAAATGCATTACCCCAGATAGTGGTTAATTAGGGGATTGGGGGTTGTACTTACTAGAGGATTTATGTCACTGGAGGAGAACTTTGATATTTCAAAAAGACTCATACCATTTCATATTAGTTCTGCCTGCTGCTTATAGTTTAAGATGCAAACTGATTCTGTAACCATGACTTTGCTTTATCAAGAAGTCAAAACCTCTGAACTTGTAATCCCAATTAAACACTTCCTCCCCGCCCCCTTTGGTCACTGTATTTTATAACAGCAATAAGAAAGTAGCTAAGACACTACTTGTCTTATGGTATACCTGGCACTTAAAATTGTACTTCCACAAGTTTTTTTTTTTTTTTTTTTTTTAATCTTTCTGTTTACCTTTAAAGGTGTGTTTTGACGTGTCAGTCTCTTTTCAAATGGTATTACTAAAAGACAGGGAATGTGAAAAGTACAAACACCTCCTCAGGCTGCTTGGGGAAGCCTGAGTGTCTAAAACACTAGATGACTCATAATGGACTCCAGCTCACTGGAGACCCTCTAATTTGGTTAAAAATCCCAAGGCTTTGCCTACTTCTTGTCAATATCTGCAGGCACATGGCCTGGATATACCGCTTCCCCCCCCTCCCCCCCCGGCTCCGTACACTCTAACTCCAGTTGTGTGCCATTTGGACTCATTGGACTGTAATAGTATATGACCTTGGCTGATTTGATAATGTTTATGCATATGCCAGTGAACAAACACATTTAAATTATATCTGTACCTCCATACTGTTTTCCTGAGTTGAGGGAAACTCCCTGTGACTCTGTCTCCCTTGCTGGCTCTCTTCCATTGAGCACCAATGAGAGTAAGAAAACCCCAGTTCTTCTCTCTGTAAGTTTCCATTGTGTAAAAAAGGGAGTTATTTATAGTCCTGGTGCTTTTACATTACGCCCCATACACAATAACCTGCATGGCTTGGTCCAGGAGACCTGACTGAGACATCAAGGGAATGGAAATGTCCAAAGAACAGACAAGGAATACATGTACAGAAAAGGAAAGAGTTGTTGTGCTATGCTCAATTAAAAGAGCAGCAAGAACCCCTAAAACAACCAGGAACCTAGGTGCATTTATTATGTATAATACAAGAGGAAGACTTCATCTCAGTAGGAGATATCTGTAGGCTAGCAACCAAATGTTTTAGCCATTTGGAAGGAGGAAACTGAAATTGCTACTTGCTGCTAAGTCTGGTCAATCATTTGTATGTATTAGACCAGAAGAAAGTTTTTACATTCCTCAGGATGGCCCCAGAATAAGGCTTTGTCACTCCTATGTGTCTGAGGCATTGAGTTCTTGATGTGTGCATGTTCATGTAAACAAAACACATTCACTTGGGAACCAATTAAAAGAAAATGAACTTTGTATTCAAACAGAGAGTTCTTAACAAAAGAAATATGAAAGGGCTAAATAAAAACATCAAAAGGTGATCATTGTTCTTTGGAAATTAGAATATTAGTTAAAACAACACTGATCCACCTCTATCCCCCTTTCAGAATGACTTGAACCAACAAGACAATTGGCAACAAATACTAGAAAGAATTTGAAAAAAAAAAAAAGAGAGAGAGAGAGAGAGAACCCTCATTCATTGTTAGTAGCATTACAAACTGATTTAGCTACTCTGCAAATTAGTATGGAGAACTCTCAAAAAAATGAAAATAAATCTGCCACATGGTCCAGCTATACCACTCCTTAGATTACACCCAAATGACATGATCTCCTACTTTAGAGATACTTATTCAGTTTCCTCTACTTCCATTCTTTTCATAATAGTTAGGTAATGAAAACAACTCAAATTTCCTTTATCTGAAAAAAATGGATAATTACTTGTGGTACATACACAATATGAAATATTATGCAATTTTAAAAATGACCCAGACTAAAAGTAAAACAAATACTGAGTGTTCTCTTATTTCTGAAGATTGTAGCTTGAAGTCTTCCAATGTGAGTACACAACTAAGTAACTTCAGAAACCAGAAAAGTAAATGGGATGCTGGGAAAGGAGTAATTAAAAAGAGAATAGCAGGGTATAAGTTATCGGAAAGGGATTGGGTGGAAATGTGGAAAACAAGAGGATTTTAATTAACAACAGGGAAGAAGATACATAGAGAAGAAGGGAGGAAGATAAAATCACAGACAAGATAGTTGAAAAAATCATCATCAATTGCATTAATTTTTATTTATCTAAAATTATATACAGTACATATGAATCTCTGTACACATTTATATGTATTGTTGATAAAATTTTTGCATCTGGGCTGCCCATGCTTCCTCCAAGAACCACAAAGTATTTATCAAAAAAGAGAAAAGAAACAAAAAAATAAAGACAAAACAAAAATCAACATAAATCAAGAGAAACCCAACTTTGAGTTGTTGGTCAGGATATTGGAAAGATTCTGAGAACAATAAAACCTTATAGGTTCTTGCTTTTATCCCAAGTTGCTTGCAGGGAGTGGAAGGTAAGACCCTATTGTTGAAAGGAGAATTCACTTTGAATGCAGGATGCAGAGTACCTGAATTGATCTGACAAAAAAAGCCTCTTCCCAGAATATTACTTTTTATTATACCAAAAAGTTTTATGCAAGTTTCCAAGGGACAAAAGCAACTGATACATATAATGCCAATGAACCACAACAATGACCAACAAAGCACAATAGCCCTAATGGTGAAATTGGACCACATATACCTTGTCAGAAACTAAATGCTCTATAATAATATGTAAGGCACTTTCAAAAAGAGAGTAATCATGGCTGTTACTGGAAACCAGCAAAATACCAAGAACTAGAGAGATCATGGATCTTGAAGGAGACTATACAGCTGTCACTCTACTAAACCGTCATAGACCTCTTTAGCTAGCTCTGTTTTTGGCTCTGTCCTCTGACCTTCAGGTAAACTTTTTTTTAGAACATACACAATATATCACCATGTTGTTTTGTCACTTCAATAGAAATCACAACTAAAACATAAGTAAGTGTATCTCTCACCCTTCATCAAAGAAATGTCACATCACAGGAAAGGGATAACAATGTAGGAAACCATGCCCAATTAACCTGGAAAGAACAAAAGATTGTGTGATGCCCAGTCCCAGCTCATATATCTACAACACAATCCCTCATCTGAGTTTCTGAGATCCTTATGGAAAAGTTGGTAGAAAAATGTTAAGAGCCAGCGGAATAGAAAGTTAACTGTGAAATTGTGTCTCCTAGAAATTTCAAAGAATTTACACCATAAATTCTCATCATCATGGTTACCTAAATCAGTCTGGAATAATAGCAGCAATATAAACTATAGACAACCAAGGAATCCTAGAGCAGAATTAAATAGTCTTCTGAAGGGACTACCTCTGTAGTACTCTACATGACTTTAAGGATTGTCCTAAATTGGCTTAGTGGGAGATGAAGAAAAGACAGATAGATACACAGGAAAGCTGAGGTGTGTGGGCCGTGTTCAAACTGATGGAGATGTACCAACTACAGTAGCAATAACTCAGAAAATTTGTGTACTGATTTTATACATACTAATTGAGAAGACAGGCTTATTGTCTACTGAAAAATATGGATGTGAGTTTCTGATAGACAGCAGAACAAAGAGACCCATTTAGATAAACTAAGTTGGAGGTTTCTGTATGACTCAGGTTGCAGTCATCCTGGACAAAGAAGCTGTGATTGACAGTTTCTTCATAAACAGTTATTAGGAAACACCTATACTTGGAGCCAGAAGAAGGCTTTGCCATAACTCTGAGCACCACCAAAGAAAGGTTTTGCCATATCTGTTGGTCTAAGATGTTGATATCCTTGACATGGCTGTGCTCATATCAAGAATATATCTTCACACTGGACTTTGCTTACTACTTACACACTCACTCAAGGCTCCTTCTGCTTCCTATAAGCCCCAAAACTGGTTATATAGTCATGAAGTTATAAACATATATTTAGCAAAACATGGACTGAGCAAGTTTTGCATGTTTGTGTGTGTGTGTGTACGTGTGCATGTGTGTGTGTGTGTATGTGTGTGTGTGTGTGTGTGTGTGATAAAAAGAAAATGAGACCATAAAATTGAGAAAGATGAAGGTCACGATATATGGAGGAGGTTTGAAAAAAGAAAGAAATATAGGGATAATGCAATTATGATTAAAAGAGAACATTTAAAAAAAATTTCTGTAGAAGCATATTCTGTGAAAACATATTCTTCTGAACAAACTCAGTCAGGGCAAGCCCAGAGAGAAAAAGATCATCCAAGCATATCTTCACTCTGCTCTTTAACTTCAAATTAATAGGCATTAAAACTTTCTTAAGATTACTTTTTTAGTCAATAACCATTTAATCAATGTTGCTCATATAATATGCATCATGACAGTATTTGCTTTAGCATATTTATTATTATTGTAGGCTATAAACTTCCACATGTATCATCTTAACATGGCAATCACCACTACAGAAATACTCTGCATATCTTATTAATATTGCAATAACTATTAAGGCAATGCAGCATATATCTAGTAATATGCCAATAACCATTAGCTTCTTTTAATGCTAATAAAATATATAAACATGTCAGGATAATATATATGGCTAAGTTCATGTGCATTCATTGGTTGATGACTTTAATACTGTAATAGTGAAGGCGCTAAGTTGTAGAGCAAATAGCCACAGCCTTTGCAGTCAAATGGGCCTGAACTTAATTCCTGACTGTTTAATTCAGTGAGTTCATTTTTAGATTTTGTTTTTCACCTGTTTATAAGTATTGATAACAAGGACAATCGGCACAATGAGTTTATGTATTTAAAACAAGTTGTTTAAAAAAAGGTCTTTGCTCATTCCTAATATACCATTTTTCCTAAATAATGAAGTCTCCCATTTTGTTTCTTCTACTATCACCAAAGAGTGAAAGGGAGAAAATTTATGTAAAAATTCCTTTTTCTCTTTGTATGGGCTGAAGGGTAAATTGCAGACAGAGTAATGAAAAATATTAAAATGAGAATGAAAACATTAATTATTTATGTGCAATATATTCAAATAATTGAAAGAGCATCAATGACTGACTACAAGTTTTAGCAGTTATAAATCATAGTTATATCACATGAAATCCCTAAAAATAAAATAAAATATAGGGTATATTGAAAAATTATAATATTTCATCAAGTATTTTATAATAATGTGTAATTCACAAAGTATAATTCTAGCTTTATATAATATTTTATTTTATTGCAAATAAATCTTGTAATTGAGATTATGATTATTTACACCTCACAGAAATTATACTGCCATATAGGTCTGTAACTTTTAAAAGTATGTATTTTGAGTCTGAATGTTAATGTTTTCTATGATGTTTAAAAAGGTTGTCCAAGAGATATATGTGTGTGTGTACATGTGTTACCTTTCAGAAAATGAATAGAATGAAGAATGTAGTAGCAACTGCTGCAATTGTATTATGGAATAATATTTTTGAATATTGTTAGGAGGTGTCTCATCCTAACATACCTTCTGATTGCTATAATAAAACACTGAATGTCTAATAGCTAACAAGGTGAGAATTGGCTTCTAGGGATAGAGAGGAACTCTGGAAAGAAGAGAGGTAGAGAGATGCCAGCAAAATGCAAAGCAAGTCAGATGTACAGAATAGGAGAGAGGTAAAAGCCATGTGGCAGAACATAGATTAATAGAAACAGGTTAATTTGAGTTATAAAAGACAGTTGGGAACAACACTAAGCCAAAAGCCAAGTTTCATAATTAATAAGTCTGTGTGTCATTACTTGTGTGTTGGCAGTACCACAAAGAAAGTATGACTACACAATGACAAATTATGACAGTAGCGTAGCATAGACACAATTAAAATAATGGTAACTGATTTAAAGTGATTGTGATCTAGCAAAGGGATCCTTTGTAAAGATCCACAGACAACTGAAGTCCAGTGCCCTGTATGCACCAAGATAATACCAGATTGTATCACCTGTGGCATGATAGAACACTTTCATGTTCTTTCAGACAAATACTTACCTGCTACATCATTCTATGATGCTCTTACAACTGTTTGCCAGGCATGGTTGTAAAAGCCTACTCAGATTCACAAGATGGGTGCAAGTAATGATGTATTATTTCATGTTCCTGAAGAGAACCCCACAATGGAATGTTACATGATAACTGTTGTAAGGTGGACAGGAAAATCAACAAGGAAGGCATCATAGATGGTTTGGTATTTCCCTCTCCTTATCAACTCATTTGACATTTTTTTCTCTCATAAATGCCTACTTACAGTCATGACAGACAGTCATGGCCTAACCACTAATATTTGTCTTGCTTTATCATAGAGCACTACTTCAGAAAATACAATCAGTAATTGTAATTTCTCCCTCTTTCCCTTTGAGATCCAAACTTTCTAATTGACTTTTAACAGTGTTGCAATAATAGGCCTTCTGAAGAGATATTAACCTATCCCCTTTAAAATGTAATTACAGAAGAAGACAGCATCCCTATACACTTGTCTCTATGGCATAGTAGGAAGTCTCGAGGTGGAGGTGCCCCAAATAGTGATAACGATATGCTTTAATGGGCATAGGAGAAATTTTACTTTTCTATCAGTTAATATCAATTTCTAAAGATAGATACACCTTTGACAATGGTGTTTATAGGACAAACTCTGCTTTTTTTCTTGATGAGCAGACCTTAGTACTGTTGCAATTCTTAGTGACAGGCAGGATAGAGGCATGTAAAAATGACTTAAACAGCTGTTCAGTGGGAAGCAATAATCAAGAACTCCAGATTGAAACATTTAAGCAGAATAGTTTCTGAGTTTCCTGAAACATTCACTTATTTTTCTGTGCAGGTTCGAAGAGTCACTGCATCCTAATGTGTATGGATCTTTATTTTTGAGAAGAAATCTGTAACAGAGCTCTGGATATAGATTCTATATTATCTTCCAGCATTTTGTCTCAACTGTAGCCAACCCCATTGATTTGAGTTATCCCAACCTGCTACTTTTTTACCTGCTCTTGGTAATTTATCTCAAGCTTTACTTCTGCGTAAATCTGAGTGATCTGATTGAGAGTTGTCACATACCCCTGAGATCAGGATAGATGGATACATCAGTTAACTATTGTAATGATGTGTACAAGTTCTTATTAAATGTGACAAGAAACCAGTATGTGTTCCAGGTACTTATACATCTTATGACAATTTGTTTCTCATTGTCCTCTAATGTCCCTTCTCTCACTTCTCACTGGTAGTTTCTTCTTCACAAAGAGCCCCTGTTCATCCTTAATGGCATCTCCTTAAATGTAGAAAAGATGATATTTGCTCTTTGATGTTGAATTTTTTAAAAAGGATAATCTCTTAATCTATCAATTTATCTACAAATGGTATATTTTATGAGTGAATAAAATTCAATATTTATACACACATACATATATACACATGTGTGTATATATGTTTACTGAATGTATATTTTGTAAGACTTATCTGTTCTTACCATGATAACTAGTTTATCATCTGTGCCTCATAATCAATCCATAACTCACTTTCAGTGTATATGTTTAACTTTGTCAAAGTTCACAGGCTTCAACTTATTTTTTTCTAGCTTCTCTGCTTTTGAACTTGGATAGGTCAGAGGACATCATGGTAGAATCAAATGTGTGAGGTGGGTCATGTCATGAAATCCAGGAGTTAAAAACAAGAGGGCATAAGAGAAGGCTATGTATAACTAATATCCTTCAAAGTATTTCTTTTTGTGATTTATGTTTTCTAATGAGATCACACTGCAAAATTTCAATCTTCTAAAATGGTTGCTATCAGTTGATTACCTGAGGATAAAGGATGAGGCTTTAGGTCATTTCATTCTATAGTCATCCTTCACAAAAGAGGTAAATCTTGGATGGTAAGTTTTGAACAGAGTTCTTTATGAGCAACAGTACATATCCAAACTATACCAAGCTATATCCACTGTTTAGAGTACTAGAGCTCTTTCTCTGTCCTTTGATAAGATTAAGTTACCTTGAGAGAATTTTTCTCTTGTACATTTCACAACTGAATATGCATAACATTGAAAATGAGTAATTTAGATTAATGGTAAGTGCATGATGCTCTCTGTTTTCCAAGGATTTACTCTCTTAATTGTATCAGAGCTCTGTGTACTTAAACAATTGATTTGTTTGCTTTTCTAATGTGTAAGGATAGTGCTTTATCTTTGCATAGCTTGTAGAAATGTGCTTGTAGAAGCTATGAGATGGCCCACTTGAAAAACACAACTTTGAAGCTGTCAATGGGCCGTTACTGTGTTCTAGAACTCTTTTTAGGCTTTCTCGGGCTTTATGTGGATGTATGTGCCCCATGTTGGGTACCACAGGTAGTCAAGTTTCTGTGTCCCACCTAGCTGGTCCCTCAATCATTTAGTTGTAAATAATAAAAAAAAATTACATTAATTATAAACTGTTTGGCCTATGGCTCCTGCATATAATTTGCTAATTTTTACTTTTAAATTAATCCATGATTCTTATCCATTTTTAGCTATGTGGCTTGGTATTTTTTTCCAGACCTGAATTCTCATCTTTATTCCTGAGAGTCTGGCTAGCATCTGCTGCTCTTCCTCTTTGCAGAATTTTCCTTGTCTGGTACTCATCTTGTCTGCCTAGATTCTGCCCAATCAATGTTTTATTAAATCAATATTTGCAATGTACAGAGGTATAGTCCCACAGCCAGCTTCTGATAGCACAATGAAGACTAAGCCCAGCCAATTCAAGTCGATGGCTTACTGAGGTCTGTTCTAAGATAATGCAATCGAATTTCAATTCATGGCTGGGGTATTTAACAGTACTAGGACAAGGGATAACTGTGAATTTTGCTTGTTTTAAAGAGAGATATAACACACACACACACACACACACACACACACACACACACACAAAATTTATTAATTTCTTAATGCTGACATGACCATATGTCACAAAGTAACCGTTATACTGTCTTAACATATTTTATGTTAATTTCAGAACTCTTATGTAACATAGTAAAATGTTGGGATATGTTCTCAAATCAACAGTGCTAGAGGAATAAAAGCAAGAGAATTAAAATGGTGCCTTCTTATCAATTTCTGTAGTCATCTTTTCCTCTTTACTCATTAGTTGGTCTAATGCATATTATATACTATGCACATTAATTCCAAAGAGATTTTCCTAATGATGATCTAGTACAGAACTGTACTCTACACAAAGAGCCATAGATGGTTTTCTTTTTGCAATTATGTCAGTTAAATATCCTGTATACTTTTATTCTAAAGCCAACATATGTAGTTCAGAAATTCAGTCATGTTTAATATTATATCATTATGAATTTCAACAGCCCATTAATGTTATGTGATCCACAATAGGATACATACAGAAATGTGTTTTAGTAAAGGAAACTATAGTGCATGTGACTACATGTTTCCTAGTTAACAAACTTATAATAAAATATTTAGACAGTAATGTACTTATCATATTATTGTAGCTTTTTCACAGTAAACAGGCTACTTAAACCAGCATTCAAACCAGGCAGTGAAATCATAAGTCTCTCTCACTATTAATCCATTACTTTTACAGTCATATTTTCACCAAAAAAGAGATCAAGGGTTATCATTATTTCCCTTCTTAAAAGATAAATTATTTTTTAGTAGTTTTCAAACTTCAGAAAACAAGATATTTTCCTGGGTGTGGCAAATAGTTCAAAATTCATTCAAAAGATTGATTCAAGTCTTTTAATACTTGTATGTTATTACTCTATTTTAAAAAATATTTTCAATGATATGAATATGCAATTGTTTGATTTATTCTATACTTAATGAAAAATTGTTACTTATTACAGTAGGGGGGTTAAGATGCTGAGAACATTTTTATTAAAGCTAATAGGTGAAAACGTTTATTTTAGAAGGAAGGCACAAATAATTTATAACTGAGATTATCAAATTTTCATGTCCATAATTACAATATATTTAAAAAACCTATATGTGAGCTCTATTCGTGAATTAATGTTTTCAAATAATATTTTTGTTTCAATATATCTCTACTATACATTTATTATTAGTTGTTAATTATACAATGGTACATAACTTTTAATTAAATATTTTTAAATCTTGAGGTAATTAATATTTTCATATTTTGTGTGAAATATTAGTTCACTGCTTTTTAAGCCTCTTTTTTATAAAGTATATTCATTAATAGTTTTAAATCTTGCTGCTAGAGATATATATAAGGACTTGAGTCATTATTATTATTGTAGGGGATCAGTATTCAGTTCCTAGATCCTACAAGGTCACTCACAACCTCTTGTAACTCCAGTAGAAAATTTAATGCCAGACCTCCTTGGACACCAGGCACATATTTCTAAACTATAAAAATTTTTTAAAAAACATGAAAATATAAAATAATATCTTATAATCTTCCTGATAAACAATGTGTTGTCTGTTTCTACTTACATTTTCATTCATATATTCATAATGGTGCAGTCAAATTTAATTTCCATTTTTTGATATATAATTTTAGCTAACAATAGTTTAGCATTAGATCTATTTATTTTTTTAGCTCAAGTAATTATTCAAAGCAATGATTAGCAATCTGTGTGGATTATTTCATGATCTACAAATCAGTCTTTCATAAAATAAACATTTTCTTTTCCCCTTTTATTAAACAAAGATTCTCTCTTACAAGATATTTTGAATACAGTTTCCCCTTCTAATTCTCCCAGGTGTTGCTTACTTCCTCTTCCACTTATATTTATTCTCTATGTAGTATTAGAGAAGAACAGGCTTCTAGGAGATAATAAAATACAGCAAAAATTAAACACAGCAAGTCAAAACAAAACCATTTTATCAAAGTTTAAGAAGACAAGCCAACAGAGAAATAACAGAACCCCAAGAGCAAGCACAAGAATCAGAGATTTATTCCTTCACAATCTAGACATTATAAAAGTATTAAGCTGAAAGCTATGGATATACAGAGAATGCGGTGCAGATCCAGGCCCTATGCATACTGCTTTATTCTTTCTGAATTCATATGAGCCTTGCTCAGTTGTTTAGAGGTCCTTATTTTCTTGATGTCCTCTGTTCCTTCTGTCTCTCTTACTCCTTCTCTCCCCTCTTCTGCAGGTTTCCTGAATTTTGATGGGACAGAATTAATAAAGACAACTCATTTAGAGCTGTGTGTTCAAATGCTCTCTCTCTCTCTCTCTCTCTCTCTCTCTCTCTCTCTCTCTCTCTCTCTCTCTCTCTCTCTCTCTCTCAGTATGTGTGTGTGTGTTTGTATGCTCCTAGCTGTGAGTCTCTGTATTTGTTCCCATCTGTTGCAGAGGGAAGCTTCTCTGATGAGGGATGAATAAGACACTGAACTGATTTTCTGGAAGGTATGGCATTTCAGAAACCTAAGTATTATCACATCTATAGTAGATAAAAATTCAGTTGTTGACCAATTGTTAATAATCTTTCATTTTCATATGAAGGTAAGGTACAATATTTCAGGTTTTTATACAGAATTTTACATGTGACTTATATCTCCAATTTACTAATTTTTGTAGGAATATCCTATGTGGAATTTATTTTCTCAGATATAATAATTAATGAAAATCTATAGCAAAAATTAAGCATTATCATCTTGACCTAGAAGTGTTTACTTTGGACCTTGGTTCTCCAGTGCGTAAAGCATAGCCAGGCTGGTTCAAGATTGGGTACATGCTGGCTCCCTTCCTGTTTTCTCTCTCCTGCCCTTAGAGGAAGGACCTGACTCATGTCCATCTGAATAAATGCAGCTGTTAAAAACTGCACAACTGTTTAATTTCTTATATCTGTAAGTGTTTTTCTATAAAACCTTCAACAATTATTAACCTTTTAATCAGCTACTAGTGATTTTTGCACCTGTTACATCTGGTGATCAAAGTGACTAGCAGAAGGGAATGAGCAGAGAAGCCATCTAGCCAGCTCAGCATGTTCCCTCTCCAGCCCAGTGGCTCCTGCTTCAGCTCTGAGATAATGGAAGCCCTGAAAGTACTCTTTGAAGAGGCCAAGGAGTGATCTCTTGCTAGATGGTCTAGAGCCACATGGTCCTGGGTAGATTAGTCTTAGAGTCTAGAGGAGTCCAAACAGATCTGTAGATAAAATGCCAATCCACAGTTGCATTTAAAAGGAGATATTTTCTTAGCAGTAGAGTAGGCTTCTGGTAAATTTGTGGCTCCCATCTCCTTGTAGTCCTGCATGCACCAAACCTCAGCTACAGTCCTTTCTGTAGTTGATTTAAGCCACAAAAGCCTGCTTTTCCAGCAAGCTGCATTTCTCAGTGTGTTGTTTTATTGGTTGTAACAATCTGCTCTGATTTTGTAAAAGTTTGCCTTGGTTAGATAATATATTTAAAGAAGGTCAAACCTTTGAAAGCATGAGCCAGTGCATACTGACTGGTTGGTGCAACACCTGCCATACCTGCTGGCCAAATATTACCATTGCATCCAGAAATTATCCCAAGTGAAGACGTCAAAGACAGGAAAATAATTATGTCCCAATAGACAGTATAACCATTTATTAATTTAAAAACATTTTTGGTGCCTCAATTGGTGAAATTTTGCAGGATATGTGAAACATCCCTAGGATGTATGTGCTTTCAGCTGTGTTGGTTGTTGTCTGGTTATTCATATTATATTCTTAAAAAATAGTTTGATAAAAATGGACTCATTAATTGAATTGATAGGGGCCTTGCAGACAAATAATGATAAATTGTCACAGGGTTGGAAAAAAACTAAAGAGAAATTAACTACCCATGATCAAGTATGCTTCATCCCAAGACAAACAAATATTTCTACTGTCATCCATCACATGAACAACCTGAAAGAAAAAAAAAACCGCATGATCATCTCATTAGATGTTGAAAAAACCTTTTACAAAATCTAACACTTCTTGATGAGAAAAGTCCTGGAGACATCAGGAATTCAGGAAAATACCTAAACATAATAAAGGCAATATATAGTAAGCTGACAAACAACATTAAACTAAATGGAGAGAAACTCAAAGCAATACCACTAAAATTAGAATCAAGGCAAGAATATCCATTCTCTCCATATTTATTCAATATAGTTCTTGAAGTTTTAGTTAGACCAATAAGACAACAAAAGGAAATCAAGGAAAAAAATGAAAATGAAGAAGTCAAACTATAATTTTCAGAAATGATAGTATACATAAGTGAACTCCACAATTGAACTAGGGAACTTATACAACTAATAAACACCTTCAGCAATGTAGCAGGGTACAAGATTAACTCAAAAAATCAATAATCCTTCTATATACAAATGACAAAAAGGCTGAAAAGAAATCAGGGAAACATCACCCTTTGTGCAAATAGCTGCAAATAACATCAAATATTGTGGGCTAACTAAACAAAAAAAGTTAAAGACCTTTATGATAAGAACTTTAAGTCATTTAAGAATGGCATTAAAGAAGATATCAGAAAATGGAATGATCTCCCATGCTCTTGGATAGGTAGGATCATCAACATAGTAAAAAGGTTAATCTTATCAAAAGCAATCTATAGATATAGAAATTCCATCAAAATCCCAACACAATTCTTCACAGACCACAGGAAAAAATATCAACTTTATGTGAAAAAGCAAAATACCCAGGATTGAAAAGAAAAGAAAAGAAAACAAAACAAAAATGAGGCTAGGCCACAAAGACTGGGGCAAAAACAATTAATTCAAAGCATCTTTAACAAATAATGCTCTCATAACTGGATGGGGTATGTAGAAGAATGCAAATAGATTCATATCTATAACCCTGTCTATAACTCAAATCCAAGTGGATCAAAGACCTCAACATACACTGAACTTGATAGAAAAGAAAGCGGAAAATACTCTTGAATGAATTGGCATAGGTGACCACTTTCTAAATATAGCACCAGTAGCACAGACACTAAAAACAACAATTAATAAATGGAATCTTCTGAAAAGGAGTAGCTTCTGTAAGGCAAAGGACATGGTCAATAAGACAAAGCAACAGCCTACAGAATGGGAAAGGATTTTCACTAACCCTACATCTGACATTTTATAACTATAAAATATATAAAGAACTCAAGCAACTAGTGGACAAAAACCCAAATAATTTAGTTCTAAAATGGTGTTAAGAACCAAGTGGGGAATTCTCTATAGAAGAAATTAAAATAGCAGAAAGTCACTTAAAGAATTTCTCAACATCCTTAGCAATCAGAGAAATGCAAATTTAAACAACTCTAAGATACTATCTTACACCTGTCACAATGGCTAAGATCAAAAACATAAAGGACAATCTATGCTGGAGGTCCAGGGTCTAACATACAAAACAATACTGCACTGGATGATAGAATATATTTAAAGAAGGAATCAAAATTTTCAAGAAAAACCATTAAAAGAATATTCTGGTAGACTTGAATAAATAAAAAAAAACCCAAAATTAAAAGTACAAATAGATTACATTACATTCAAGGTTTGCTAGACACTGAATGATGTATCAATAATAACACCAAAATCATGACATCAGAAATGAACTCTAAAGGAGGTAAATGTTCAGCTTCTAGGGATTGGAACCATATCTCAAGTAAAACAAAGTGAGAGATGGCTTGAATGCATGGGACCAGAAGATCAGATAGGAAAAATGAGACTATATGTTACTAATGTAGCCATGTATTTAAGGGGTCATAATCTTTTATAGCAGTCCTGTAAAATTCCTCTAATCACAGACATTAGAAATTGACCAATTCAAGTTTCTTAAACTAATTAAAATTTACTATAAGAAACAGTCACCAGCCATTCAAGTTGTATAAAAACAAGGTACAACATCTGCTGATCTTTCAAAAGCATCCATATTTGTACATTTAACAGATAAACTTACATGAGTTCAGCAATGGTTTTTAAGAAAATAGAAACTACAGTCTTTAAAATATCTGATACAGGAACAGTTAAATTCTCAGTATATTGAAGAATCAACCAGCTCTTGAAATTTTTTTTGTATTTGTTATAAAAAAAAAAATTCTGGAAAATGGAGAATGGTAAAAATCAAAAGCAATACAAGGTGATTCAGCCAATATGCTCTATATAATCTGAAATTCCTTTGCCTTTTCTTTTACTTAGAGAAAGGCCTATTATAGATATTGGTTTAAAAGACTGTTTCTTTATGATACCTCTACAAAAACAGGGAAAAAATGCCTTTTTAGTGCCCACTTACAATAATTTTCAACCCTTAAAAAGATATATAAGTGGAGAGTTCTTTCACATAGAATGTTATATAGTCCTTTTCTGTGCCAATATGTTGTACAATAGCCATTAGAAATAATACATATGAAATTCCCACAATCTATCATTTACCAGTACTTGTATAATATCTTATTGGCTGACTCAAATATAGATACATTAGAAAGACTGCTTAAAAAATAAAAAAATCATGTTTGGAGATTACAAATTGGTCTAAAAATATAAATAGAAGATTCTATTAATTATTTAGGATATAAAATAGGTCTACAAAAATTAGACCCCAAAAGGTGTATATCAGAAGAGATAAATTGTGAACTCTTAATGATTTCCAAAGACAGGAGACATTTCCTATATATGACCTCTACTATTAGAATAGCAAATTATTAACTAAATAATTTGTTCAAAACCTTAGATGGTGATAAGAACTTAAGTAGTCCAAGAGAATTACTAGCTGAATACAAGAGAGAATTGGCTTTGGTGGAAAAGAAAATGTAGGATGCACATGTAGATTGTGTGGATCCAGACCTTAATCACATTATGATCATTTTATCCTGTATTATCTTACAAAAATGTTAATGCAAAGGGGCATACAATATTAAAATGGATATTTCTACCACATAGGCTGTGTAAGAAATTAAAAACATATTTGATATTTAAAGGTAAATTAAGACTTCTTCAATTGGAAGGAATAGACCCAACAGAAATTGGTGTAATTTTAATTAACAGAAATTGACCAATTATGGCCATAAAGTGAACCTAGGCAAAGAGGATACAATAATTTTCTTTGGAAATATGAACAATAGATACCCCTAAACAAAATAATTCATTTTATATATGAAACTAATTGAATTCTTCTTTGTGTTGTAAAGAGTACAACAATTTCTGATGTCCCTATATTTTATATTGATGCAAACATATTAGAAAGGGCAGGTTACATATGAGAAAATTTAAGTAAAATGAATCAAGACCCTTATAATTCTGTTTAAAAGTGAGAATTATATGTTATTATAATGGTATTAATGGATTTTTACAGAACCTCTTAACATAGCCACTGACTCTCAGTGTTAGTCTCTGAAGTTATGGCACCCTCTGAGCTCTGATGTCAAACTCCATTTAAAACAAGATTCCCACTTCTGAATCCATCTCTCTGTCTTTGTCCTCTCTTGGGAAGGCTCCTATTCCCTTCTTTTCTTTTCCTTTCTCTCCTAACTCCTTATTCTCTGCTTATTATATCCATCTCTTCTATCATAACTGCTGTTATCATAACCTTCTTTGTTAATCATAACCATATTCCTTTGATAATAAAGGTCTTTTCTAAATAGAAACAGCTTTCATCACTTTCTGATATCCATTGCTGCCTTCTGCCATGTTTCCATGTGTATTCATAGAAATCTGCTGCCACATAACCCAGTTATGAACCATACCAAATACACATGGAATCCTATCACTCAGTATACAAAAAAATGTTGTTTTAGATATTGAAAGTATTAACTTTATTCTTGATAAAATTGAATATTATTATTACTTATAAAATTATAGGAAAGTATCAGAAATAGAGATCATCTCATATTTCTGATAAGTATCACACATCAGATCTCACATGGGTCTGCCAGCTCTTATAGTACAAGGTAATGATGAGATTAATCAGTTATTGATATGAAATGTGCTATAGGCCTCTGAATTTTATAAGAAACACTATGTGAATTCTAAAGATTAAAAAAGGACTTTTCCATCTCTTGGACCCAAGCCAAGGAAAGTATAAAAAAAATTGTACTTGTTCCTTTTATAACCAAATATGTGCAGAAAGCAATCATAAAGGTATGCAAAAAAATTGGTAGATGGATGTTACATTTTACAGAATTGTAAAATTGAAATTGCACACCACACTATTAATGCTTATTTTTAATTTCAGTAAGCAACTGCTCTGAGTTCTCAAAGGTCTGATTCTGTAATTACAAATTTTGACGTTATAGCCATTGTGGGCATACCTTACAAACTAAGACTGACAATGCTGTAGCATATGTTTCCTCAATGATGAAGTCATTTTTCAAATATTATAATATAAAGCACACTACAAGTATATCAAACAATCCTAAAGGAAAAGCAGTTGTTGAAAAATGTAATCATATTTTTAAAAAGATACTTTATGAACAGAAAGAAGGAACAAAAACACCAAGAGATAGATTGCATAATGCCTTCCTAACATTGTATTTTCTTAATACTGATGAGAAAGAACAATAGCTGTGGAGAGACAATGGATAATAGAAAAACACTTCTGGGATAAATCCACCTGTTTACTTCAAGGATGCGCTGACCTCAGAATGGAAACCAGGATATGTGTTCTGTTCAAAAAGGGATTTTACTTTTTTTCTGGAGGAGATATAATACTATGGGTAACAACAAAATTGATAAAGATTTGATTCAAACAAGAGACACTTCTTCATGAGGATGAATAATGGTTTATCTGCCAATATGAAAATTTTATAAACTGAACAAAGATTACAGCAGGCTTCTGATTTAGTCTTTACAAAAAGATAAAAATAACCATCTTCAAGAAAGTAAAAAGACATTGGGCACCTAGATGTCTAAAGCAGAAAGGAAATCAATCCTTAAAAGGTTTACAAGCAAAGGAATATCAGGCTTATTGTTACTAAAATACTCCACAGGGAAAAGTCTCACTACTTAATATCTTTTATACTTTAAAAAAATGGGGTTCCCAATTCAATTACAAATCATTCTGGCTTTGGAGTTGGAGTGAGTGGCTTTTTCCTTCTCTAAACCCAACCATGTTGCTTAAAAAATATTTAAAAAAATTATGTCTCATATCAGAAAAGCCACCTGGTTTGGGATAGAAGACAGCCAAGATATATGGACTAAGATTTTAATAATTTTATTTCAATCCATACTTATTCTTGATCATTTAAAATGTTTCTTTGCATATTATTTTATTCAAAAAATAAAATTTCCATTTTGATAACAATAATGTTTAAGTTGTCCATAGTAAACAAATAATTCTCCTAACAGAAATCTCTAAAGCATCCAGAAAAAAATGGGGCTCCTACATGTTACAATGTGGTTTCTTGGGTCGCAAGCAACCAGAGGCTCAGACCCAAAGATCTGCAGCCCCAGACCCCTTAGCCACCACTGCTCAGGCCCCAGAAATGACTCAGATGCTTATATTAAGTTCATGCGGTTTGGCCTATGGCTCAGGCACATTGCTAGCTAGCTCTTACATCTTAAATCAACCCATTTCTATTAATCTTTCCTGTCACATGGCCCGCGGCTCACCTGTGTTCCTTACCTGTTGCTTTTTTGGGCTTCTGGGTCCTTCTTCTCTGACGCTGCCCTTCTCCTCCTACCTATTCTGATTCCTCCTCCTACCTTTTCTATGGTGCCTGTTATGGGCCAAAACAGCTCCTTTATTTAAAGATTGCTATTCACAGCATACAGAAAGACATTCCCACATCACTTCCCCCTTTCTGTCTAATAAAAAAGGAAGGCTTCAGTTTTAACAAGGCAAAATTACATATAACAAAACAGCTATCAAGCAAGAATTACAGTTACAACATATAGTCTATTTGTTTTTAGCAAGCAAATAAAATACTCTATCATCTACCTTATCTTTATGAATCTAAAGTATCATATCCAATATACTTTTCAAATGACTAAAATAAACTGTACTTATAACTATCTGATTCAACTACATCAAAGACCACAGAGGGATACATTTACCCAAGTAAACCGGAAGTGTAAGCAACTTCGAAAATCTAGAGATGACACCTATCTGCCTGGACAATCACCCAAAGTTCCTTTATAAAGTTGAGGCATTCATCTTCAGCCTACAGGCCCAGAATCTTTTTTCATTTCAGTGAAGCAGAAAATCTGTTCTGCCCATTCTGGTATAGTTCATCAGTCACTTCTCCTCGAGTCCTGAAGACTGTCTGACAGGTTTCTCTGTAAAGCAGGAACCTGAATGACCATCCTGTCTTGTTCTGCCAAAGTTCAGAGATCATTTTCCTATGGAACCTGCATGTCCAGTTTAAACAGCATACTTTCAAGCAGTCAATATAAGAACAGGTTCATGTCTAGTGGCTAACCGATTCTACAAAGAGAGTAGACTCCATATGGAGTTTCTTAGATGCCCATTTTTTTCTTGAAGTAAATTGGTGGTGCCAGGAGCAGGTCTGTCTCACTGTCCAGAAAAGTCTAAGTTCTTAAAACATTTAAATGCCATATTCTGCAGGTCTTAGAAGTGTTTGAATATCACCTATCTAATTGAATTATATCTTTGTATACCTAAAAATCTAACTAACATGCATTTTTAAATTATACATTACTATTTTAAGTCACTTACATAAACAACATATCTTAAACAAGAGTAGAAAAATACATACAGCATAAGAGAATTGACCTTAAATTTGTATCAATAAACCAAAATCCACACCAATGTAAAACATTTTGAGATTAACAGCTGATTTCCTGATCTAAGTAAATTCAATAATCTAACTCTTCAAAAAATCATTCATTTACCATATCCCCCCTTTTCTTCTTAGAAAGAGATTGACTATGACCATTAACCATTTATAATGAAAACAAGCATTTATAAACAATATTTTGGAAATTTGGGTGTAGTTTTCTATTATTACTTCCGGCTGATTATGGGGCATTGAAAATCTCATGGGTTCTGGACACTGGATCATAGTCTGCATCCCTGTATCTGATATGGCCATCTCTTCCCATCAGTGATTTTTTTTCAGGGGGGTCTTGGTTGATGAGACCATATTTGCCTGGAAGCAATCCATAGATTCTCAACTTCTGTGGAAACAAAAGCAGAACTCTTCCAAAGCAATAAATCCTTAGATACAAATTTCAAAATCAAAATACCTTTAAAATATATATTCTTGTTTAACTTAGTAGCCTTTGCATTTGCAATCCATTGTCTTTCTGCAGTTAGCTCATTAACAGTTAAAAAATTAAAACAAAACACAATAACAACCAAAATACAGATTTTGTGTCTATTTTCCATCTTTATGTGGCTTATTACATTTTTATTACTCTGTTTCTCTTTTTAAAGATTTTATCCTCTTTCTTTTTTTCTCTGAAGCCTATGTACCTTTTACACACATTGTAACCCGTTAACAGGTTTTTCTTTTCATCTGAATCTGTTTTATTGTGAATCCTTAATCATCTTCCAACCATAAGAGCTTTTAAAATATACTCTCTTAAAGAGCTGTATAGTTTTTGTAGATAAATCTGAATCAGTAAGTTCTCTTAAAGGGACCAGTCTGTTTGTGGCCAGCAAACAGAGCAGACCCAAGAAAATGCTGCTACTAAGTATCCGTCTTTGTTTCCTTTTTGTTCAAAATAAGCAGAAACCTTAAACCAATAACATGCTACTGAGTCTTCTGTGAGATTTCAGGAACTGGCTTGATTGCAGCTTATATTGCTTGCCACCAATCTGCCAGCACCATTTTGAATGTGACAGGATGCCAAGCTTTCTCTGTACAATGACCTGCTTCATATACACAATTTGGAAGTCTCTGTGCTAAAACCCTTTAAACTTTCTCAGGCTTTAAGTGAATATTCGACCCACCCAGAGACACCGTTTGTTACACTGTGGTTTCTTTGGTCCTGAACGGTCAGAGGCCCAGACCCACAGACATGCAGTCCCAGACCCCTTAGCAGCCTGCAGCTACTTAGGCCCCCCAAAATGACTCAGACGCTTATATTAAGTTCATGCTGTTTGGCCTATTGCTCAGGCATATTGCTAGCTTGCTCTTACATCTTAAATCAACCCATTTCTACTAATCTTTCCTGCCATGTGGCCCATGGTTTACCTGTGTTCCTTACATGTTGCTCCTTTGGGCTTCTGGCTCCCTCTGTCTCTGACTCCACCCTGCTCCTCTTATCTATTCTGATTCCTGCTCCTACTTTTTCTATGGTGCCTGTCATGGGCCAAAACAGCTCCTTTATTTAAAGATTGCTATTCACAGCATACAGAAAGACATTCCCACACCTAAAAATGATTCTACCTGGTAATTATAATGTTTTTTTAAAAATGGTTTACACCAGTCAGTGATTGGTTTTGAACTATAAACTGTTAAGGACAGTTGCAAGGTGGCTTACTAAAAGTATTACCTTTAGCCATAAATTCAGATAGCTCTACCAAGTACTCTGAAACTGGCTACAGGTGTTACAGGAAGTTCTATGAGACTTAACCACTCACTGTTTTAATTTTTTAAAGAATTCTACAAAGATACCATCACATCCTAACAGGAGGAAGAAATTCTTAGTAAAACTATGCTCTCTTTCCCAATAAGTTATGTCTTCTAAAGATTATGGATAATTATATTTCTGTTAGGTTAATTAAAAGTTGTATTTGGGTTGAGGATAAAACAATAGAATTAAACTCAGAAATTCCTTTTGAAAAAGAAAAAGGAGGAGTAGATAGGGTAGACATAGGTAGATTATTGTACCTACCTGCAAACAAATTTAGCTAACTATTAGCCATTGACTATTTGCACTGGTATGGATTCTTGGATGCTGATACAAAGTGAAATTATTTTCTATAATGTTTAATATATTAATACAAATTCAAACCTATATTGTTCATATTGTGCACATGCTTCTACCTCTGTTTAAAATATGTTGTACATCATAACACTATACAATTTCTCCTTCAAAATATATTTGTCATTATATGTTTAAAATAATTTTTTAAACATCTGTTTAAAATAATTTGTATAGTGATACATATTAAGGATATTTTTGTCATTTAGCACTATACATTTTACCTCTGTTTAAGATGTTTAATATAATTGTCATATTCAAAGTCTTTGACTGTAAACTCTATGTCTATTCATAGATTGCCTACATTTGTAATATGACCTTGGTCTTTACATTATCCAAGTTGATAATTACAGGCTATAGACATCTATGAATGCCATATAATAGTCATATTAATTAGATCTTCTAGATATATAGTAACATATGCCAGATGGATAGAAGTATTCAAACACTTCCTAGAACTAGAGAGTATGGCATTTAAATGTTTCGTTATTCAGAATTCAGCTATACAAGACATGATGGTCATGCTTACTTCAGCAGCAAAATTGGAACAATACAGAAAAGATTAGCATGGCCCCTGTACAAGAGACATCATTGCTCCTGGAAACCCTGCTCCTTTCCCAAAACAATGTTGGGTATCAAAGACACTCCCCGTAGAGTTTGTCTTCCTTGTTGGATAACAACCTTTTGGGCAAAGAACTGCCCTTGCCTTGACTGTTGACATAAGCAAGCTGCCCAATCAGGAAAAGCAGAATGATAGATAAGAGACTGTTGAAACCTGCCAAAATAAAACAGTTTTGCATAATATCCTGCTTCTAAAAAGATCTGTCAGGTATTCTAGGCCTATAGTCAAAAAATTGAATGTTCCAATGTTGCAGAAAAGATGTAGGTAACTGTCCAGGCAGCCAGCAATCCTGTCAGCTGCCTTTTCTTACTAAAGTTTGAAAGTTGCTTACTTGTACTTTCAGCTTACTCGGGTAATATATTTTCCTTCTTAGGTCTTTGATGGGATTGAAGATTAGATATGATTATGACCATCTCATATCATAGCTAAAAAACCATTTAGGTAGTAGATTTATATTATTCAAGATAGACAGCTTTGGAGTAATCTCTGCATATTGCCACTTACCAATATTCCTGACATTTAATATATGTTTTATGTTTGTTTTTCCTGATAGTTGCAGTTAAGCCATGTTTGTGTTATTTGCCTTTTCCCTGTCATGGACATTATAGTTGTTTTCATTCTATATAGTTTTTTATTTATGTTTAGAACATTCTTATTTAGACAAAAGGGGGAGATGTAGTGGAAAGCAGGCATTATTGCCTTGACCTAGAAGCATAGATATGGGGCCCAGAGGTCCTAGTATACAGAACCTGGCTAGGTCAGTCTAAGACTAGGTGCAGGCCAGCTCTTTTTCTGTTTTCTCTCTTGTGCCCTTGGAGGAAGAAACCAAACCATTTCTACCCTGTGGACCAGTCCTGCTTTCCAAGAACCACAGAACTGTTTAATCTCTAGTATGTGTGGTTTACACACACACACACACACACACACACACACACACACACACAGACACAGACACACACACACACACACACACACACACACACACACGGGAGATATATATATATATATATATATAAAATCCCTTAATAAGTATTACCTTTCAATGAGTTGCTAGTGATTATTATACCTACTATATTGAAAAATGTTCTTCTGTCATTGTAAATTAAGTTGTTTACTATTAAGTAGTACATGTAGTAATTTATATACTTCAATGCTCTTTTACTGTGTGTCACATCCAATTTATGTACAATAGATATTTTTATTTGAAGTATTTAGCATTGTTCTGAAAAATGAAGCCTTATTGTATTCATCTGTAAGAAAAGTATTAATAATAAATGTGATATGGGATGTCATTTTGTATGCTGTGAATATGTTCTATTAATCTGTTTGATAACTTTTGTTATATGTAATTTACTATGTTAAAATTGAAACCTTCCTCTTTGGAGGTTGTCTTTTTATACATAGTACATATGCTTTATTGCCAGTGGTTAATAAAGAAACTGTTTTGGGCATACAGCAATGCAACTTATGGGCAGGCAAGAAACCCAAGCAAAGATAAAGAAAGAAGAAGGGTGAAGTCTGAGAGATGCTGCAATCCGCCACCCAGAAAGCAAGATATAATAGAACATAAGTAAAACCAAAAGCCACTTGGAAGTACATTAATAAAAATGGTCTAAATTGTAAGAACTAGTTGACAAGCAATGAGTCTGACTCATAGACCAAATGTTTAAAATTATTATAAGCCTCAAAATAATTATTTTATAAACAGCTGCAGGACCACAAGTGAGAGAAATTTATTTATATTAAGGGCCTGGGATGGAAAAAAATAACTCTGGATATCCTGGAATTTTCCTGTAGAGCAGGCTGGTCTTGAATTCAGAGATCTACCTGCCTTAGCCTATGTGCTGGTATAATATTACCAATGAATAGCTGAATAAAACAGTAATTGCTATTCCATTGAGATACTAATATGTGTTCTGACTATACTTGGTAATTTATTTTGATAACTGTTTACTTGAGTTTATATAAATTCTAGTCAGAGTCTTGAGGACATGTCTATGAAATTATGGTATATCATAATTGAATGTGTTTTACAGCAATTAAAATATTACTTAAAATATTGGTATATTGAAGCAATATATAACATGTGGTCTAAAAGTAGCTTGGTAATTACTCATGTTTTATAACAGCTCAACAAATAATACAGCAGTAAATGACACTTTTCTTTGAACAGATTTCCAGAAAGATGTGGTGTTGTCTGCTTATACTTAATTCAATGATGTGAAATTAATTTAAGGATAGGGTTATTGGAGTAAATTTAGAATTCATTAATACTTGACAACTTTAATAGGTGAGATGATAGTAACACTTTATAGGCATAAGTGCATTTTGTATAGTCCTTTGAGCCAACACATTATGCACAATACTTAATTTTAAGATTAACAGGCAAGTACATTTAAACATTATTTATTTCTTTTATTGCTACTCTGAAAAGAAACTCTAGTTCTTTAGCACACAAATGAAACTTTCTTACTTAATATCCCTATAGAAAGAAAACTCAAAAGTTTACCTAGATTATCTTAATTGGAAGCATTTCTAGAAGGCTGAGTAAATATTAATTCTTAGTATCACTTAGGTGAAATGTCTTATATTCATAACAATATTTCACACATTAAAATGTTATTTAATGGTAATTTTGATTATTATATATTTGTTTTGTTATAACTTATGTTATAATATGAAAACTTAAATACAGAGACTGCATTAGGTTTTCTGTAAAAAATAATAAAAATAATAAATAAAATATTTTAATACTAGCTGAAATAAACTCTTCTAACAACTTTTCTTTTTGAGGGAACATCAGTTTTTATTCAAATAACACAAGCTCATCATTTTTTATTTCAGCCCAAGTCTTATATTTTTGACTAAAGACTATAAATTTTCATCCAAACTTGAGAGTCAAAGACTGCAAGGTTAGGTTAATAAATTGACTCAAGACTAATGCCAAGTGCATGTCTTATGAGATTTATATTTTACTTTGAGGACATGTGAAAGCATGGAGGATGGTGATATACACAACTGTGGCACTGAAGACCTACAGATGGATGAAGATATATTGAACTAGGCACTTAAGGCAATTGCCTCAAGTCATATCTGAGGTAAGAGATAGATATATGCCTTTAAATAAAAGAATTTCATGTAAATTTAAATCAAATCCAACAGTTGACATTTAACTCATTTTGGTAGGACAAAAAAAGAATATATTAGAGCTGAGAAACAAGTTTAAATATTTACAATGAACTTTAAAATATTTAGGAAATTGAAGATGTGAAGAAAAAGTGGAGATTATAAGGGAAGTTAGGGAGGAGGCAATTGGAGTGGTTTATTCAAAATATATTATTTGTATGTATAAAATTCACAAAGGTAATTTCTGTGAGATTTCCAAATTACATAACAGAATCCCCCTCACATACACTATAAAAAAATGAGTCAATACATTCATAAATTTGTATGTATTTATTTGCTTAGTTCAATCTAGACTTGAACTCATGAACTTCCTGTCACTATTTTTGCATATCCTACTAGCAAGAGCCACCACAATTAGTAGTGTTTAGAATAATAGATATTAACTTTAACATAAATTATACTGAAGATAAATTATAGGTCAACCATTTTGTTCTTTAATTATAAAACAAGAATGTTGATCATACACATAAAGAATGCATGTTTAGTGCTATTGTGTCCGTTATTTACCACAATACAGAGCAAATGCACAGGACCAATAGAAAATGATGACTGTTAAAAATGACAGCTGTAAACTGATGCTTCCTCTTAATGGGATTTTGAGCTAGACTTTGCAAGGACATCTATTGCTTTTAAGTTAAAGTGCACCTAATATTTCTTTTTGAAAAATTGAAGATAGGAAATGAGACTGAGAGAATAGAAATTGTGCTGAGATACTTAGGTTGTCTTGATACTTCTGAGTATTTTTGTACATGAAGATTTCCTTGATGATTAAAATATATCATTGGAAAAAATATACACTTACACATACAGAAAAACTACAGGGAAGTGAGATTTTTACAGTGTGTAGAGCATTCGCTTACAAAAGGAATTAGTTACTACTGAGAAAATGGACTCCCTTTCTTGAAGAAACACTCATGTCTGCACCTTCACAATGACTGTAGCAAGCACAGAAGACACCATCATGATAAATATTCAAGAGCAGTCTTTAAATTGACATATAACAATTATTCTATCAACTGTGTGTTATTTTCAGTGCTGTTTGATTGAAATAAAATTTGAAATAAAATTCTAACTAGTGGGAAAAATGCTTCAAACCATTCTCTGAAATTTACCATAGTTAAATCTTAAGGTTTGCCTTTTAGTTCTGTAAATTCATAATCTGATCAATGACAATCTAGAGAGTTACTATTTTTTAGCCATTAAAAACATGTAGACTGTTATGTGGTGAAAGAAAAAATGTATTTACAACACTAGAAGCAGATGAAAGATTATGAGTTGAAAGCATTTATGAGCTATAAAGTAAGACAGATTCCAAAACTAAGAATAAAGAATATCAATATCAGAAATAGTAGTGTGTAAGTTTACTTATGTATGTTTATATATCAAACTATTTATTAAAGTAATGAAATTTATTATTCAAAAGAGAAAGTTTAAAACAAATAATTTATTCTTCCAAAGACAAATACTTTTGCTATTAGTAAATTTGAATGCCATAAATATAATTATATATATTTTCCTCTTGGGATGAATAGTCAGAAAGCTCACCATTATAAAGGGGAAGCCTATGAAGAGAGTCTCCCAGAGTTTCATAAACTGAAAAAATCAGAGGTTATAGGCTAGGCATAAAAGAGTTTATTACTCACAGAACAACAGGTAGCTTCCTTTCAGAATTGTGCTGGGTTTTACTTACTGTTCTTGTAACTGGGTGCATAGGAGAATCATCTTCACATTTATACATAATAGGTATCTTTACATATAAATAGCTTCAAACCTGAGAGAAAGACTGCCAGGAGGGCTGCATGGCATTTGTCCATATTCTGGCCCAGACTTACACATTAACTATCTTATCAAATCAAGATATTACTATCTTCTAGAGTTCTTGGCTTTCCAAAAATAGCAAATTTCCTGGCATCTATTCCTTCTCAGTGAGTACGATTCTTTTTGTTCTAGATCTTTCTTTCAGGAGTGTTGTTAAGTTTTTCATGTGTGATTTCTCCAAATTTGTAGTCATTTAGTAATATGAACTTTCCTCTTAGCACTGCTTTATTTGTGTTACATAAGTATGGGTATGTTGTGGATTTATTTTCATTGAATTCTAGAAAGTCTATACTTTCTTTCTATATTTGTTCCTTGACTCAGAGGTGGTTCAGGTCAGAGTTGTTCAGTCTCCATGAGTTTATAGGCTTTCAGTAGTTGGTGTTGTTGTTGAACTCTAACTTTAGGCCAAAATGATCCAGTAGGATATAAGGAGTTATTTCAATTTTTTTATGTCCACTAAAGTTTGATTTATAACCATGTATGTGGCCAGTTTTAGAGAAGGCTCCATGGAGTACTGAGAAGTAGGTATAATTTTTGTGTTTAGATGGACTATTTTGTATATCTATATATTAAGTTCACTTGAGTCGTAATATCAGTTAGATCCCTTATTTCTCTGTTAAGTTTCTGTCTGGCAGATCTGCCTGTTGATGAGCGTGGGGTGTTAAAGTCTCCCACTTGTTGTAATTAGGTTTCTTGGTCCTGGGCAACCAGAGGCCCAGACCCACAGACCTGCAGCCCCAGACAACTTGGCCGCCCTCCACTGCTCAGGCCCCAGAGATGATTCAGGCGCTTATATTAACTTCATGCTGTTTGGTCTACATCTCAGGCACACCTCTAGCTTGCTCTTACATCTTAAATCAACCCATTTCCATTACTCTGTCTGCCATGTGGCCTGTGGCTCACCTGTGTTCCTTACATGCTTCTTCTTGGGCAGCTGGCTCAGTCTGTCTGACTCTGCCCTTCCTTTCCTACCTATTCTGATTTCTCTGGCTACTTTTTCTATGGTGCCTGTCATGGACCAAAACAGCTCCTTTATTTGAAGATTGAAACTCTCAGCATACAGAAAGATATTCCCACATCACTTCCCCCTTTCTGTCTAATAAAAAGGAAGGCTTCAATTTTAACAAAGCAAAATTACATATAACAAAACAGCTATCAAGCAAGAATTACAGTTACAACATATAGTCTATTTGTATTTAGTAAAATTAAAGAAAATACTTTATCATCTACCTTATCCTTATGAATCTAAAGTTTCATATCCAATATACCCTTCAAATGACTAAGAAAACTGTACCTATAACTATCTGATCTTCAACTACATCAAAGACTACAGAAGGATATATTTACCCAAGTAAACTGGAAATGTAAGCAACGTCGAAAATCTAGAAATGACAGGGATGACACCTATCTGCCTGGACAGTCACCCAAAGTTCCTTTATAAAGTTGAGGCATCTATTTTCAGCCTACAGGCCCAGAGTCTCTTTTTATTTCAGTGAAGCATGATATCTGCTCTGCCCATTCTGGTATAGTTCATCAGTCGCTTTTCTTTAAGTCTGAAGAATGTCTGATAATTTTCTCTGCAATGCAGGAAGCTGAATGACCATCTTGGCTTATTCTGCAAAAGTTCAGAGGTCATCTTCCTATGGAACCTGCATGTCCAGTTTAAACAGCATACTGTCAAGCAGTCAATATAAGAACAGTTTTTATCCAGTGGCTAACCGATGCCACAAAGAAACTAATCTCCACATGGAGTTTCTTCAATGTCCCTTTTTTTCTTGAAGTAAATTAGTGCTGCCAGGAGCAGATCTATCTCAGTGTCCACAAAAGTCTAAGTTCTTAAAACATTTTAAATGCCATATTCTGTAGGTCTTAGAAGTGTTTCAAGATTACCTAATTGGATTTTATCTCTGTATACCTAAAAATCTAACTAACATGTATTTCTTAATTATACATTACAATTTTAAATCTGTTACATAAACATCATATCTTAAACAAGAGTAGAAAAATACCTACAGCATAAGGGAGAGAATTGACCTTAAATGTGTATCAATAAACCAAAATCATAACAATCTAAAACATTTTGAGATTAACAGCTGATTTCCTGATCTAAGTAAATTCAATAATCGAATAATTTTTTAAAAAAATCATTCATATACCATATCCCCTTTTTCTTCTTAGAAAAAGATTAACTATGGCCATTAACCATGTATAATGAAAACAAACACTTATAAACAATATTTTGGTAATTTCGGGATAGTTTTTTATTATTACTTCCTGCTGATTATGGGTCATTGAAAATCTTACCAGTTCTTGAGACTGGATCATAGTCTGTAGCCCTGAAGCTGATATGGCCATCTCATCCCATCAGAGGTTTTTTTAGGGGGGTTTTGGTTAATGAAATCATATTTGCCTGGAAGCAATCCACAGGTTTTCATCTTCTGTGGAAACAAAAGTAGAACTCTTCCAAAACAATAAATCCTTAGACACAAATTTCAAAATCAAAATACCTTTAAAATATATATTCTTGTTTAACTTAGTAGCCTTTGCATTTGCAATCCATTGTCTTTCTACATTTAGCTCATTAACAGTTAAAAAATTAAAACAAAACACAGCAACAACCAAAATCCAGATTTTGTGTCTATTTTCCATATTTACGTGGCTTATTATATTTTTATTTTTCATCTAAATATGTTTCATTGTGAATCCTTAATCATATTCCAACCAGAAGGGCTTTTAAAATACACTCTCTCAAAGACTTGTATAGTTCTTGCAGGTAAAATTAAATCAGTAAGTTCTCTTAAAGGGACCGTATCTCTGTTTGCCACCAGCAAACAGAGCAGACCCAAGAAAATGCTGCTACTAAGAAACTGTGTTTGTTTCCTTTTTGTTCAAAATAAACAGAAACCTTAAATCAATCATATGCTACTTAGTCTTCTATGAGATTTCTGGAACTGGCCTGATTGCAGCTTACTGGCCTGCCCCTAATCCGCCTGCACCATTTTGAATGTGACCCAGACACAGAGCTTTCTTTGTACAATGGCCCACTTCAGATACACAATTTGGAAGCTTCTTTGGCTCATCTTCTGATCTAAAACACTTTTAAAACTTTCTCAGGCTGTCAGTGGATATTTGGCCCACATTGAAAAGCCATCTGTTGTAATTAGGTTTCTTGGTCCTGAGCGGCCAAAGGTCCAAACCCACAGACTTTTCCTGCTAGACCCCTCAGCTGCCCTCCACTGCTTAGGCCCCCAGAAATGATTCAGACACTTATATTAACTTCATGCTGTTTGGCCTATGGCTCAGACATTGCTAGCTAGCTCTTACATCTTAAATCAACCCATTTCTATTAATCTTTCTTGCCATGAGGCCCATGGCTCACTTGTGTTCCTTACGTGCTTCTTCTTGGGTGACTGGCTCAGTCTGTCTGACTCCGCCCTTCCTGATGATGCAGACTTGACCTTACTGTTCATACAACTACAGGATATCATCAGATATAGGATACATCCTATGTACATAACACATATCAGGGCACACATGGGTCTCCCAGGCCCTCTAGTGCAGGGTAATGATGAAATCAATCAGTTGCTGATAGGAAATGTGCTAGAGGCCACAGAATTTCATGAGAAATATCATGTTAACAGCAAAGGGCTAAAGAGTTTTTCCATCATTTGGCATCAAGCAAAAGAAATATTAAGGAATTGTAACACTTGCTCTTTCTATAAACAACCATCTTTACCTGCAGGAAGTAATCCTAAGGGTACACAGAGAAATGAGATCTGGCAAATGGATGTGTTTCACTTCCCAGAATTTGGAAAGATAAAATATGTACGTCATACTATATATACTTACTCTGGAATGCAATGGGCGACTGCCCTGATTTCTGAAAAGGCTGATGCTGTACTGATTCACCTTTTGGAAGCCATGGCCATAATGGGAATTCCCACTCAGATTAAGACTGACAATGCTCCAGCTTATGTTTCCCAAAAAATGAAGCTGATTTTTGGATATTATAATATCAAGCATATTACGAGGATACCACACAATCCTACAGGACAGGCAGTTATAGAGAGATCTCACTGCACTTTAAAAGAGAAGCTTTACAAACTGAAGAGAGAAATGAGAAAACCCAGGAAGAGGTTGCACAGTGCCTTTTGACCTTGAATTTTCTTAATGCTGATGAAAAGGAAACATCAACTGCTGAGAGACATTGGGTAATAGAGAAATCTTCCAAGATAAACCAACCCATCTACTTCAATGATGTGTTGACTTCAGAATGAAAGCCAGGGTATGTGCTTCGATGGCGTAGGGGTTTTGCTTTTGTTTCAACAGGAAAAGAAAAGATATGGGTACTGATAAAATTAATAAAGGTCCTCTTCAAAAAGGAGTCCCTTCCTGAGGAGGAGAAGTAATTGCTCATCTCTGTTATGACAAATAGATAGATGGTAAGGAAAACACATTTAACAAGCCTTGGGCAGGGTCTCAATTTTGTCTTTACAGGAAAATGTATACAACTGCTTTTAAGACATTGACTGGACATTGAATGATTAATCATGTGTAATGGAAGAGAAATGGATGATGAAGGAATGTAAACAACGGACTATGATACAAATATGCACTAATGGGTAATCTCAGAATTCTTACTGCTTTGAATCATGCATCTATACCTCAAAAATATTGTGGTCCTGTATTGACTATTAATAGAGCTGGATTTGAATTGGGAGCAAGTGGCTTTCTCCTTCTCTAAACCAAAGCATATTGGTTAAGAAAATGTGAAGAATTCTGTCTTGTATCAGAAAAGCTACCTGGTGTGAGACAGAAGACAGAATATTTAGAGACCAATATTATTGTGACTTCATCTTGAACCTTATTTCTCTTTGTATCTGTACCTTCCAAACATCCTGTCTGCATACAATCTCCTGAAGTCATAGAAGATATGAATATCTTCTTTGAGTATCAATAATGCTTAAGTTTTCCATTGTAAATAACATTTCCTCCTATCAGCTACAAAGAATCTGGAACTGAGATGGGGCCCCTACCATAACAACTCCTACTAGTGAAGCAAGAATAAAAGGTAGACTATGAGAGAGAGAGAAAGAGACAGGCAGACCGTCAGACAGAGGCAAAATTAGAAAAATCAAGATCCTGGTGTGCACCAATCAATGATTGTTTTTAGAAAATAGATTATTCAAAATGGTTGCAAGATAGCTCTCTATGATTATCCTTCAGGTCACATTTATAATTAGACTTCCAGATGGAGTTAACACTATTCTGAGAATGGTTATAAATGTATATAGTCAGTCATTAGAATCTAACCCTTGTTTTAGCTTTTACAGGATCCCAAAGAGATGAGATGCCTTTGCCCTTAAGTCAGCAGGAAGCAACCTTATGAAAGACTACACCCGCTTGCCCAATAAGTTTTGTGCTCTGAGGTTTGAGAGTAATTATTATTCTGATAGAATAGTTATAAGTTAAAATTGAGTTGAGGACAGAACAATAATACAGCCTCAAGAATCTCTTTTGAAGAAGAAAAAGGAGATAAATAGGATACATACAGGTAAATTGTTCTACCTACCTATAAACAATTTTAGCTGAATATTTTGGCTAAGCTAAAGACAATTTGCACTGGCATAGATATTTGTATATTGATACAAATGTGGAATCATTTTATATGTTTAATTGAGATAATTTGTACATTGATATAAAGTTTAATCTGGAATTGCTTTATATAACCAAAGCAACTTGTACATCAATATAAAACTGAATCTGTAACTGTTATGTAAAATTGAATCTGTAATTGCTATATTTCATATATGCTTCTACCTTTGCTTAAAATATTTGCACATTATTGTCATGTCCACTATGCAATTACTACCTCCATTTAACTATACTAGATATAATGTATGATTTCACTAGTTATGATATATACACAAGATGTTTTATATATCTCTGTTTGGATTATATATATATGTATATAAATGTCTAAAATGCTGTGGCCACTTTACATGTTATATATACCCCTGACTAATGTTTGATTGTCATACTAAAAGTCATTGTTCAGAGATTATACACCCATTATATAGGTAATCTAATTTTTAGTACAGGGTTTAATCCTTAAGATGATAAAAACTACAGTCAACATTACCTAAGGTGCCATGTCACAGTCATCTCAGATACAGGTTCGAATACATAGATAGACAGGAGTCTTCAACCATTTCACAGACCCAGAGAATATGGCATTTAACATTTGGAATTTTGCCACGAGAGACATGACAACTCCTGGTGTCACTGCTCCTTTCCCGAGATGGTGTTGAGCATCAAGGAGTTTGTCATTTTTGCAGAGAATGGCTGGTTGGGTAAAGAACTGCCCTTACCTTGATTGCTGACAGTACACACATGATGTCCAAGCTGGATGAACAAGATGATGGATAGAGACTTATGAAACCTGCCTGGACAGGATAAGACAGTCCCTCCAAAATCGCCATCTGTTACAGTGAGGTTTCTTGGTTCCGGGTGGCCTTAAGTCCAGACCCACAGAGCCCTTACCGGCCCTCTGCTGCTCAGGCCCCAAATCTTCATGCTGTTTGGTCTATGGCTCAGGCACATTGCTAGCTTGCTCTTACATCTTAACCCATTTCTATTAATCTTTCCTGCCACATGGCCTGTGGCTCACCTGTGTTCCTTACATGCTTCTTCTTGGGTGGCTGGCTCGGTCTGTCTGACTCCGCCCTTCCTTTCCTACCTATTCTGATTAATATGTCTACTTTTTCTATGGTGCCTGTCATGAGCCAAAACAGCTTCTTTATTTAAAGATTGATATTCACAGCATACAGAAAAACATTCTCACATCACCCACTATTAGTGAGTGGAATTTGATGTGTGATTTAAGCTTTAGTAATTTTTTTTTTTTTTTTTTACATATGTGAGTGCCCTTGTTTCTGGGGCATAAATTTTCAGAATTGAGATTTCATCTTGATGGACTTTTCCCGTGTTGATACCTTTTGATTGATTTCAGTTTGAATTCTATTTTGTTAAATATTAGCATAGTTATACCAGCTTGCTTCTTAGGTCCATTTGATTAGAAAGGATTTCCTCATTCCCTTACTCTGACCCTGCATCTGTCTTTGAAGTTGAAGTGTGTTTCTTGAATGCAGCAAAAGTATGAATCCTGTTTTCATATTCATTCTGTTAGCTTTTTGCTTTTTATTGGGGAACTAAGTCCACTAATATTAAGGAATATTAATTACCAGTAATAGTTAATTCCTGGTTTTTGTTTTGTTTTGTTGTTTGTTTTTTGGTGGCAATTTGTGTTTGTGTGTGTGTGTAATTGTAGGCTCCTTCCAGACTATGGATTGGTCCTTGGTATAAAAAGAGGGTAGATTGAGAAATATCAGAGATAGAAATAATAAGACCAGAGACAAAAAAACTTAGTGCCAAGAGGGCTCTCAATGAATACTGTAGCATCCCTGACTTTATTTTTTTTATGAAATTTTATATAGAAGCAAGTAGAGAGGCAAAAGACTTCCCCTTAACATGAACATCATGTGTACAAAGTACACACAAGTATAAAAACTTTCTTAACACTCAAAAACAGCTTGCATTAGGCCTTAGAGAACAGGACACCTGGAACTATGACATTGGTCAAAATATCTTGTTATGAAGCCTTGGAGTACAGTGGGGTAGGGATGGGGACTTTGACTCTTTGACTCCAGATGAAATAAAGTCATACTGTGGAATTCCTACAGGCTCCCAGTTGTGTGTTTTCCTACTTTGGATTGTCTTGAGTCTGGATTGATAGGTGGTGAGCCTGTATGGACTGAACTAGGCCCTCTAAATGTGGATGACAGTTGTACATCTTGGAAAGTTTGTGAGGCCTCTGTTAGTGGGACCAAGATTTATATCTAGTGAATAAGCTAGATTTTTAAAGCCAACTCCTTATAAGGAATACTTTGTTTAGCTTTATACAGGAGGGAGGGCCTTGGTCCTGCCAGCACCTTAATATGCGAACTTTTTTTTACTCCCCCTGGAAGGTCTTACCATGTCTGAGAAGTTGATAGGGTTGGGTAGGGGGAAGTTGTGGGGTGAATGATAGGTGTGAAGAGAGGGAAAATTGTGGATGCTATGCAAAATGAAAGAAAGCTTTAAATAAAAAAATGTAAAACTAAAGATATCACAAGAAAATATCTTAGAGTTAAAAATTGAAATATTGTCCCATATGAAAGTCAATCTCAGAAAAAAAGTTACATCTTTCTTACATATACCTAATATTTGTGTGTATGCGTGTATGTGTGTGCATGTGTGTATGCACGTGTGCACGTGTACATGTGTGCATGTGTGTGTGCCTGTGTGTGCATATGCTCTTGTGCTGTGTGCGTGTGTGTGATGAAAGTAGAAAGAGATCTGTATAGGGAGAAGAAAGGGATTAGGACAAAAGAGGGACATGAAAAAGACAATGTGATATGAACATAAATATGGTGAAAACATAATACACATGTATGAAATGAATAATTTTATATAATAAATATACAGTAATAAGGGGAAAAATAAGACAGAATCAAGTAAAGCCACCTTCTGATGACAGACATAATAAAATATGTTTGAGATGCAGAAGAAAAGTACGAGGCCTGAATGCAAAAGTGACATCAAATAGAGTAGGAAAAGAATCCCAGTTTTTTACTGATGATTCACAGGACACTGTGGTAGTCAATACCTGCATAGCATGGCTCTACCTCCTATGCCTTTCACTTAAATGTGGTCTTGCCCTCTGCTTTGGTAAGGCATCTTAAGAGATTTACTTGCACTGTATACTTTCATTCAACTAATTAATCATGGCTTCTACAAAACAGCTGTTATCATTATTGAAATATTTTGTCACTGCTGCATGCAGATTAGTGGCACACATGTTATCCAAGGAAATTATATCATTTGCTCTCCTAAGGGGTTTTATTTTCTTTCAAGAAGAAGAATGTAGTTTACAAGTAGGTAAGCAAATACAAGCATTGAAGAATATGTACAGGACAAACGGGGTGACTGATGTAATGTTACAGAAGGAAGTTATCATTCATCCCAGATTTCATCACTGTGAAAACCTGCTTTACCATTGCAAACTCCAAATAAGCTTTTGTTGGTTTTACAGTAGCAGACATTACCTACTTTTACTGGTTTCAGCTACTATAGATTTATAGCTTTGTCCAAAATATATGTGTTATTTAACCTTCATCAGTCTTATTGTAACTTTTCCCCATGGTGTCTCAAAATAGATTCCCTGCAACCTACTCTCGTCTTGGTATACTGGAAGTCGCACAGAGTACAATATCTCAAGCAGTAATTCCTATCGCATAACAGTACAAAACTAAAGTAAAGAAAATCCATCGTCCTAATCAGGCAAGAGGTCTCAGGCAGCTCATGAACAATTAAATGTTTCTTCTATCATCCATTCTAACATTTTATAGTTTGCTTACTTTTTCAAATGATGTTAAAATAAGGAAAAAGTAAAATATTTCCTAGTATTAGTTATCTGATTCTAACAAAAGAGCAGTGGCTCTTCATTTTTTTTTTTTAACAATTGGTCCAAATATCTTTGAGTTTTAATAAAAAATTATTATCTTAATAAATTACACTTTCTATTTGTGCTTATTTATGTATTTCTAAGACTAGAAAATTGATACTTACTTTGCCTTATTGTTCTGCTCTGTTGACTCATTAGGAGATTTTTAAGACAAATATTTTGTTTTCCAGTTTCTCAAAATAAATAATGACATAATTAGCTTTTGGTTGCTTGACTTATTTATTAGTGAAATAACTAAATATGGCATCTACAGGGTATGAGTGAGTTTGTGTGCTATTAATTGTTCAAAGTTATGCTGCATCAAGTTGATTTTATGTATGTTATTAAACATACTTGAGAGGTTTTGCAAGACCTCTGCATACTCACAGCTACACAGAGAAATAACCTTCAATAATGCAAAGGCAAAGCAGAAAAAGTAATAGCAATACCCCTGCTCATTAATTAAAAATCATGTTTAAAAATAATGACACAAATATTGATTTTGTTCTTTCTCTTTCCCTTTGACATCTTTTACTTTAGTGATATCTCTTCCTCAATAATTAATTAAAATATTTCTTGATTACTTCAAAATGTCAGAAATTTGAAACAAAAATTATGATTGGTCTTTGTTTTTTTTTTTCAACTAATGCAAGGTATACCCTAAGTAACTACAAGTAGTACATTGAAAACCATTTCAATATTTCTATGGCATGTAGTTTGATAGGGCTCAGAAGAAAGTCTATGTCACCATGTTCTGAAGGCTGAAGAGCTTATCTCTGGACTCATCATGTCTCTCTCCTTAGTTATCATGCACTCACTCTTCTTCCTTCACTGGCTATTCTATTTTTACTTCAACAAAGTCTTACTGTCAACAAAGTATGTATAAGTGAATGGTTGTGCTCTAATTAGAAGTTTAGCATATTTAATTTTATCTCAAAATATATATACATTTAACTTGAATAATGTACTGCTGAAAACCTTGGCAAAAGAATTTTAATTCGCTTAAAATAATAATAATAATAAAATAGAATAATAAAAATAGAAGTAACTAAGTTTTTTTAGCTAGCAGTTTTTTTGAAAAAATGAGAATGACATACAGATTTATTTCATGTATCCTGACTACATTTAGCTACATTTAACAATAAAGTATGATTGTCCAACATGCCTCCCATAGAGATGAAATTAATTAAAAATAAAAATATGTCACACTTTTAAAATTGTTGCATATTAATATTGTTTGTCAACAACCTATATTTTATGCCTGATATAGTTGTTATTCCTGCACAAATTTATTTCCTAAATTTTTGAATAACTAGCACTACAAAATATTTTTTATTGTTATCAGAATTTCATATTTATAAAATAAAATTGAGTCATGGTAATTAGCAGAATACTAACTTTTTCCTAAAGTTAAAAATTTTTAATTTTTTATTGACATGAATCAAAGAAAAAGCAAAATAGAAGTTCATATATTTATGCACTAAATTTCAAAGGTTTGAAATTATCCATCGAACTTGTCATATGAAGCAGGTTTTTATTCTTTTTTAAAAAATATCTTTTGAAATTATAATTAATACAGTGCATATATTATACTAAATGCCATTTTTCTCAACCCAGCTCTTCACATATATAAGACAATGTAAGTGTAAAAAATAATAAACTAAAAATTTGATCATATCTGTCAATTTTTACCATTTTCTGCCTGATTTTTTATGCTTTCATCAATGAAATATTTGATGTGTCATACATAAGCTAAGTACTTGACTAAATTGGCTTTTACTTTACTTCATATTGACTCCAGAGTAATGAACAAAAGTAGCCAGTGCAGAATATGATTTATACTGTAGTATATATGGACAAATTCAATGCCAGTAGCCCAGAGATGATACAGTCTTCAGATGGATGAGCTGGTGAGGAAACTTCACCATACAAATCTGGTTTTCAGAAAAATCTTAGAATGCTTCAAACATTTCACATATGATCCAAACAGAAATGTGCATGCAAGTGAGAAAACCCAGAAACATAAAAAGTGTGCATTATTCATGTAAATGCTGAGTTACCATTAATATAATAGTAACATAAGGAATACGATGTTAAAAAAACATCATATCTATAAAATTTTAAAAATTAAATTTAAAACTTTTATTAAAGTTTGGGATAAGGAAATGATCTATATTTTGCTTAAATCTTATTTTTGTTTTGTAATAACTAAATATGGAATAATTAATTTACAGATACTGTTTTTGTTTATTATTTCATATATTCAGATACATACAATTTTAAAATGCCAGATGACATCTATAATTTATATAATTTTATGCATTTATTTATTTATTATTATGTGATGAGGATGGGAACTGCTCAAATTCATTAAAATTTCCTCCTTTTTTTCTTTATTCTTAGTTTTAGTTGGGATTTCTACAGTAATCACTTTTGCAGCTATGTAGGGAATCAGTTTAGAATAAAGGCCTTCCAAAGTACTTTATAATGGGATATTATATCATGCAAACCACACAACAAAAGATGTAGAATAATATTCATAAGATCAGAAACTTTAGATACTCAAAATAATTAGTGTCTTACACCATGGTAAGAGCTATATATGATTTTTTTCTTTAATATAATGTAGCAGTCTTATATAATAGCTCTCATTCTGCCTCTCGTGATCACCTTAATTTTCCTTTCAAAGAAAGACATCCAGGAAACACCTTCAAAGCTTCAAAGTTTGAACCAAACAATTAAGTGTGATAAGGTTTTCAAGTTGACATAAAGTTTACTGTAACAGAAGGGTGATTAGGAGCAAGATATTTTGTGATTCGTTCATTATATGTGTGATGGTCCTGACTCAGGAGAAAAATAACTATTCAAACATGTGGCTACATGCTAAAGATTGGGTAGCACCTGTGCTGTGTTATCATCTAGAAGATAAGAGCATAGACCCCTTGAGAGAGGCATACATTGTTAAAGTCTAAAAACAGAATAAATCCGTATTTTTGTGCTACAGTTGATTTTAAAACAAAGTATTTGGTAGAGGGATTCTGAAGGGAGATGATGGAGAATAAAGAAAGTATATTTTTAATTTATTTTGCTTTAATCCTACAGGTCTTCAGTCAATAATCAACATGTTCATTCTTTAAGTAAAATTCTTGGATGAAAAATATCAATTTCTAGCTTCCTTCCTTTTCAAGTGTCATCTTTGACACTTTCCACATTTATCTATTCATAACATCCAACTTCTCTTTCAACTTTTAGATAGACTATACGTTATTTGTGAAACCAGATTCTGTACCCACAGAATATACCCATGATTGTATAGTATGCACTCTGTTAATGTCACACTCAACACTGACAGTGAACCTCACCTTACTCAGGTTTATGTACTTAATGTGAAGTGGCTGGTTTCTAAATTTAAGCAGAAATTTATTGTTCTAACTGAAGCCTAGTTATCTTATTTTACTAATGTACATACTATGCATAGAGTTGATCATAAAATATTATAATTGCATTGATCTCCTTAAACAATAGAATGATGAAGAAAAAGCAATTTTAAGAAATTGTCCTATTTAATATTGTTATCAGACTCAGTCATATTTTTCTGTTCAATGTGTCTCAATGACAATTTTAAAATGTATATAATTATGCTATTTTAATTAGATATGTATTTTGAAAGCTATCAGTACATGTAAATATTGATTTTGGGGTGATTGAAAGCAAGTCTAAAATAGTTGAAGGAAAAATAGAACTTTTATTTGTCACATTTACAAAAATAAGATTTTTATTGAAATCTTATTTATTCATTTTACAAAAGATAAATAATATAACTTTCTATTTCACATCTCATCCATGTGTTCCTTCCATCTGTTGCTTTTATACAAGAAAGCTAAGTGGCTATCTACTTTTATTTGGATATGATGATCCAACATTTTGAAAAAGTTAAACTTTATAACTGTCAAGTTGATATACATCATATTTGTTAAAATTTAACAATGGAAAATTTGGAAGCTTATGCTTTCATCAAACTATAAGGAACAAAACCTGTGTTTTTGTGTGAAGGAAAATCAATTCCCAACACAAGCTGATTTATATGATTATTTCTAATACTCTAAAGTTCCATGTGATGTGTGACCTGAAGTCACAAATTGGGAAATTCATCGTTTTTCAGAAGCACAGAAGTATCCAGCATATACTCACCTTGCGATGAGACTCCTCCTATTTTCTGACTTTGTATCCATGTATGTTTTCATGCCTATGAACAATGGATGGCCAGAGAACAGAAGGAATAAAACACTTGAACAATAAAAATACACTTCATCTATATTTATTGAAAATCTGCAATTGAATACTGTTGTTTGAATAAAGTTGATATGGAAAAATTAAAAAGAATTTGAATACTCAATAACTTTTTCTTAAAAATAAATCTGTGCAGTTCCCACAAACATGTTCCCACAAAAGTTACATGGACATTGTTAAGAAAGAAGAAAAAGCTGGAAGTCAGAGGTATGGGGATAGTACTGAAATACTCGTTTATGAATATCACTTGGCTGCTGACACAAGACATTCACAAGAATCAGCCACTTACAGAATGGCAGGCTAGATGGTAGGGGTTCAAAGGACCCATCTCTAGCTGAGAAGTTTTTAACAGCTGATTAGCTGCTGGGGGAAAGTCAATTTTCTTGAGTGGTGTCTCCTGATAGATTGCTCATGCTTCAGTCAAAGCCTTTGCATTCATACATACATAGGCAGCACTAACTGGATTCAGTAGATAATTAGATAAATGAAGAGAGAAAAAGAGAATGAATACAGAGGAGGGAGACATAGTTGGGGAGTTCGGAGACAAGTGGAGGTGGAATAGAGGTAGATACATTCATAATACAATATATATATTATATATATATATATAAAATTCTCAAAGATTAAATACACAATGTTTCCTTAAGAACAAGACCTCAGAAGAAGAAAACTCTCAGAATTAGGACTTGCCCAGTGATTTTCTTGAACTTAATGTAAAATTAAATAGCCAGACTTTGATTCTTGTGAGAGTATGACTTTTAAGTTTCCTCCAGGTATATAGCAAAGGCAGTGGGGATAAAAAAAAAAAAAAAACCAACCCCCCCAAAAAATGGTTATCAACTTTAAAACACAAAAATAATTCACTCAATTACAACTGTATAAAGTAATTTTCATTGAATATAACACAACACTTGTGTTGATCTTGTTATATGTACTCTAAGCTGTTCTGGTTAAATCATTAATTTCACAGTTCTCAGGAATTGTCTTGTTCTTAATAAAGTAAGATTTATTTTAATACCTTAGATATTAAAACATAATTTTTATTCACATCAAAACCTCCCATTTTCTGATTCATATTGTCACTATGTTATAAGCGCATTTTACAGGTGATAAGTTTGTTGTTTGTTAAATCCTCACTACAGGTACTTTTTAAACAATCTTATTTTTAAAATATCTGTGCATGTTTGTAATAAGATGCTTTCATCCAAATGCACTTTTGTATTAGCCTCCACAGACATATTTTTTGTGTTTCCCCTGGAAACTACTGATATCAGCCCGTTCATTCTACTTAGGAGACAATTTAACTTTATTGCATTAAATACTTGTAAAGGCTGTTCTCTTCTTCCATTTTACTATCATTTTCTAATACAATCTAGCAAAAATTTAGTGAGTGCCCACTAGATGTCAGGCAATCTCTTAATAATTTCAGAGGAACAATCTCCTCAAATCTCTACATATGTTGAGAAGACTGACTAAAAGGACTACAGGATGTAAAGGAGATAATTTTCTACTCTGCACTTTAAAAATGTTGAAGTAGCCAACTTCTATATGTTCCCAAGTTGGAGCTAGCTTATTGTTGCTTTGACTGTAACTATTCAATTTTTCATAATGTTTCCACATAATAGATTAGTATAATGAGGTGATTTTCATTTCATGTCATAGCTTCCTGGTGGCTAGAAAATTATTTTTCTGCTGAGTTATCTGCCAGGCTCAGATCCTTGTTGTTTTAAATTTCCATTTCTCAAGATATTTAAACAACTCTGTAGGCAATCATTATTATATTCATTCTTAAACCATTCAATGTGTCATTACCAGTCCTGTCTGGTATTTTGTATATAAAATGATGCTCATTCTAAGGATGTTACACTTGCCAAGAGAGAATTTAGTATCAAAAATGAATAGTGAAAATAAAGCCTATAAATGGAATCAGAAGAGTCAAAAGTTAAGTTTCAATATGAAAATTAATGTTACCTTGTTGTTCATGTAGATAGTTTCATATAAAAATATTTTTTCTTCTTTTAACAAAGCTGTATGCTAACAAAAAATATAAGTTCAAGGGATTTTGGGGAGTATATTGATATATTTTAAAAGTTATTTCTTATTTGATTAACACTGCTTAGAAAATAGCTAGGTGCAATTTATTTGGTAGAATCTATGAGGGGCTTAGAAGTTTTCTCAGTGGTTTAGAACATTCACTTGCTCTTCAGGAGGATATAAGTTGAGAGCCATCTACAGTAGGTGGTTGACAGCTCCCTAAACCCAGCTCCGTGGGATCCCAAAAAAGATCCAAAATACGCATTTAGTGGAAATGTGATGAGTGCATGCACACCTAGGTGAGGTCCTTAGAAAGAAAGAAAAGATGATGAACAACAGAAAAAGGAGAAAAAAAATGAAGACCACATGATGGATGAAGAAGGGATTGAAAATAGTCACTAAATGAAGGATATGTTTTTCTTTACAAAAAAAGAGACAAGTGTTTTAAATATATGGAATATAAAAGTTTAATAAAATCTACAATTTTGAAAATAGCTATTTTTGAAAATATCACTTTAGTCTCTAAGTTCATTACTGGATATTTTGTTTCCAGTACCTGAATATTATTTTTAAAAATTGTGTTACTTTTTTTTGAAGTTCCTGCCTAAACTATCTACATTTTATTTGATTTTGTTACTTTTTGACATTTATTTTATTGAGAAAGTTTCATTGTATTTGTTATTCATCAGTAATCTTCCACATTACTTGTTGTTCCTTGATCACATATGAAATAGATCATATATGTTGCAGGGATTTATGTCCCAGAGCCTTTTGTCTGTATGTGAGATGTCCCTAACTCCTGAGAATAATTACTTCCTAAGAACAATCTCTATGTCTTTGTTCCCAGTTCTGACACTCACTTCTTCAGTTAAGATCAAGTGCCACTATTTGTAGTACTGAGAAGAAAGAGGGAAGCGTTAATGGTCTTGCTGTTCAAATTTATTTCCCCCATTAGTCACCTTGACAACAAATATTTCTAAGCTTATTGCTGTGTCTTGCGTCCCTTCATTCTCTCAGTGTGCTATGCTTGGTGATCTTCGTATTTTGTACTAAAGATGATTTCCATGTACTCTCTGAAGTTTCCTTGGTGAGTTTTTTGATCACCTGATGTGGAAATGCCTTTCTGTATGCTGTGAATATCAATCTTTAAATAAAGGAGCTGCTTTGACCCATGAAAGGCACCATAGAAAAAGTAGGAGGAGAAATCAAAGCATTGGTAGGAGAGGTAGGGCAGAGTCAGAGCCAGCCACCCAAGAAGAAACATGTAAGGAACACAGGTGAACCATGGGCCATGTGGCAGACAGATTTGTTGTAGTTGGTTCGCGGGTCCCGTGCAGCCAGAGGTCCCGGACCCACAGCTGCCGCCGGACCGCTTATCTGCGCACCGCCGCCTAGGCCCCCAGAAACGACTCAGACGCTTTTATTTACTTCAGGCTGTTTGGCCTATGGCTCAGGCACATTGCTAGCTAGCTCTTACATCTTAAATCAACCCATCTCTATTAATCTGTGGCCCACATGGGCCCGGCCCGTAGCTCACCCGTGTTCTTTACATGTTGTTCTTTCCGCGGCTCGCTCGATCTGCCTCTGACTCCGCCCTGCTTCTCCTACCTGAACTGACTCTCCTCCCACTTTTTCTATGGTGCCCGCCATGACCCATCAAACAGCTCCTTTATTTAAAGATACAGCACACACAAATGCATTCCCACATCACTTCCCCTTTCTCTCTAATCAAAAAGGAAGGTTTCAATTTTAACATAGCAAAATTACATATAACAAAATAGCTATCAAGCAAGAATTACAGTTACAATATCTAGTCTATTTGTATTTAGCAAAATTAAAGAAAATATTCTATCATCTACCTTATCTTTATGAATCTAAAGTTTTATATCTAATATATCTTTCAAATGACTAAGAAAAACTGTACATATAACTATCTAATCTTCAACTACATCAAAGACCACAGAAGGATATAATATTTACCCAAGTAAACCAGAAGTGCAAACGACTTCTAAAATCTAGAAAGGACAGAGATGACACCTATCTGCCTGGACAGTCACCCAAAGTTCTTTTATAAAGTTGGGGCAACCATCTTCAGCCTATAGGCCTGGAGTCTCTTTTTATTTCAGTGAAGCAGAAAATCTGCTCCGCCCACTCTGGCACAGTTCATCCGTTGCTTCTCTTTGAGTCCTGAAGAATGTCCGACAGTTTTCTCTGCAAAGCAGGAACCCGAATGATGATCTTGGCTTGCTCTGCCAAAGTCCAGAGGTCATCTTCCCATGGAACCTGCATGTCCAGTTTAAACAGCATACTGTCAAGCAGTCAATATAAAAACAGTTTCTTCTCCAGTGGCTCACCATCACCACAAATAGATCAGACTCTATATGGAGTTTCTTCAATGCCCACCTTCCTGTTGAAGTAAATTAGTGCTGCCAGGTACAGACCTGTCTCACTGTCCAGAAAAGTCTAAGCTCTTAAAACATTTTAAATGCCATATTCTGTAGGTCTTAGAAGTATTTGAAGATTATCTATCTAATTGAAATATATCTTTGTATACCTAAAAATCTTAACTAACCTAACTATAAGTTTGATTATCAAAAGTGACTATTAACCTTCGTTTTTTAATTATACATTACAATTTTAAAAGAATTACATGAACATCATACCTTAAACAAGAATAGAAAAACACATACAGCATAATAAAATTGACTTTAAATTTGTATCAATAAACCAAAATCTATACCAATGTAAAGCAGTTTGAGATTAACAGCTGATTACCTGTAAATTTAATAATCTAATTTTTTAAAAAAGCATTCACATACCATATCCCCCGTTTCTTCTTAGAAAGAGATTGACTATGACCATTAACCATTTATAATGAAAACAAACATTTAGAAACAATATTTGGGGAATTTGGGCGAAGTTATCCATTACTACTTCCTGCTGATTAAGGGGCGTTGAAAATCTCACGGATTGTTGAGACTGGATCATAATCTGCAGCCATGAAGCTGATCTGGCCATCTCTTCTCATCAGAGGTTTTTTCAGGGGGTCTTGGTTGATGAAACCATATTTGCCTGGAAGCAATCCACAGGTTCTCATCTGTGGAAACAGAAACAGAACTCTTCCAAAGCAATAAATCCTTAGACACAAATTTCAAAATCAAAATACCTTTAAAATATACATTCTTGTTTAACTTAGTAGCCTTTGCAATCCATTGTCTTTTTGCAGTTAGCTCATTAACAGTTAAAAAATTAAAAGAAAACACAATAACAACCAAAATCCAGATTTTGTGTCTATTTTTAATCTTTACATGGCTTATTATATTTTTATTACTTTATTTTTCACTTTAAAAACTTTTTCTAACCTCTTTCTTTTTTCTCTGAAGCCTATGTACCTTTTACAAACATTGTAACCCGTTTACAGGTTTTCTTTTTATCTGAATCTGTTTTATTGTGAATCTTTAATCATCTTCCAACCTTAAGAGCTTTTAAAATACATTCTCCAAAAAGAAGCACAGTTTTTGCAAATTAGGCTGAATCACTAAGTTCTCTCAAACGGACCGTGTATTTATTTGTGGCCAGTAAATAGAGCACACCCTGGAAAATATTGCTACTAAGAAACCGTCTTTGTTTCTTTTTTGTTCAAAATAGGCAGAAATCTAAAATCGATCACATGCTACTTAGTCTTCTGTGAGACTGGTTGCAGCTGCAGCTCACACTGCCTGCCCCCAGCCCGCCGCCGGCGCCATTTTGAATGTGACCCGGACCATGCTTTATTTGTACAAAGACCCGATTTACATACACAATTTGGAAGCTGCCTTTGCTCAGTTTCTGCGATCTAGAACTCTTTTTAATCTTTCTCAGGCTCTAAGTGGATAATCGGCCCACGTTGGATGCGCCATCTGTTGTAGTGGGTTCGCGGGTCCCGTGCAGCCAGAGGTCCCGGACCCACAGCTGCCGCCAGACCGCTTATCTGCGCACCGCCGCCTAGGCCCCCAGAAACGACTCAGACGCTTTTATTTACTTCAGGCTGTTTGGCCTATGGCTCAGGCACATTGCTAGCTAGCTCTTACATCTTAAATCAACCCATCTCTATTAATCTGTGGCCCACGTGGGCCCGGCCCGTAGCTCACCCGTGTTCTTTACATGTTGTTCTTTCCGCGGCTCGCTTGATCTGCCTCTGACTCCACCCTGCTTCTCCTACCTGAACTGACTCTCCTCCCACTTTTTCTATGGTGCCCGCCATGACCCTTCAAACAGCTCCTTTATTTAAAGATACAGCACACACAAATGCATTCCCACATCACAGATTAAAGGAAATGGGTTGATGTAAGATGTAAGAGCAAGCTAACAATGTGTCTGAGCCATAGACCAAACAGCATGAAGTTAATATAAGCATCTGAATCATTTTTGGGGCCTGAGCAGTGGCGGGCAGCTAAGGGGTCTGTGGGTCTGGGCCTTTGGCCTCCCAGGACCAAGAAATTCCACTGCTACAATCACCTATCTTTGTGAACTCTATGGTTGCCCTTACTATTTCTGAATATGTCTGTCCAATAAAACTGATGTTTTATTGATTTGTCATGATGTCTATACACATATTCTCATCTTTCCAATATGCTTGTTGCAGCCACAGATTGCTGTGAGAAGTAGAGTGCATGCACTCATCAATTTATTATATTATTCTAACAGTTTCATTATCACAACCATCCAAATGCTTAATATATACTCACATTAATATGAACACTCTGTATATTGTATTTTTAGTTTATTCAGCCTAACAGTAATGATAGCATTTCTTAATTTCGATGTTTGGTTCTTTTCTTGAAACCAATTCTATTCTTCAGTGAGAAGCATTAATATTCCCTCAGCATCTCTATGCAAAACCTTAATAAACAATTTTTCCTATGCATGTTATTAAAATCTCTAAATTATGATTTCATATGAACCATTTTTAAGGTCTATCATATTGTGACTTTTCTTTGAAATTCACTTCAGTGACCATTTCTTTCTTTAAAATGTCTACCTACTAAGAATATTACATAGGAGACAAAATTATTTGCGAAGTATAAATTGGGTCTCATTTTCTATGTACATTTAATGACTCTTGAGAATAGAATTTCACTAGCTAATGTACAAGGTTCTTTATATTGTCAGCTTGTCTGCTTCTGATTCTTGGAATTTACCAAATTTACAGTTGTTCCATCTCATTCCCCATGCTGGTTATAGTATTTCTAAGGGTGTGTGCACAGATTTCAATTATCTCATCTATTCCCTTCAATGTATGCATCAATATCACCCTGAAATAACATTACTCATATATTTCTTGAGTGTATACATGAAGACAAAAGCCAATGGTAAAATGAGAATCTATGTTCGATATTTTAATCTAGCCTTTCCTTTTGTCTTCCAAGTGCTACTTCTGCGCATTCATTTTTTATTTCTTTACAATAAATAAACAATCCATTGGTTTTTATCCTCATTTGAATCATGTCATTAATGAATGCTCAGTGAAAATTGTATTTATTCTTACATTACCCTCAGAGAAAAATAAAATTCTGAATGTAAGCTTTAAGTTAAGTTATATAATTTTTACAGTATATTTTAATAATATTGTGTTTTGGTAATTGTATGAATGTTAATTGTAGTACGAGGTTTCTGTTCCATGCTTTTGGGCCTAACCTCAAGGTCTAGCCCACAGACCCACAGACCTGCAGACCCCCAGACCTGCTCAGAGACACACAGATGATTACAATAGTTTTCAGCTGCTTGGCCTAAGACCCAGGCATACAACTCACTAGCTCTTTACACTTAAACTAACCCATGTCTCTTATCTTGTTCAGCCATGTGGCTGGGTACCTTTTCTTAGAGCAGCATAGTTGTCCTCTGCTTCTTCCAGCTTCTCTCTGGTGTTCTGCTGGGTGCTTCCTGTTCTCAAGAGTTTTCTTAGTCTGGTAGCCCCACCCACACTTCCTGCCTGCCATTGGCCAATGAGTACTTTTTATTAAACCAGTGGGTGGGACAATTATTTACAATGTAACAATATAATCTCCCACATATCCCCTTTTCTCTTTTTAAAACAAAAAGAACTCCAAATCTAATATTCTTTTCCTATCTTATCTATAATAACTTATAAACAACACTGTAAATAAACACAAACATCCATAATCCATGTTTTGGGAATGTAGGCATCATTCTTTAGGCTACTTCCTGCTGAATGGGGGTGTTTGCAATTTTTGGGGAATTCAAAGAAAAATTTAGGATTATGCACAAGTCTTTAGTGGAGTAGTCTGTAACGCTGGGTCATCTCAGCCAGTCTCCTGGAAATTGTTCTGGATATAGAGCTTATGAAACTTAACAGAGGTGCTCTGAAATGCTGAATCATCTGGTTCATCCATTTCCATTGGAGATTTTTCAGGGGGTCTTCCTCTATCAAACTTTATGTTCTTTAATCAGAAATAAATCCACAGCCTCTCATTTTTCTATGAAAATAAAAAGAAAACCTCCAAAGTAGCATATCTTTGGATTTCGATTTTAAAGTAAACTCATTTACAAAATATATAGGTTGAATTAAACCAACAGCATTTAGAATCAACTGTCTTTTAGCAGCTTTTACTAAGTCATTTTTAGTCAAGAAGCTTAAAGATAAGACAATAACATACAGTATCCAGACACTCTTTGTATTTCCCATCTTTACGTGGCTTATTTTTCATTTATTTTATTTTATTTCTTTTTAAAGTTCTTTCTATACCTTTTTTTTCTTTAAACCCATGTATCTATATTTTCAACACACTCTAAACCACTTAGCCTTTTTTTTTTTAAGAAAAACTGTCTGTATTGTATATTTAGTTCTTAATTTTTTCTGTCTCTGACAACACCTTTGCTTGTCTCAGGTGATTGACTCCACCCAGATTCTTCTATTTCTTTCTGTTTCTGGACAGCTTTAATCTGCCAGAATTCAAGGTTGGTAGGATGGGTGGATGGCTCCACCCAGCTCCTAGTCTAATTTCATAGAATTTATCTTTTTAACCCAGGTAATCTGGGGAACTTTAGGGTCTATATAATTACCAAATAAAGCTTTGACATCTGCAGCTTATTATCTCCGTTTAAGTATTAGGCAGCAGGGCCTCTTAAAAAACTCACAATTATTTTGTCTCTAATGCTGAATCAGGAAACTTTTCTTCAAAAACCCAAGCCTCAGTTTGCCTCAGGCAAACAGAGCTGATCCAAGAAAACATTGACACTAAGAAGCCATCTTTGACTCTATTTTGTCCTTATTAATAGAAACCTTAAATTCACCAGAGCTCTTTGCTTACATCTAGACTCAGGAACTGGCCTTGTTCACCTTAAATTGCATGTAGCAAACACAGCATTTTATAATTTAATTGCATATACCACTCAGTCTCTTTACTGCGGGCCACTTCAGAGACACAACTCAGAAGCTGCTTTGGGCATCAGTTCCTGTACTTCAGACATTTTTTTAAAGCTTTCTATGGCTTTATGTGGGTATATTTTACCCATGTTGGCCTGCCATTTATAGTAAGAGGTTTCTGGCCCAGACTTTTGGGCCTAACCTCAAGGTTTAGGCCCACAGACCCACAGACCTGCAGAAACACACAGCCGATATGACAGTTTTAGGCTGATCAGTCTAAGGCCCAGGCATATCACTTGCTAGCTCTCTACCCTTCATCTAGCCCATGACTCATCCTGTTCATCCATGGGGCTTCCTGCTTCTCTCTGGCATTCTGCTCTGTGCTTCCTGTTCTCAGAGTTTTCTTAGTCTGGTAGTCCCATCCACACTTCCTGCCTGCCTTTGGCCAATCAGCACTTTTTATTAAACCAGTGGGTGGGAAAATTATTTACAATGTAACAATATAATCTCCCATATTTAATATATGTAGTGTAGTGGTTAATTCTTAAAATATCTGGCCAAATTACTTTATTTCTTAAAACTCCCATTAATCCTGTTACTTTTCATAGGTTAGCACAAAGACATTTGACTTAATAGTCTACTCTTAATTTGTATTTATTTCTGGTATATTCTCTGAAATATTTTACCACCTTTGTATAGCTGAAAATACTTCATGGAGCTTTTCAGGTTCAAAGTAAAATTAAAAGAACAGTCCAAACAACAATTTAGTTTCTGTTCTATGAAAATAGATCATCTCTACTCTGACTATGTATGTATATGTGTGTATATATGTATATGTGTGTGTATATATATTATATGTGTGTGTGTGTGTTTGTGTGTGTGCCCAACTTGTAAAAGCTGATGATACAATAATAATATGCTATTTTTACAAAAGTTTACCATGGGTTTTGACAAAGCTTTAACAAAGGATATTCACAATTTCAATAGTGAAAAATCTCCAGTCAGATCAAGAGGTTATTACTGTAATTCCCACAGCACTGGAACCTGTCTGGGCAGCATTCTACCACTTCAGGAATCCCATAAAACTCTCCTACTGTTGCACTTTTAGTCTACTTGTTCGTGTGGAAAATAAAAAGGTTGTCAATAAAACTACCACTTTCTCCATGCTCCGGAATGATGTCATGATGACAGCCAAGGATGCTTTAACTCCTCACACTTCAGCTCTATTCAGTGGAAACCATCACAGTGTCACTTAAGCCATAGCCTCTGGCCACAACATAAAAACAATTGGGACTTAGGGAAATACTACCTTATGAATAGTTACACTAGACAGTATATCTAGTCTCCAGGAGACTTTAGTTCAGTTGGTGTAGTATCTGTCAACTTCACATTATGGCTAGTGAAATGCCTTCTCCTGACTCACCTTTGTGCCCAATTTACAATGGCAAAAATTCTTTTTGACTCAGGACAGGCTGGCCAATGTGACTATGAAGAATGAGTAAGACAGATCTCTCTCAAGACAGGTTGCTTCCCATTGTGGATAAAATAGAGTGTTATAGAAATTATCAAAGTGTAATGGGGTAGATTATACCTGAAATCTGCATACATGGTGAAGCTGAGTCCAGAGGATTGAAAATTCCAGATCAGCTTGGGCAAGACAGTCAGACCTTGTTTTACAAAACAAAATAATAAATACAATAGCAGGTCAAGATTTTTGATCAATCAAACAAAACCTCACTTTTTAATTAATGATAGTCTGAAATCTTTGTATATTATGCCAGCGTGAGCTCAAGCAAGAGCTCCTGAGCCCTGTTTCATATGAGGGAGGTTATTAGAAGTGTGTGTGTGTGTGGAGGGGGGTGGTCCACATTCCCATAATGGTTTCTAAAGAAGCTTCTGTCTGAGGCATAAGAAGTAGATACATATTCTCAGTCTGATCTTATATTTGAGAACCAAGACATCTGAAAAAAGTCCCTAAAGGCATGAAGACTTGTAAAAAAAAAATCAGTTGACTTACTTAGAAACTTTAAGGGCGGAGATTTGATACAAGTTTATGAGCATTTGAATCAGAAGATGACAAAACTTCCCAGAGAACCAGAATATGTTAGCCATTCAAAAGGAGCAATAAAGTCTATAACAGAATTCATCAGTCATAAAGATTTGTCTAAGTTAATATACTTTTATTGTTTTCTGTTGCTATGGATATAGTCTTCTCTATGCTAAGAGCATACAACTGAACTTCATCCAGATGCAATACAATGTCCATATTGAATTTCAATCAAAATATATCATTAAATTTTGAAATATTATATTTAAAAATAATTGTTTATCATTGAAATAAATATCTTCTGGTTATATTTTAACAAGAAGTGTCATTACATTTTAATTGTTTATTTAATGAGTTAAGAAACAATGATATAGGAAAAAACCTCATTGATAATTTTAGTTATTTTTTCCATTGTTACTATAAGAGAATATTTGTGTTCATGGATGTCTGTTAACAACTGGCCTAAAGAAAAGGAAGACTTCAATGAAGGTTAAGAGCACTGAACTGTTCATTTTTCTAACTTTGTATATTAGAATAAAATAACCACCAAATTTAAAAATAGTCAAATGTTTAAATGCTTGACAAAACAACATCAAGAGTTTAAACATTATGGAGTTTTCTTATGAGTTAATGAAATTGGCAAAAGGAAACTCTATGCCAAGAAGAGGCATCTTTATTTCCTGTCTCAGCTGATAGTAAAACAGTCAAACCCAATGAGTTAGAGGACAGTTTGGCTTCATTGTTTTATTTTATAGCTTTAAAGATTTGAAATCTTTATTTTTCTTTAAATATTTCTTTTTCTTCTTTTTCTTCTTTTTTCAGTATCTCAAGACAGGCTTTCTCTGTGTGGTTGTCCTGGAACTCCACTGTGTAGACTAGGCTGGCCTCAAACTCATAAATACTGCTTGAATCTGCCTCTGAGTGGAGTGCTTAAATTAAAGAAAGGTATGCACCACTACCACCCTGTCTGAAATCTCTTTATTAATAATTTTTATCAGGTTTAATACTGTTCCCCCTCCCTCTTCCCTCTCTTTCCAGTACCATGCCTCTTCTCCCTTTCCCATCTACCCAATTTACTCTTCCTTCTCCTCAGAGATAGGCAGGCCTTCCATGTATATCTGCCGGCCATGACATATTAAGTTGAAGTAAAACTAGGCAGTTCTTCTCCTATTAGGGCTTGAAGGAAGCCTAGCAGAAGAAAAAAGACACAAAAACAGGTAACAAAGTCAGAAACAGCCTCTGCTCCTAATGTTAGGAATCAAACAACAAGACCAAGCTAATCAATTTAGGTGAAGAGTCCCTAGGTCAGTCCCGTTCTAGCTTTCTGGTTGGCCAGTCAATCTCTGTGAGCCTCTATGAACTCATGTTAGGTGATCATGTGGGTGTTGTAAGTGGTGTCCTTGGCCCCTCTGGCTTTCATAATCCTTCCTTCCCTTCTTACACCAGATTCCCCAATGTTTTGATGATGGACCCTGTATCTGTTGTCATCAGTTGCTGGATGAAGCCTCTCTGATGACAACTTGACTAGGCAATGATCTATGCCTACAACGGAGTATCATTAGTAATTATTTCATTGACATTTTTTCCATTTTTGTCAAGTGGTTTGAGAGAGAATGGAGGAAGAAAGTATTGGATAAGACAGCTGGAATCAGAGGAACCTCTGGAATGTGCTAGAAACCTATTATAATGGAAAATTCCAGGAATTACTGAGGGTGACAGTTAGCTATACCCATAGCAATGGGAGATATGAAGCCTGAACTAGCTATCTTCTCTAACCAGAGAATAATTTCAGTGGAAGGATTGAGATCCTAACCCAGTTACATAACCTTTGACCTACAATTTACCATGCCTACAAGATATACTGGGACAAAGGTGGCACAGAAACTATGGAAGTGGCCAACCAATGACTGGTCCAGTATCCATCTGCAGAGACTTAAGAGCTTTGAAATCTTTATATAGCATTATTTGTGATTAGGTTACTTTGTTTTTATTTTCCTTAATTTTAATAATTATATCTAAACTAGTATCCACATGTAATTATTAAGTATAGTAGAGCACATAGATTTAAGTGTCAATTTTCATTTTGATAAATTAGTACCTGTATGACTTTAGGCAAATTCATTCCATCTCTTTCTTTCAAATGTCATGAGAACTGAGTGAGTTTAAATAAGTAAATTACTTAGAATAGATCAACTTTCAAAAGTCAACTAGAATAAATCACTACTTTATCTTAAATGCTTCTATTATGTAATTTAGTTCATATGATGTTATTGAATATGGAAATAACATTCTTATGTGATTCAAAGTCCACTTATATGTTAAGTATAAAAAGTAATATCACCAGTATTATGAAGGGTGTTCATGAAAATTTGATATCTAATATTGTGGTTGTTAGATTATGCAACATCCTTAGAAGATGATAGTGTCAAATATAATAAATTTTATTCTCAGAAAGCAAGATTTTTAAACAAGAAAAGCTAAGCAAATAGAGAAATAAAGTAAGCATATGGAAGTCAATTTGCATATCAGCTAATTATAACATAAAAATACAATGCCAGTTTGTTCAGGGAAATAATCAGAGTGGAAATGGTTATGTGAAATGGTGGATTGAGGGGAGAGACAGATGCTAGAATGGATTAATCAAACTAAAATATGTGAAAAGAACTCCATAAAAACTTATTATGTTGGCAAGTAAATAAAAATAAAGCTTAAAGGGTAATATGTGGAAGCTTCTGTTTCTAGAAGCTATTGATTATTAAATTTTAACCATAGAGCTAGTTGCCTCATATTGTCATATATTTTTGGTCAGGGTGGCCCTAAAGTTACCCAAAACAAATTCTTGGCTTCCCAGTAGAATTAGACAATAAGATCTTATTGTTGAAGATATCATGCTTTGGTTGCAAGACATGAAAAAAATGAAGCTGAAAGTTAACTGGAAACTTCTTTCCTGCCTGCTGAATTTTATAGTTCATGAAAGGGTTATCCAGAAGTTCAGGGAAAAAGTCACCCATGGTCTAACCCAAGTAATTCTGTTATAAGATACAAACACTAACCTGTCAAACAAGTTGTACCCATTATTGTGCCAATGGCATGACAATGTAAGGCACCCAGCTACTTTCTGAATACATTTGAAGCCTGCTTCACACTAGGAAATTCATAGACTTTACAGTAAAGACTTGTAACTTGAGAGGTCAAAAAACCTAGGGTGCAGTTCACTATTAGTTGCTATTTGTGGCGGGATTAAGGTGTCAGCTGATAAGATCATAAGACACTTCCGGGACCCTGGAGGGGGTGTGGCCAACCTGGAGGGGGTTTGGCCAACCCCATTGATAAGTGGCTGCTGGGACACGAGGAGCTCTCTTCCTGGTTCCTGGCTGCTGGCTGCTGGAAAGACAGAATCGGAATTCATCATCCTTCCATCGTGCGTCCATCGCTCATCCATCGCTTGGATACGCCAGTCCTTGTTCAGGTGCCACCATAAGCTGTTACTAATATTGTGAGTGTTAATTTATATTCTAATAAATATTAATTTTGGACTGGCGCCTTGAAAGTAAAACTGTGTCTACATCTGGCGCCCAACGTCCTCGGCCATGTGCCCTAAACTGTAAGAAGCCAGGGGACATAAAGACTGTTCACTTGGGCTTAAAGCTCCCTCTCACTAGCCGGGCGCGGTTTCCAGCCAGTTGGTCCAGTGTGTCGGCGGGGGTTTTCGGCTCATTGCCTGGGCACTAGATTTCAGCGCAAGACGCGAGATCAGCTCAGTGCGCAGACACGAGACTTCAGTTCAGTGCGCAAGCACGGTTTTCAACTCACTGGACTGCCACGGTACCTGGCTCTGCTTTCAGCCCTCTGCAGCACTTGGTTTTCAGCCTGCAGCTTCCTGCTGCTGAGAGTCTCTGCATCTACCATACAGTGGGTAGGAAATTGAACGTGACACCTGTGTACTAAACAGCATAATTACATCTGAATTGACGCAATGGCTGACTATTATTCTTTTGAAGAGTTTAGGTCATATTTTGCCATGGTGGTTGATAAATTTTTAAATGAATATCTTGAAGTATTCAATACCCCAGTCCTACTATTTTTTGGCTTATTTCTCTATTTTATGTTTCAAAATAAGAGGATGATGACAGAATTGTCAAATGGAAACCAACAATTATTGTCCAGATTATGTATTATGGAACTATCGAACTCTACAGTGGCAGATGAGGTTAAACAGGTGCAAAATGTAAATCGATAGTTACTGTCCAAGGTATGTGATGTGGAACTGTCAAGCACTAAAATGGCAAAAAGGATGGATACTCTGGAAATTGGTTACAACAAGCTTTCAGATAAGGCTTCCTCTGTTGATAAGGATAACACTGTACAAGAGAAATATAGGCTCTATGTAAATTATGAAAACAAGAAACTTGTTGACTACATTAATGATGAGAACAAGAAAATCATTAATTATGTTAATGATGGGGATCGAAAAATTGCTGACTCAGTGAGGTCTTCGGAAGGACTGCTTCATCAGGACACTCAAGCTCTAGAAAAATCAATAGTATCTAAACTTCAAGAATGGAAACCAGTAGTATCCAAAATCCAGGAATGGGAACCTGTAGTATCCAAAATCCAGGAATGGGAACCTGTAATATAAAAAATTCAAGAATGGGAGGATCGCATTGCAATACTGGAAAAGGGTAGTGATGCATCTTATGCTCAGAACAGTTCAGGTCAACCCCCAATGGGATATTATGGTACTGGAGATATTCTACCCAAAGTGGTAAACATAACAGGGCTACCCCCTTCCGCACGACTATTGTTCCCAGCTGCTATTCAGACAAAGATAACCCCTGGGGGATCCTCAGAATATGTAGAGTATAGCTATGAGCCAGTACATATGAGAGACATCAAGGATTTTAAATAGGCAATATCAATGCATGGAATACACTCTACTTATGTGAAGCAGCTTCTAAATTCATGGTCAGCAAAAAACCAGATTCTACCAACTGATTGGATGCAGCTAACAGCTGCTGTCTTGGACCAAAGTTAGAATTTACAGTGGAGAAGCTGGTTTAGAGAGGAGGCCAAGACCTTGGAACAACAAGGAAAAATTAGGGGTTTCTTTGCTTCTCAGGACCAAATCCTTGGTGAAGGCATGTTTGCTGATGTGAGGACTCAATCTACTTATGATGAGCATACTTTATTGCTATGCCGTACTGCTGCACTGAATGCTTGGGAAAAAATTTTGGACCCAGGTCAAAAAATTGAGCATTATATTAAGGTCAAACAAGTCTTAAAAGAGCCTTATACTGACTTTATACAGAGGCTCACCACAGCTGTTCATAGAGTAATATCAGATCCAGAAGTTAGGAAGCAATTAATACTTTCTCTGGCCTTTGATCATGCTAATACAGAATGTAGAAGAATACTTATGCCTTTAAAGATCAGAGCTGCACTGATAGAAGAATGGATTCAATATGTAATAAATGCTGAATGTCTCCATGGCAACAAGGAGAATTGGGTAGGCCAAGCTGTTGTTAATGTTAGGGTGAGGAACCAAGACATCACTTGTTTCAACTGTGGTAAACAAGGCCATATAAGACGGAACTGTACACAAGGTACTCTTGGAAAAAATACCCGATCTAGGTTTAATTCGAACAGAAGGCTATTGCCTTCTGGATTATGCAGAAGGTGTGGCAAGGGACGGCATTGGACCAATAAATGTAGATATACCAGGGATAAAGAAGGCAACCCTCTACCATCGGGAAACGCCTTTCAGGGCTTCCCCCAGGAAGCCCCCAAAAATCAGACTCCAAATTCAAGGATGGTGAGATCATATCCCATCATAGGAGAAGACCAGCACACTCAGGACAAATAGAGCATCCAAAACCTGATCTAGAAAACCATATGATATTAGATAATAACATAAATTCAAAAGAAAACTCAGAAATTCCAAAAAGAATCACAAAACGAATATTCTGGCAGACTTCAATAAATGAACAAAGACCAAAATTGGGGATATGGATAGATAATATTTATATCCAGGGTTTAGTCGACACAGGGGCTGATGTTTCAATCATAACCCCACAATCATGGCACCCCAGATGGCCTTTACAGGCAGTAGATATCAAGTTTCTGGGTATTGGAACAATATCGCAAGTAAAACAGAGTGTGAGATGGATTGAATGCATAGGACCAGAAGGTCATAAAGGATGGTTGAAGCCATATATGGCTGATATAGAAGTGAATCTGTGGGGTCGCGACCTTCTAATTCAATGGAATACCCAGATTAATATCCCTCCTGGTTCTGATATCAACCGGAGACTCAATTATGTTTCCAGAAATGACGCTCTAAAGTACTATGGAAAAAATTCACCAGCCATTCAGGTTGTACAAAAGAATTGCCCAATAACCACAGAACCTAAAAGGTCACTCACAGCATTGCCTTTGAAATGGTTAACAGAAAAGCCCATTTGGGTTCAACAATGGCCTTTGACAAGAGAAAAACTTCAGGCTTTGGAACAGTTGGTACAGGAGCAGTTACAGGCTCAGCATATCGAAGAATCAACCAGTCCATGGAATTCTCCTGTTTTTGTTGTCAAGAAAAAATCTGGAAAATGGAGGATGGTAACGGATTTAAGAGCAATTAATAAGGTGATTCAACCTATGGGCTCCTTACAATCTGGTATTCCCCTGCCTTCTCTGCTACCTAAGGGATGACCTATTGCAGTTATTGATTTGAAGGATTGTTTTTTTACCATATCTTTACAGGAACAGGACAAAGAGAAATTTGCTTTTACAGTGCCTATTCTTAATAATTCAGGGCCAGCTAAGAGGTACCAATGGAGAGTCCTTCCCCAAGGAATGTTGAATAGTCCACCTTATGCCAATATTTTGTACAACAACCACTAGAATTACTGCGCAAGCACTTCCCTCAATCTATCATTTACCATTATATGGATGATATTTTGCTGGCAGACCCAAACCCAAAGACATTAGAAACATTGTTTGAAGAACTAAAGAAAATATTGCCCGATTGGGGACTACAAATTGCTCCAGAAAAAGTACCTAGGGGAGATTCTACCAATTATTTAGGATATAAAATAGGTTTACAAAAAATTAGGCCACAAAAGGTAAAATTAAATAGAGATAAACTGAAGACTCTTAATGATTTTCAAAAGTTACTAGGAGATATCGCTCATATATGGCCCATGATTGGTATAAAAAACTATGAGCTAGTTAATTTGTTCAAGACTTTGGACAGTGACAAGGATTTAGATAGTCCAAGAGAATTATCTGATGAGGCTGAGAAAGAATTAAGGTTGGTGGAAAAGAAACTTCAAGAAGCACATGTGGATCATGTGGATCCAGACCTGGATTACATACTTGTTATTTTACCCTCTAGACAATCTCCAACAGGAATCTTAATGCAAAGAGAAAGAATTATATTAGAATGGATATTTCTGCCACATAGGCCAAGCAAGAAGATGAAGACATATATCGAAAAAATTGCTGATCTGATTTGTAAAGGTAAATTAAGACTTCGCCAATTGACTGGAAAGGACCCTGCAGAAATTGTTGTGCCTTTAACTAATGAAGAAATTGAACGATTATGGGCAGACAGTGAACCTTGGCAAAAAGCTTGTAGTGACTTTTTAGGAGAGATTAATAATAAATATCCTCAAAACAAGAGAATTCAATTCATAAAGGAAACTAATTGGATCTTTCCTCATGTGGTACAGGATAAACCCATTTCTGGAGCCCTCACCTTTTATACTGATGCGAATAATTTAGGAAAGGCTGGCTACAAGTCTGAAGACTTAATTAAGGTGGCTCAGGGCCCTTATAACTCTGTCCAGAAGTAAGAACTATATGCAATTATTATGGTGTTGTTGGATTTCACAGAGCCTCTCAATGTAATTACTGACTCTCAATATGCAGAAAGAGTTGTTTTACATATTGAAACTGCTGACTTCATTCCTGATGATTCAGATTTGACCTTACTATTCATACAACTACAGGATATCATCAGAGGTAGGATACATCCTATGTACATAACACATATCAGGGCACACATGGGTCTCCCAGGCCCTCTAGCGCAGGGTAATGATGAAATACATCAGTTGCTGATAGGAAACATGCTAGAGGCCACAGAATTTCATGAGAAACAACATGTTAACAGCAAAGGATTAAAAAAGAGTTTTTCCATCACTTGGAATGAAGCAAACGGAATGGTAAGGAATTGCAACACTTGCTCTTTCTATAACCAACCGTCTTTACCTGCTGGAAGTAATCCTAAAGGTACACAGAGAAATGAGATCTGGCAAATGGATGTGTTTCACTTCCCAGAATTTGGAAAGATGAAATATGTACATCATACTATCGATACTTACTCTGGAATGCAATGGGCAACTGCTCTAAGTTCTGAAAATGCTGATGCTGTACTAACTCACCTTTTGGAAGCCATGGCCATAATGGGAATTCCCACTCAGATTAAGACTGACAATGCTCCAGCTTATGTTTCCCGAAAAATGAAGATAATTTTTGGATACTATAATATAAAGCATATTACAGGGATACCACACAATCCCACAGGACAGGCAGTTGTGGAGAGATCTCACCACACATTGAAAGAGATGCTTTATAAACAGAAGAAAGAAATGAGAAAACCCAGGGAGAGATTGCACAGTGCCTTATTGACTTTAAATTTTCTTAACGCTGATGAAAAGGGAACATCAGCTGCTGAGAGACATTGGGTGATAGAGAAATCCTCTGAGTTAAATCAACCCATCTACTTCAAAGATGTGTTGACTTCTGAGTGGAAGCCAGGATATGTGCTTCGATGGGGTAGGGGTTTCGCTTTTGTTTCAACAGGCAAAGAAAAGATATGGGTACCGACAAAACTAATAAAAGTCAGCTTTGTAAAGGAGTCCCTTCCTGAGGAGGAGAAGTAATTGCTCACCCCTGATATGACAAATGGATACAAGGTAAGGAAAACACATTTAACAAAACTGGGGCAGGGTCTCAGTTTTGTCTTTACAGGAAAATGGATACAACTGTTTTTAAGACTAATTACTCACCTGCAATAGAAGACAGATTGATGATTCAGGAGTGTATATGACGACTATGAGACCAACTAATACACATATGCACTACTGGGTAATATTTCAATATTTACTGCTTTGCATCTTGCATCTACACCTCAAAAAAAAAGAAGAAGGCGTGGTCCTGATTTGACTATTAATAGGGCTGGATTTGGATTGGGAAAAAGTGGCTTTCTCCCTCTCTAAACCCAAGCATATTGATAAAGAAAATGTGAAGTATTCTGTTTCATATCAGAAAAGCCACCTGGTGTGAGACAGAAGACAGAATATTTAGGGACCAATATTATTGTGACTTCATCTTAAACCTTGTTTCTCTCTGTTTCTGTAACTTTCAAACATCCTGTCTGCATACAATCTCCTGAAGTTTTAGGAGATATTAATATCTTTTTTGAGTATCAACAATGCTTAAGTTTTCCATTGTAAATAACATTTCCTTCTATCAGCTATCTACAAAGAATCTGGAACTGAGATGGGGCCCCCACCGCAACAACTCCTACTAGTGAAACAAGAATAAAAAGGAGAGTATGAGAGAGAGAGTAAGAGACAGGTAGACAGACAGAGGCAAAATTAGAAAAATCAAGAACCTGGTGCGCACCAATCAAGGATTGTTTTCAGAAAATAGACTATTTAAAAATGGCTACAAGATAGCTCTTTATGATAATCTCCAGATCACACTTCTAATTAGAATTCCAGATGGAGTTAACCACTATTCTGAGAATGGTTATAAATGTATATAGTCAGTCCATTAAGATATAACCATTGTTTTAGCCTTTACAGGATCCCAAAGAGATGCCATCGCCCTTAAGTCAGCAGGAAGCAACCTTATGAAAGACTATGCCCCCTTTCCCAATAAGTTTTGTGTTCTGAGGGTTGTAGGTAATTCTTATTCTGTTAGAATAGTTTTAAGTGAAAATTGGGTGGAGGACAGAACTATAATATAGCATCAAAGATCTTTTCTGAAGAAGAGAAGAGGGATAGATACGATAGATAAAGGTAGATTGTTCTGCCTACCTATACACCATTTTAGCTAAATGTATGGGATAAGCTAAAGACAATTTGCATTGGTATAGGTATTTGTATATTGATACAAATGTAAAATCATTTTATATGTTTAATTGTGATAATTTGTACATTTGAACAAAGTTCAATCTGGAATTGCTTTATATAACCAAAGCAACTTGTATTTCGATATAAATCTGAATCTGTAACTATTATGTAAAATTGAATCTGTAATTGCTATGTTTTATATATGCTTCTATCTCTGTTTAAAATATTTGCACATCATTGTCATGTACACTATGCAATTACTACCTTCATTTAACTATACTAGATATAATGTATGATTGCACTAGTTATGATATATGTACAAGATGTTTTATATACCTCTGTTTAGATGATATATATGTATAAACATGTCTAAAATGCTGTGGCCATTTTACATGGTAATATACCCCTGGCTAAAGTTTGATAGTCATACTAAAAGTCATTGTTCAGGGATTGTACACCTCTTATATAGGTATTCTAATTTTAGTACAGGGTTTAATCCTTAGGACAATAAAAACTACTGTCAACATTACTTAAGGTACCATATCCCAGTCATCTCAGATACAGGTTAGAATATCATAGATAGACAGAAATCTTCAACCATTTCATAGACCCAGAGAATATGGCATTTAACATTTGAAATTCGGCCATGAGAGGCACGATGACTCCTGGTGTCACTGCTCCTTTCCCGAGATGGTATGAGCATCAAGGATACTCCATTGGAGTTTGTCCTTTGGGCAGAGAATGGCCAGTTGAGTAAGGAACTGTCCTTACCTTGATTGCTGACAGTACACACATGGTGTCCAAGCTGGAGGAACAAATTGATGGATGGAGAATGACAAAACCTGCCTGGACAGGATAAGATAGTCCCTCCAAAATTGCCCTGCTTGTGAGAAGATCTGTCAGATACCATAGGCCTGTAGCCAATATGATAGATGCTCCAGTGGTGCACAAAACCAGAGGTGATTGTCCAGGTAGCTGTGTTGCTGTCCTATCCCAAATTTTGGAATCCACTAATTCCATATACTTCTGACTTTCAAGTGATATATCTTCCTTCAGGTCTTGAAGGGGTTGAAGAATAGGTATTTACGGTTACTAACTCATAATAATTCCTATTGTACATAGTCTTCGTTTAGAACCTTTTTATTTAGACAAAAGGGGGAAATGTGGTGGGATTAAGGTGTCAGCTGATAAGGTCATAAGACACTTCCTGGACCCTGGAGGGGGTGTGGCCAACCTGGAGGGAGTGTGGAAAACTCCATTGATAAGTGGCTGCTGGGACACGAAGAGCTCTCTTCCTGGTTCCTGGCTGCTGGACAGACAGAATCGGAATCTATCATCCTTCCATCGTGCGTCCATCGCTCATCCATCACTTGGATACGCCAGTCCTTGTTCAGGTGCCACCATAAGCTGTTACTAATATTGTGAGTGTTAATTTATATTCTAATAAATATTAATTTTGGACTGGCGCCTTGAAAGTAAAACTCTGTCACAGCTATTGTTTTGTTAAATGCTCGTGTTTTAAAAATGGCATCTTATTATTTATGTTTTTGCCAATATATAATTGCTGCTTACTAAGCACAGTAGTAAATGTAGAATCTTATAACTGATCCAAGTGCTAAGAATCAGTTAGTGTTGAATACTTATCTCTAAACAGGACATCTATATCACCTTGCTCCGCTCCAAGGTTCAGAGTGCATTGTACAAGAGGAAGCAGAATAGAGACTGAGGAGTGCTATAAGATTGTATTTCTGAATAGGAAAAGACTGTTAAATCCATGCAAAGGTAGTGGTTACTTCCCTAAGACCTGTACAAGACAGAGCTAACTTACTAAATTTACATCATGAATTGGAGGTTTCATAAGGTTCTTCTATGAAGAACTATAAGTAATTTGACATTGTTATGTAAGGTAAAATCATATTCTTCATTGGTGTACTGTGGGGATATAAGAAAACAGTCAGCGATATCAGAGGACAGATCCACCCCATTTTTTTTTTTTTATTTTGAGACAGAGTTTTCTGTGTAACAGTCATTTTTCTGTGCAACAGTCCTGGCTGTCCTGGAACTTGCTTTGAAGACCAGGCTGGCTTTGAACTCACAGAGATTCTTTTGTCTCTGCTTCCCAAGTGCTGGGACAAACATTGTGAGCCATGGCCTCTTCTGCCTTTCTGTCTTTCTATGCCTGCCTTAAATACTCTCTTTAGTCAGTTAAGGTGTGATTCGCCACTGCCTGCCTGGAAGCGAGGAACTCCTTCTGTAAACTAAAATGACCTTGAACTCAGTTTGGATTAAGGGTGTAGATCACCACTCCAGGGATATTCCCTGTGCTGGCATTAAAGGTGTGAATCACCATTCTCTGATCCTCCTAGACTGACTGTGGACAGATCCCTCTGATATGTTTTATTTTATCCCCACAGTGTACACACTATGTAAGATGTCCTTCCTGAAATAAATAGCCTTTGACTCATGCAGATATATGCAATTGAATGTAGCATAATTAAATGAATCCTAAAAATCAAAAAGGGGAGTAGTTTGGAAGAAGGTATTGGGAGGATAAGAAAATTATGGGTGTGTGTTTGTCAGTCTTAATTTTTTGCGGGTATTCCCATAATGCCTATGACTTCCAAAAGATGTATAATTACAGAACAGACCTTTTGGAGCTTAGGGAAGTTTCCCATTGAAGTCCTGAGTAAGTGTCAATGGTATAATATGTACATTTCATCTTCTCAAATTCTGCAAAATGAAACGCATCCATCTGCCAGATCTTATTTGTTTGCATGCTTTTAGAATTGCATCCAGCAGGCACTGATGGTTGTTGTATACATACATACACACACACACACACACACACACACACACACACACACACACACACACACACACACATATGATGAATTCCATTTCTAATAATATTTTGTAGTTGCATAAATAATTAATTTTGTATTATCAGGAATAAAATCAGCAGTTTCAATATGAAAAACAACTCTGAATACTGAGAGTCAGTTACTAGGTTAAGAGGTTCTGTAAAGTCCTTTAGTACATATTAATAGCATATAAATCTGACTTCTGGATAGAATTATTAGGACTTTGAGCCACTTTACTTAAATTTTCTGATATGTAACCTGCTTTTCCTGACTTATTTGCATCAGTGTAAAATGTAGGAATTCTAGAAATTGGTTTAACCCATACAACTCTAGGAAGAATCTAGTTAGCTTCTTTTATAGAACTAATTTTCTTGCTTTGGAATGTCTGTTATTATCTCTCCTAAAATGTGTTTATTAGTTTTTCTCTTGCTATGATAAGCAGGATGACCAAAAGGACTTGGGGTAGAAAGAGTTTGTTTCATCATACGATTCTAGGAGTTTACCACAGAAGTAAGGGAAAGAACTCCAGCAAGAAAGTAACCTGGAGGCAGTAACTGAAGTAAAGCTATGGAGAAATACTGCTTACTATTTTTCTCTGCTTAATTTGCTCAGGTTGCTTTCTATGAAGCTCCAGAATTACATGCTTGAGGGATTGTGCTACCTCACCCCTAACCTTTGTGGGATGGGCTCTTCCACATCAATCATTGTTGAGAAAATGCCACACAGACTTGCACACATAAAATCTGCTGGAGACAATTTTTCATTGAGGTAGCTCTCCCCACATAATTCTAGCCTGTGTCAAGTTGGCAGAAACTAGTTAGTACAATTGACCTCTTGTCAAATTAACAACCACATTACTTACTAAGCGATAACCTTTCCTCTTCTTTTGACCATGAATATTTCATATTATCAACAGACTCTTGTCTCAGCAGTCTTTACACAGTTTTTTAAAACTTCAAATATTTGAAAGATATTTCAAAATTAAGACATAGAAGTTTACTAAAATGCTAATAGAAAGCTATCAGATGTCTTTATAATTAGTATTTATCTAGATTTAGATTCATCAAAAAATAAATGAAAACTGAGGAATAGCTATTATTTTTACAAAACTCTAGAAACAAAGTGTTGGTAAATTTTATATTTCTTTTATGGTCCAAGAAGGATGTAATCTTCAAATCAAACATTTTGAAAGAAAAAAAGTCTCAGATACTGACACTTACTCTTTCTTTGGGATTTTAGACATATGTACTTCAGTTCATTAACACACTTATATCTAGAAAATTTTCAATAACAGAAACTGGAACAAGTGTTGATATTTTGAATTGTGAGACTAAAACCAAGGCTCAGATATAGACTGGACAGTAGCTTATATGTTCATGTAGTTTCTTCAGAGAAACAGAAGAAATGCATCTTAATCTGGGACACGTCTCTTTATGTGCATATAGGAAATACAGAGATGAAGACTGATTTATCACAGTGGTTCACCTCTGCACTGATTCGCCTATGCAAGGCCTGGAATTTCCACAGTACATCATTTGCAAACTGAAGATGTAGTCTGCTTATATTACAATTTAGGTTGTATCTTAAGGCCCTGGGAGCAGAAGAAACCATGTCTAAAAAAGTGAGTATCCAAACTGAAACAGGAGCACATTGCCCATTGTGAGCTGTGCAGACCATCCCTGATTTGACTTTACACATTCTACAAGCCCAAGTGTTTTTTTTTTCTTCATATACTTACCATTGGTTATACCATAACCATATTTCTTAGTTTTCCACCCATCTTTTAATCTGGAAAAGTGGACATATATAAATCGATCATTAGAATATACAAATATTTTATGTACAGTATAAAATAGGGAAGTTTCCACTGCAAAGAAGAGGAAGTTGGAAAGAGGGAGGAAGGTGAATAGCTTTTGTATGTGTAAAAGGTGACCATTTAAGTGATAAATCATATACAGTCTGTGAGAACAGCAACAAGTACATGATCTCCATTTAAAACCATTACAAAGAATGAATCCAGTTGCTATTCCTATAATTTGAACACTGGTGATAAGCACATATATCTTCTAGTTAATCTTACAAGAATGATAATATTTTCTAATTTTACTTAAATTTCAAGCATTGACCACAAGTTATTGCTATTGAAACAGGTACATCATCAATTCAGGGGAGTTACTACTAATTTAAACTATTTAATTCTATACATAAAAAAATAAAGTAAGGCAAGTAAATAAATATCTTCAAACATATCATTGATTATTATAACACTTAGTACTTCAAGATAAAATGTTACTCAATTTTTAAATATATTATTTATACATTTTTCAAATAAAAATTCAACATTTTACAAATTCCATATTGTTATCCTGTACAAATTTATTTTAAAATATTTGATTCATTAGGATGTTATCAAAAACTATATTTCAGAATAGAAAGCAAATTTACAATTAATTTAAAAACAATAATACTGAGGAAAAATTTAAGAATTGTAAATATGATACTATATCTGATTTTAATCAAATATTTTTACTCATTTTCTCAAATTCAGGCGTATTGCTAAAAAAATCTTTTGATCTCTCTATATTCATTCTTCAATTTTATTTTCTCAATTTCAACAAGCAAATAGGCAATATTTTTCTTTTATCTTAAAGAATCAGCCTGCTACAATATTTTCTGTCCATAAAACCCAAAGTACAGAAAGTAGACAATATATCTTCATAAAATTATTCTATTTCCTATATGTATTTAAATTTATTGAAGACAAAGTTTTCAATTATAAATTTTGTTCATGAAATAAAAGTTCAAAAACTAAAAACCAACTGTATTCCCACTTAACCAATCCATCAACAGTGTAGAATTAAGAAGAAATCAAACCTATATATTAATAAAGTATACATAAAGTATATTTTTAAAGAACAAAAATTAGTTATGCTTCTTATCTAATTCCAATTTGAATACCTCAGTACTTTCAAGTTCACTTTTTCAATGGTTGGTTCTCTTGACGCCTTGGAAACCATCATCTCCTTGATGTCAGTTTCTTGACTAATTTTTTTTTTTTTTAATCCAAGAGTGAATAAAGATGAGCCGGATCCTGTCAGATTTCCACTCCTCAATGTTTTCAACTTTAAATAAGTCTCATATTTTCAGTGATCTTTTTACTTAATGGTCATGATCCTCCAATCTGGCATCAAACCTTGGTCTTTTCATCAATAACCATCTTCCCTAAAGAACTGATAGAATTTTAGATTTAATTTTCACAGATAAAACAGGATTAAAAGCCTAGTGTATAGCAACAGATGGTGGCTGAATGCCAAAACCCAGCTCACTTTTATGACAATTGTGTTACAGAAAAAAGCTATTTATACTTTTAATATTTCCTTTTCCTCATATAAATTCCAAATAAATATTTTTTCTGTTTTTCTTACTGTCCTTTGTTTCTCTTACATGAGAGAGAAGAGAGAGAGAGAGAGAGAGAGAGAGAGAGAGAGAGAGAGAGAGAGAGAGAGAGAGAGAGAGAGAGAGAGAGAGAGAAGAATGAGAACTCTGGCCTAGAGGAATATGCTAAATTCCTTAATTTTTGGGCATGTGTAAATTTAAGTGAAATGGACCCTTTTAAATGAAGCCTTAATGAGAAATGGCCTCAAATGACAATTGAAAAGAAGAAAATCAAGACATAACTAGAATTGAAAACCACTGCACTATATAAAACGGAAAATACAGTTGTATTTGAGAAAAAAGTGTGAGGGCACACTAACATAAATGTATGTATATGTGTTATTTCACCTGGGAAATTGAAAAGTCTCTAGTTCTTAAGTTCTGAAGACTTATTTTATTTTGGAATGTTAAATATATGCAGGAAATGAATGGGAAAATGTAAATTAAAGTCAGTGTTATTCCTACACACAGTTTTCAAATGCAGTAACTAAACATACACAGAACAAACCCATAAATACATATAGCAGTCATTTGTATTCATAATAAAGGTTAGTGTCATCACAGAACCTCCATCCAACAATAAATAGAGGTGGAGGCAGAGATCCATGGCTGAGCACTAGTCCAAGTTCCTGGTCCAGCTGAAAGCAGGGAAGGAGAGTCTGTATGAGCAAGAGCATGGGAATTATGAGGAGAAGTCCCACAGTGATGGCTAGCTGGAGCTCTGGGGAGCTTACTGAATCAACGGCAGCCACTAGAGAACCAATGTGAAAATAAGGCCCTCCAAGGATAGTAAACTGTCGATTGGCATTGGCAGTATGTGGAAACTAGAGGGGTGGGATCATACTGTGTTCCTGTGCATGGCCTGGCACCTTGGAGCCCAATTCCTGCAGAGGAACACCTTACCTAGTCTTGACATTGGGATGTGGAAATCGGACTTGCCTGAAGTGGATGTGTCATGCTGAGCTGATCCACCTTGGGAGTTCTTGCCCCTTTTTCGAAGGGGGTAGGTGGATGGGGAGTCAGGAGGCTGAAGGCTGACTGGAATGGAGTGAGAGGAGGGAAGGGAGCAGGAGCAGGGGTATACATGAATAAAAATGACATTATTTTAAATAAAAAAATAATAAAATGAAGGACAAAGAAAAATTCTGCCCTGTGAAAGAGATTTTTTTTTAAATGTAGCATCATTATAGAAAACCCTTAAATACAACTCTTAGCTTAGACACAGTGTAAGAGTAAGAACTCAGTATATAAATAAAAATACATCACTAATTGAGAAAAACATAATCTTAGAGTAGTCAGAACATTGCTTAAGTAAATAAAACAAATGAAAAAAAATATAAACCACTCTCTATAACTCAAAAATTAAATTTAGTATATGAATCTGATTATATTATTTTTATAAATACTTTTATGTTAAAATTAATACTTCATTTTTGAAATCAATATCATTTTTTGCATTTTCAACATAGAGCTACTTTAAGTATTGTATTCCTTTTGGTTCTTATACCAAACAACAAGTTAGAAATTGTTAAAGGAAATTAGTCTTACATTTGTATTTAATTCCTTGCTCTCCATAACAACAAACACATATGTGTGCAATTTTGAACTACTGATGATCTAACGTGTGTCACACGAATGAATGAGACTCAGGAATAGATCTCTGAAGAAGCCAGAGATATTAGAGAGAATAAACACCACAGTCAGATCTTAGCCAGCTGTCTTCCAGCTTCCTCAGCCTCGCTTCCCTTGGCTTGGCTTCCCTCAACTCTATGCCTGCCTTAAGCTTAAATACTCTCTTGGTAAATTAAGGCATCGCCCCATCACTGCCTGCTTGGGAGCCTGGAATTCCTTCTATAATCTAAAGTGACCTCAACTCAGTTGGGATAAGGGGTGTAGGTCACCACTCCCAGGATAGTTCCCTGTGCTGGGATTAAAGGTTTGAAACACCACTCTCTGATTCTCCTAGATTGACTGTGGTTAGAGTTCTGGAACTTCTGAAGGTTTTATTGAATTCCCACAAATGTGGACACTAGCAAATTTATACATACTTGAGTTTTGTGTTAATTGCTTTATGAAATAAAAATAATTTCTACTTAGCTCATTATTGTGGATTTTTTTTTGTTTGTTTGTGTAGTATGAGATCTGTGAACAAGTGAAAGCCAGAAGACAAAAGTGAATGTATTCCTAAATTCCACTTCACTGTTTTTTTCCTAAAGTAAGGTCTGTTGCTGAATCTAGAATTTACCAACTCACTAGACTGTCTGACTCACAAAGACCAGGGATCTTTTATCTTTAACAATAAAAAAAAAATTTCATTGTTCATATTTTTCTTCATTGATGCAATTACTTCTAATTCATCAGCCTCCAAAGATTTGTATAAATGTGTCCAATAAAAAGTTTTACATTTCCAAATGTGAGAGAAGCTATCCTAAATGAATTCTTTAATGTACATTTATTAATATTAATCCTGATGAAAAATAACCTGTGATGACCACCTCACTAATACACAATAAAGAGTGGTAATGTAGAAGAGTAATTGCTACTATTTTAAATAAAAAAGCATCATTCAAATTAGCACTGTAGAGAACAATCTGTTTATTGTCTTTAATATCTTGAGAGATGAAGTACTACATTTAAATATTCTCGTCAGTTAGCAATTGTTGGTCTAAGAGCTCCAGACATATAACTAAGTCCAGTTGGCTTTCAACTCCATTTAACAGTAGTTGGATTTTAGCAATTTTACCAACCTTCAGTTATTTAATTTTCCTCATCTGGAAAGTGAGCATAATAATAGTATTAAACTTTTTGAGTCCTGTGACAATTACTTGTGTCATTTTAATAAAAGATAATGCAAATTCTAGAACAGAGGATGAAAATCAATTCAAGCTATCAATAACACTACCGCACTACCACTACTACTATGCCTTAGTTACTTCCATTATGTTGTGTCAAAATTCTATATGAAAGTTGTTTTGTTTTGTTTTTTTAAAGCACACATGTGGGTGATACATTTTACCATTGAAGTTTATCCTATCACTCAGATGATTCATTATATTTTAAATTATTTGGAGTGTACCCTTTGTGTTTGTCTTCCATTTTTTCATTCCAATTAAATACAAAAGAATAAAATTGGAATCAATATTCTATGTCATAACTATAAAGACATTTCAGTAGAAGAGTTACTTTAAAAGCTTACTTTTAAGTATTTGAGGCCAATAAGTTTAGTTTAAATGACTTAAAAGTGAATTCCACTTTCTCTATTCCTATATTAAAAATAACATTTTAAAAAGTGCATCCAATTTTTGCTTTCCTCAAACCAATCTTTACATGCATGCTTCTCAAGCTCTCACTTTTGGTAAAATGATATAAGAATACTCCAATATATAGTTGGCATAATTGTGCATACTTGGTGTCAAGAATTCCTAGGCAGAGACTGTCATCTTTAAAGGTTGCTGTGACATTTCTAGAATATGCTTTTTCAAATATGAATGAAACATGTTGCCTTTTTGGTTGAGAGTGGGAAAGGTATGGAACCTGACATTTTCCTTGCTGCCAAAATTAGAAAACAAAGTATTGGAATGCCAAGATTAATCAGTCACTCAACGAGTATTTAGATAATAGCTATTTAGATGCCCAACTAGTGTGCCAGTGACTAGTGTTTTATCAGATTTTAGTGTATAAGCAAATGGAAGGATAAATTCAGAATTTCTTTTGTCTAAATTACACAGACCTGTCACTATATTTTAATGTTCATGCACTGGAATCACAAATGCACATACAATCTTGGTGGTGCTCATACAATCACAAATGCAGCCAGATGTTTTTTTAAAAAAGGAAAACTCTTTTACGAGTAACGAAATTTGAAATTTGTCATATATTTAGATGAAAACTTCACACAGGGATATCATAAAGCTAAAAGCCTATACTAAAAAGGAAAAAAAAAATAAACACATGCAGAAATAATCACTGGATTTGTTTAGCATTTTATATAATATAGAACTAGTCATGTTAACACAGCCTTTTAGAAGAGATTCCTTTTGAAAAAATGATGTAAAAATTTCAATATATTAGTAGTGAAAGTAAAGAAATATAAAGTGGATCTGTAACAGGCAGGGAACACACTGAGAAGAAAATTCAACTTCAGTCTTTTTTATTGTAAAAAAATGAGGCAAAAATCATGCTAAGAATTTCAGGCCTGCTTCTAAATTTTTCACAATGTGTAGGAGGTTTGTTCAGATAAATTTGGGCATGAAGTTGCTGTGTTACCTTCCTGTGGAGTTGTAAATGTCATGTGTTCCCATCTTAGGATAATTTCACAACTGGAAAAAAATTCACAAATAGTCTACTAGTTTTCCATAATGTGCTTCCTAATCTTTTTAACCCTTTCCTATTTAAATAATAAAGAATGTCCATTTTGCTAATTTACATATCTCTAACCATTTAAAGCAAGAATCAAGACTCATACATGAAGAAAGGCTCCTTTTAAACATTTTTTTTATTAATCATTGTTGTGAAAATTGATTTTTCCCTTCATCTTTCCTATTAATAGCTTATTCAGTATGGAGATATCCATTAGATACATATTTTTAAGTAATTAATGAGATTTGCAACAGAACCTCACTAAAATAAATATATATACACAATGAATAATTCAACAAATATTGTTGTTATTTACATGCTTTTATGTAGTTTTAATAATAAAAGACCAAAGAGACAGATGTTTAAAATACATGACTTACTATTTTAACTTATTTCATCATTTTAACAATCAACAGTATCTCTATGGCTCCAAGCAAATTTACTCAAAAGTAGTGTTATTGTCATTTCTGTGCCTCAGTTTTGTTTTGGATTTATAAATCAAGCTAGTTTCTAAAGTCCATGTTTCTAAATCTCTGAAGGTTCTTCTTGAATTTCAAATACTTAGTGGATCTTGACAATAATTGTGAAACTTGTATAAAGTATATTATTCAAATGTATGCAGATGTTATGGTTTGAAGTAAATAAGATTACATGGATAAAAAAAGACATTTTTTTTATTAAAAAAAAAAAAACTAATAAAATGAAGAAAAAAACGATCCTCAAGAAAAAAAAAAGAATTTTCATAAGAAGATTACTTCAAACATAAACCTTGTCCTATTAAAAGAGAGCTTTTATTGAAGTCTGTGGTACTCTGGTTCATCTCAACTTTCCAATCTTTCCTCATGCTTTCCTAGGGAAATGACCTAGTACCCATCTCAGGTGGTCTTTCCATAGTTTAGACTAAGTGTTGCAATCATGACTTAGACTCCAAGCCACCTGAGCTATATGTGAAATGATACCCATCCACGGATACTTGCATTTATTTTAATGGAGTAATCATTAATACAATACTTTAGATTTTAAAACTTTTGTGATATTATTTCATAGAAAATAATTAGATGTGTGTGCACTGTAAAATGCATATTATTTCACAAAAAACAATTTGGAAAATCGTATGTCTGTTAAAACTACTGTACATACTTTAATTTCCATTTTTCAGTTTTGAAGACTGAACCTATGACTTCGTACATGTTAGGCAAGGACACTACCACTATGCTACACTTTTAGATATTTTGTATTTCTAATTTTATTATTTTTGCTCTTGATGAGACAAGTTTGCTAGACTGACTTTGAATTCACTTTGAAGAACAAGGCAGCTTTGATCTTGTGATCTTCTTGTTCTAGCAGCTTTAACTGTGGACATGTAGAATTGTATAATAAAAAATAATGTCAAAAATGGTTGCCAGAAAATAAAGAGATCATTAAGGCACCTCATATAAATCCAAGTACAGTACGTCACTGTTCTGTAAATCTTTAATATGTTATACTCATTCTAAACAATTAACTCTTAAATAAAGTAATATATTTTTATATTAAATTATTCCAATGAATGTTTACTGAGCATCTGTACAAGTATGTAGTTCTATTTTTGGAAGAAAGCAAAATTCATGTTCCTATAAATATATTCTGTTTGAATGAGAAAGCAAATTAACTATGGGGAAAAGTCCTTAAAATGTAAAAGAATATGTAGATACATAAAAAAGTAAGCAATTACATTTAAGTTTAGTCCTGCTGGCCTAGCAAAACAAATTCTATACCATAAAAATAATAGAGTAGACCCTGATTTAACTAATTGATCAAAGTTTAAACAGAATAAGAAAAATGAGTGTTCCGTGTAAACATATGGTGGAGGAAAGGAATCAGAAAGCAAGTGTTTAAGATGCATTGTAAAAGGGAAGAATAAGTTAAGGACTGTAAAGAGACCCATGTTATATTAAATCTTGTTTTATGCTGTAAGAAAAATCATAAATAATTTCTGAGTTTAGAGAAAGGAAACCATCACATAGGAACTCCCTGAGAAACATTCTCAGATCTGCATAATTTGATAATTAGATAAAAAGAAAGGACAAAGATAAGAAGACAATTAACTACTTACAGGAATTGTGAAAAGAGTTGTCTTGGACAAGATAAGAAAAATATTGAGATGTAGATTTTTTGTATAATAAACAAGGTCAAAGGATCATAGCTGTTTTTTTCACTTACATGAAAAAATCACACTACACAGTACAAATCCAAGGTGTATAAAATGTGTTTTGGGTCTATTTGTGTTTGTTTTGTTTTTTTATTTGTTTTTGTTTTTTGTAAGAAATAGAGGGGGAAAAATCAAAACTGACTAGATGGGGAGTTGGGAATAGTCTGGAAAGATTTGAACAAGGAATAAACATAGTCAAAACATACTATAGAAAAATTTTCACTAAAAAATTAAGATAAAATGCAGACCATAAAGGACTCCAAAGATTTTGACTAAGCATCTCATTAGAGGGTAATGTGACCCCAGAAATTGGGCAGTTGGGAGGTGCAGTCAGCTTGTATGTTTGGTGGAAAAATACATGGCTATTTTCTTCACATGTCATGTATACGCAATCCTTATTAAAAACTAGACATCAGTAAGATTTCCAGAGAATTACAAGTATAAACTGTAAGTTAGCAAGTATTAAAATAACAATAAAAGTTCTCTCGGTAACCGGGAAAAACATTATCTCAACTAGTTTTACAGTGAGATTTAACTTCTGGCAAGAGGGATCAATTAATCCTTAGTAGTACTTTAGAATTACTCTTTAAGATGAAGTGGTTTTAAGGAAGATTTTAAAAACAGTAATAAAACATTTTATAATAACTTGTAACATTAAAAAGAAAGATCATTGAGGTTGTATTAGAAGGGATGAGCGGTAGTGAATAGCATATTTGAAGAGGAAGAGAGCTTTTATGACTTAGTAGCTGTCATAGAGGAAATTACGAGGTCAGCTACAAGGAGGGTACATGAGGCATAAAATACTTATTCTGTTTATAATACATTCCTGGGAGATCTTAAAGTGCTGGATAATTTAACGTAGTGATTAAACACAAAGTATGTGACAAAAAAATGTGATGGAGTGGTTCTTAATAAGAATGATGGCAGATTCTGTTAAGAAGGATGATAGAATTAAATAAGACCCATTTCTTTTTTGGATAAATATATATTATGATAAAGTAACTTTGTAATGGTGAAAGGTTAACTGTGAATGACTACCTCTATGTAGGTGCTGTGTACTGACTAGTACTAGAAGGAAAGCACCATTCTTTAATAACAGGTTCTGCCATATGTTCATTAGTTTTATTTCTCTGTATTAATCTTATATAATACTTTGCCATGTTTACCACATATATGTAACATTTTTTGGGATATAATTTTCAAGGAGAAATGCCTTTACTTATTCTACTTTTCAGGATCCTATAATTTATGAAGTTTATTTTGTTTTACTCTTAGAACAAATGAGATATAAATTGTAAGGGATTGTGGAGATCCTCTGATTTTGCTTTTGGTATGAAGATACAAGGACTTGTAGCATAAGTAGGACTATGTAAAGTGACTTACCTCCCTATGTATGTTGAGATGACATTATTTAATGGATAAATTACACATAAAAACACGTACATACACATTTGCTTTTGTGTCTAAACATAAACTCAAAAATATATGATATATTTGGGTGTTTCATGGAATCATTTATCATAGTCATAGTTAATAAACATACATGTGTACATAATGTTGAAATAGATTGTACCCAGAAACTTCTGCAGATATATTGAAATATTAAGGTATAAGAATTTTAATATTAGCAAATTCTATTTTGAAAGCAAATAGACATTAAACATGCCAAAGTATATGTGGATTAACCTACCAGTACATGCCCAATGTTTTTGAAGCTATGTAACGCTGTACCTGTGTCTTTTTGTCCCTATGTGTATGGATATGTGTTTGATAAAAGAAGAGAGAGAGAGAGAGAGAGAGAGAGAGAGAGAGAGAGAGAGAGAGAGAGAGAGACAGTGACAGAGAGAAAGTGGGAGACAGAGGAGAGAATAATTTCAATCTAAGACCATGAATTTGTATATAACATTTGATACTTTTCTGTGAATAGAAATGATAGTTGGTTAGCATTTTTAATGCTCTAAAGATCAGAAGCGAATTTAAAATTTCTAATTTTATAAATCATGGGAAAAGAGAACAGAATGTTACTTCCTGGAAAAATTAATCACAAGAGCTAGATAGCTTCTTAGAAACTTGGTGGTTTTCATTAAACATAGGTTTCCCCATCTTTTAACTTTATAAGTAAAATAAATACACAGTTATAAATATAAGAATTATAAATAATTTATTACATCTCTGGATGGTAGAACATTCCTTGGATTTTATAATAGATGCTCAATAAACAATTTATATTGAAGATAATCATATAGATGAAGAAATTTATAACCTACATTGTTTCAGTTACATCAATAATATTTTGAGAGACAGTAGCCCCATTGACACAGAACACTAATGTTGGACTAAACTATGTACTGGCCATTCCATTGGGCAAACATAATACCAGAAGGTGACTTAGAGACTAGAAATAGATTTTCATAACATATGCTTTGAATTTCAGGGCTACCAAGAAATAATTTAACATACCATCTTAATTAATAACAATATTGGTGGTCTATCACTAAACCAATTTCTCTACAAATGGCAAATAAACCTGTCTATCAAACCTACTGAAGAGCATTTCTGAAGCTAGTTTGGGTTATGGTAGAGATCACTGTCAACATTCCAGATTTTTAAAATAATGGATGACTAAGAAAATACCAAAACAATTTAGTATCACTTGACATTTGTTAATGATGATAATTAAAAGTATTCACATAAAATTGCATTATAGATGTAAAATTTACTTTGTTGACATCTAAGATTGACACAAAGAACTACTTGTGTAGAAAAGGTAGAAATTATTCCAACAAAAATTTTTGTTTTAATTTATGGCCAATTTGATATGTTCAGAGGCCTTTGCATAACTTTTATTTTGTCAAATTATTCAACTTTTAATGACTGATCTCTCCAAGAAATATCATTTTATTCATTTCAATTCATTACAAAGGGGAAAAGTTCTCTCTTAAACTTGTCTCTTTTGAAAGTCAATGTATGATATAAAATTAGTGGGTTCTATTAAGTTAAGTGATAACATTAAGTCTGATTTTTTTTGCCTGTGATTTCAATTGGGCCTCGTGGGCTGTCTCTCTATCATAATTAGAGTATTAGACAAACTGAAGCATCAATGGCTACAGTGGTATGGCCCTTTCAGTCTCGAAGTTAGAAAAATCATCACCATCAAATAACTGAAATAATTAGCTCTGAACTAAGGATGTAACAACATAGAACACAGACCTACTCAACTCATGTAGTATTTTCACTAATTAGCACCTGTATCTTTGGTATTGCTTATAATATATTCATCAGGAATTTGACTTCTGTATCTACTAATAAAGAATTCCATTCACAAATATATCATGGGTTAAGACTTGAGCAACAAGTGATAACATTGCTCTCACCTCCAGGATTCTCAGTAACATTTGATAACTGACCACCAGCACTTTAAAGTTTGATTTTTAATTTGTTCTTCTGATTCCTATTAAGTTGTTCTTCTTGCACAAAACAGCCTTGTTAAAATAATGAGTGATGCATCTATGACAACTGACATAATTGTGAAACTGCATCTTAATGGAATATTCAGTGTTATTACTGTCATTACTAGTCATTTCAAAGTCACCCTGGGAGGTAAATATCATTCCATTCAATGATTATTCCAGCCTGAGAACAGTCTGAACTCGTATTGCCTATAAATGTTAACAGTACAAATGCCTTTTAAAAACGAATTTTTTAGCTCTTCCATTACTATTTTAGTAAGTATGGGTAAGATGAAAATGCTGTACCACCAGTGTATTTAGCACAAAACCAAAGAATGGCAATGATTTAAACCTAAGTTTTATTGACTCTACCACTCAGGGGTTAGAGCACCATTCTTGTAAATCTTTCAAATGATAAATTGTAAGTAGTTATAATTGGCCGATGCTTTTAGTATGAAGGTTTGCTCGTATCACAGTGTACTGATTTATTGCAGAAGAGTAGTTCTTACCTGTGATACCAAGGTTTTCAACATTGCTTATAACATGGTTTTCTTCTCATGGATTAATTTGATTTGGTAACAAGATATTTAATTTATGGAGAAAGACTTTGCTCCTAAGGAAAAGATAAGCTAGAGACAAAGTAGTTGTAAAAACTGGTTTATTTTTTTTAAAAATAAATACAAAAATATAAATATAAAACATTAGCAGATAGAATTTGATGAAATGAAATTGCACAAATGCTTATATACCAGGCTGCATATCACACCTACAACACCACATGTACATTTTTTTAACTTAATGTACAGAACAAGATATATCTTAAATGTTTTCTTTGCCTTTCAAAGCTTCATTTGCAAGGGCAAGACGTGTATCTAACAGAAGCGGCTTGTTTATGAGGTTGCTTAAGGGCGAACTATCCTGATCAGATTTCTTTTATTTACTATGATGGACAACACTGAATTTCCATAGCTTTGGCTCTTGGAAGTTATTAAATAAATGTCGTATATATTCCATGAGACATCCTACAAGAAAGAATTAATATAAGTAATGAACAAATTAAGAAGTGGAAACTTGTGCTGAGTGGCAGGAAGTTCTCCTGGATATCAAATATTATGAAGTGGAGACAATATCAGCAAAGTTATTTTTTTCTCTTTGAGCAGAACTCGGGTGCCAGGCTAAGCATCTTTGTCGCTCTCGCCACCACCATACATTTCTGCTAGTTTATTAAACCGAGGACCCCATTCTCGGAGGTAATCGTAGTTTTGGTCTCCTTCAGTGGTACCTGATTCTAATGAGCTCAGAGATTCAGCGATGGAGTCATTTCCTTCATAGGCATAGGTAGCCAGGGAGTCATAGGGAGGCGCGGTGGGGTCCAGGTCATGCTCTTTGAGCCGCTCATTAATGAAATCCCGGACATCAGTGTTATCTGGGGCTGTAGGAGTCCTCCGTGGTATAAATAAAGTTTCAGGAATTATATCTCGCCTCAGTTTTTTCTCCTCAATAGCTGCAGGATTCCTCAGGGTCCCGATATCAAAGGCCTGGGTATCCTCCTCTCCGCCACCTTCGTCGTTATAGCTCACGATGTTGTCTCTGATATCCTCTTTGGATAAGATCAGAGGCTCTGTCTTGCGTTGCCTTTTCAGGGCTGCAAAGAGGACTACTATAACTTGAACAAAGACAAGAAGATACATTAGAACTTCATTCCTAAACTACTAATCCAGATTTAAAGCACTGCAGAGGTGTTTATATCTTGCATGGGAAGCCAGAATTTGGGGGCAGTTTCTGTACTCGTGTCCAGAAGCAAGGAGGGATTTAGTGGCTAGTATGGTGTTATAGTATAGTATTATTCATTTTAAAAAGAATGTAGATTATTCCTTTCCTACAATGATTGTTTTTAATTTATTTTTCTGAGAACTAAAGTATATTCCTGAGTGTATGAGAAATATTAATATTTTTCATTAAGTGCTAAACATTAAGGGAATATTTTTTAGTGGCTCAGTGGTAGAGCATGCGCAAGGATCTAGGCTCAAAGCCCCACACCACAGTAGTGAAATTATCACCCTTTAATAAAAGGATATGATATGCACACACATTCTACCTCATTTTTACATGATGGAGAAAGTTTTCTTACAGGGCATGAATAAAATTCCAAGTAAAATATCATAAACAAATTTTTATGTTTTCTAAACAATGAAGTCATATTTTCTCCAATCATGAAGGCCTTTCGGTAAAGTAAGCAAAAGCTGGGTAAATTCAACAGCAAAACTGTGAAACGATAAAAAGTTATTAGTTTAGATTAAGAGATGAATATCACTTGTTTCAATTTTTTAAAATTGGCTGATCTGAGAACAAACAGTAAACTCATATCACACTGAATTAACTCCTAAACATAATTGTAATCTTCAGAGAGACTGATCTCAAACAATAAAATGTGCACCAAGTGAAATACATCACAAGAATGAGTCACACACCTGTAGGAGAAAGTTAATGCAAATATCACTGATGGAGTTTTCTATTTACTATCCCAAAACATTTTGTTATTGATCATTTGAGATATTTGGAGAAACAGATGCGAATTCATTTAAATAAATAAAAAAAAAGGTAGGGGGAACTTTAGTTCCTTAAACATTTCTATTTAGAAAATGTGATTATAGCAAATAGGAATCACTTTTACTCAAAATGTTCCTTGTTTTCTATTATTTATATTCATTAACATTAATCACCTGATTTTTTTCTTATGTTTATAATTTGGGCTTTTGAGAAGAGCACATCTTCCTTTTCTTTAGTTCACATATCCTCACCCATAAATGGACAATAGACAGCCTCCAATACAGAATGGAAATTCTAAGACTGACCCTATGTTCAAACTGATTCCCTGGTTCCTTAAATGGAGCTACAGTGTCTTTCAGTTAAAGCCAATAGGGAGAAGAGAATGAAAGAGAGCTGATGTGCTATTTTCTCTCAAGATCAGCTAAGAAAATCAATCTAACCCATGTTATAAAATCAACTAGCATTATCTGTGGCCAATTAAATCAGGTAAAGGGCTATTTGATAAATATTAATCTTTTTCATTAAGTGCTAATGAAAATGAAATTATTTCAGTGAAAATGATAATATATGAAAGCCTCCATGCAGCCACTAGAAGAAAATGATAAAAAGTAATGTGCAAATTCTACAGAAACTCCGGCTGCCTGGTCTTGAAAGATGTTACCAACACTTCTGACTTTCAGTTTCATTCTGGGTGAAGTTAGTGCATTTCAACAGGTTTTGCACTATTTTTTGTTGTTAATTGTCTAAAAACAAATCAGGCAAAAATTTTATGATAAAGTGTTTGGTACACTGATAAATAGATAATTAATAGAACCTTGCCATTAGCAATTCTTTTTTTTTTTTTTTTTTTACTTTTTTATTGAAACTATTTATGTTCATACACTGTATTATGAGTATGGTTCCCCTTTCTCTACTCTTCCCAGACCCTTTCCACCTTCCTACCCACCCAAAACCATACTCTTTCTTTTTCTCATTAAAAACTAAACAGACATCTAAAATAATAGAAAAGAAAAACTAGAGCAGGACAAAAGAAACAGAAAATAGAAAGAAAGAAATTGCAAAGACTCAGGGACACACAAATTTGCACACATACAGATCTCATCAAAATCAGAAATCATAAAGTAAGAAGTAAAAGATCTGCTGGCAAAAAGAAAAAAAAGTGCTCTCACAAAGCACTGAAACTAAAACAAAACAAATCATAACCTTAAAATTCTCATGGAGTTACTTTTGTATTGGTCAGTTGGCCATCTACTACTAGGCTGAGGGCCTGCTCTTACAGTGTAATTTGATTCAACAGGTTTGAATCCCTGTTGGAGGAAATAATTCTTCCTCTGTTAGTAGTTATCAATTGGGGATGCTTTCAGGATAGGAATGAGGGCTTGTGTTACCATTATTGCTTTTATTTTATTTAGTATACTGTCAGAAAAAGAATTTAAAATTTTTTTGGTGTGTATTTTTACATATTCTTAAATCCCAATCCCACAGATGGCATCCTGCTACTTCTATTATTATAAAGAATCCTTTAAACATTATGGGTTCTGATGAGATAAAATTATTCTTTGTTAACAGTGTTTCCCCATTAATTTTCATGAACCTTTAAACATGAGGGGTGGTGTGTTTTGATAGCAACTTTTCCCATTCAATAACAGATATAATTAGTCCTCTTTGAAGCCCACCCGCTTTTCTCTATCACTTCTTACCCAGCAGAATTATAATGCAGAGGAGAATAGCTATCAAAGCGCCCGTGCTGAGGCCAGCAGGGAGAAGCAGGGCTTCAGCACTGCAGGATTGCATGTTGCCTTGGCTGTCGCAGGCACACACTCGGATGGTCAGGGTGCCAGTGCTGCTCTGAATTGGGTAGTCATTATCAGATATCACCACAGGCAATAAATAGGTGCTTATTTCATGTCGGTTGAAACCATTTTTTCTCGTTAAAATTCTGGCAGTGTTATCTAAAATAAAATACAAAGTATTGCAAATAACTAGAGGCAGTCATTGTGTTTTGTTGTGAACTATGGTTTTAAATAAAAATAATCATCAGTCTACTTAAACTATGAAATTTCCTATTTATATGCATAGTGCAATTCAAAATAGGCAAGGTGTATTAGATAATACAGATAATCTAGCATTATGTCTTACTATCTATTTATTTATCTGTGTAGCAGTGGCTGTCTTGACTAAGATTATTTACTCTGTTCATGCTCTCAAGTACTGAGATCACTGATTACAGCTGTATGCTCAGACTGAATTGATAATTAAGTTTCACATGATTGTCCCATAATGGTAAACATGAGAATCCATTCATAAAGTCTATACAGAAAAACAATAGCCTAGAAGTTTAAAATAACTAGCTTTTATCTTGGAAAATATATTTTTAATTATTTAAATTTACACATGTCTGAATGTGTACTTTCACATGAAAAATATCCAATGTTTATAAAGAAAATATAACACAGCTCAATGTGGGCACATAAATTAATAAAGTATCAAGATTCATTGAAATTCAAATTTATAATCAAAGTTTAGCAATTATTAAATACTTCTGAACACTATTTCCATCCATTAAAGAAAAGTATAAGAAATTACACTATATATACAAATATATACATATGAATAACGAGCAACGTGATATCACCATCATTTATTTCCAAATATCATATCAAAAAAATGTAGAATTTTAATGAAATTTACTATCCAGTTTTCTACTACTCTGCCAGTGAAGTTTCCTTAATCTGTTAAGAAACCCGGTTTTCCTCAATGCGAGTTTTGGGGAAAGTTACTTATAGTTTCTTCTAATCTCAAATAATAAAATCTTAAAAAAAAAAAAAAGCAAAACCACTGAGTGTGTTTATTTCTATCACATTTCCTCCCACATGAATATAGTCTTGATTCTCAAAGGGCTGTCTGAAAGGCGAGTACAGAAAAAGCAATCAATCAGTTTCTAAGTGGAACAAGCGGGACACACACACACACAAAATAAGTGGTATCTGCTTATTTGTTCAGTGGTTGAATATAAAACAATATTTTATACATTGTTAGAGAGATATTAACTCAATTAGGAAATGAGAAGTTTAAAATAATAAAAATATATAAGCAAATGTACCTCTCAAGCATTAATATATAAAATATAAGATTGTGTATCTGTCTACATTTTAGAATTTTCTTGTCTAGTTGTCTTTTTGCAATCTTTAAATCTGAATTTTGTAATAATTTTGCCACATTTAAGAACCAGTATGAAATTTTATTTTAAAATATATCTTATAGTTTAAATTTTATGAAACAATTAGATTTTAAAATCATTACATGTATTTGATTTACCACAGAAATAAAGTAATTTTAAAATTGTTGATATCATTACATAAGATATTTAAGATATTATGAACATGTTGATAATATGAGGAAATATTCACAAATGTGTATCCTTTAATTAATGTCTATGCAATTACAATTCCTTTAAACCTTTACTCCCAAACAAAACAAAGACATACATAAAATTAGATCAAGTATTCCACCTAATTAAATAGAATGCAACTCAGTGAGCTCTTTGGGTTGATATTTATATATGTTTGTTTCTTGCTTTGAATAATTTATATAGGTTTAAGAATTATTTGTAGTATAACAAAATCACAATCTATGTCAACAATTAACTAGGGTAAATTTTAAGTGGTTTCTCTAGAACCTTTGAAAGCAGTGCTATGACAGAACCCACCACTTTTTAATATCTAGTGCTTCACAGGAAATTGAATAAACAGAAAAAAAAGTATTGTCAATTTTGTACTGAGGTTTCAATTCAGACAGCTGCAATTTAAAGTCTTATGTTATACTTGGTGTTGTTCTTCTGAAATTCAGATATAGATCACTATTCTGGCTATCTACTGCCAAGTCTATGCTACTCTTTGCTAACCCAATTACTCTATGTGTCTAGACTGACAAAAAACATAGACATTCCAAGTCTTAAGATTTAGGGAAAGCTTATGTCTCAAAAGGGTAGCTTCTCTTTGACTCGGTTATGTGAACATGCTACTGGATTAAATCTCTTGGTGAATAGCTAGACTGTTATAAAATGATCCAATGTTTTAAGTTTTTTTATGGCACATGAAAACCACCTTGAGGAAATACAGCCATTTGGCCTTGCTAACACTTTTCAGACACTGTGAAGAAAGTACTATTTTCCAGTGTGGTTCCAAGATTTATTTGAAATACATCTACAGACACAGTAAGAAAAATATATCTTCTACCATCATGAGCTAAGGTCGTTTTGGCTATGAAATGTATTAAATATAGTAATAGAGTCCTGATAACACATATACACACTAAACCATGTGTTTGTATGGGCATGTGTATAGTCTACAGTAACACAGTTCTCATGATACAAATTTATCAACATTTTAAAAGTCATAGTCATTTTCACAATGTTTATGTAAAAACATTTCTGCCTTTTAAGAAAACCAAAAATAGTTACAGAGATACAGAATTTATTTCATAAAGGACAGTAGCAAGCTTGTCACTACAACAAGGAATGTGCAAATAATTTTGGAAGATTCTGTGACTTTTCTTCTTCCCCACTATCATTTTTATGCATGACTGGCTCTCAAAATCTACTACTATTATGTCCCATTAAAGTTTATGTAATAGATGCACAGTCTCTCCTACAGCCATTCACATTCTATCATATTTATAATATTAAATAATTATTTGTAGCCCTTCTAATAATCACAACATTTAGTAATTCTCTGACCACCCATAATTTTGTATTTTTCTTCTTATTTTAAATTTAAGAAAGTAAATAACCTCAAGCAAGGTGTCATAGTAATACATTACTAAATATGGAGATGAGCAGGTTTTAAGCTTATATCATTAAGTTGATATGGAGCATAGAAAAATTAATTATTACGTTGCAATAATTACTTCCAGGGCAAAATCACTTTTATGCCATATTAGATCTAAAAAGAGTTAAAAAGTCACCTTCATTATCCTGAACTGTGAAGTTAGGATTAACAGCAGCCAAACTGAAGAAAAACTTCTGTCCACCTAAGGGGTCATCTTTGTCAACTGCACTTATTGTCTGTATCAGCTGCAGGAAAAAAACATTACAGTCATCACATGTTTGTGGGTAGAATAGAAATCATATATGTCATTTTGAAACATAATACAAACAGCATTATACTTACTAAGCAGGTTATATTTAAGCATACACACACATTCGGATTCAGGTAGTGACAATGTAAAAAGAAGTCATGAATTTTTGACAAAACTGGGGTCGGTATATGTGAGTTTGGAAGAAAGAAAGTGATAAAAGATAGATGTAATTACATTACAATCTCAAAAATAAAATGTACAACAAAATTTTTAAAAGTAGGTTGGTTTGATCCAAACATACATATATTTCAGTAAACTCAACTTTTAATGATTGATTTGGTTTTATGAATACTTGACAAATGTATTTCAAAGTTCCATGTGACAGTATTTGATGTTTACAAATATATTTAGGTAAATATTTGCTTTAACTGAGTTATTTGATAAATAATTAAAACAGTGATCTACAAGAGTAGGTTTCTGCCTTACCAGAACAACTACTAAAATGTTAAAATGAAACATAAATTTAGAGTTGCCTGTGGCAGCACACAAACTTTAATCATAGCATTCAAGAGCCAGAGGCAGGAGGATCCCTGTGAGTTTGAGGCCAGCCTCCTCTACAAGGAAAGTTCCAGGATACCTAGGACAGTCTCAAATAAAACAAAACCATAAAAAAAATAAATAAATAAAAGCCAAAGTTATAAAGAAATCGAAACTTTATAGGTAACACATAATTTTACCAAAGACAGGCTTTTAATTTTAAAAAAGGACTATTTCATTTTCAAATATAGTGTAAGAGTGGGGAAACCCAAGAGACAGCAAAACCTAACTACTGAGAGCTCACTGACACAACTGTCAGCTGGGGAACCTGACTCCTGACTCAGCTTGGTAGCCCAGATTTTATATCCTCTTTGAGAGTGGATGAGGGGTGGCAAATGAGAGGAAGGAAGAGAAGGGAAACTGTGGTTGGTATGTAAAAAAACAAAATAAAAATATTCAAAAAGAATGAATATATCTATATCATAGAGGATTGGCTATTTTAAGGATCACCTTTGATTTAAAGGAATTGACATTTTAAGCACTGATAGGAGGGGGGGAAAGAGGGATGGATGAGTGATTAAGAGCACTTGCTGCTTATCCAGAGAACCTTCATCCAGTTCACAGAACACACATTCAGCAGTTCACAAACACCTTGAATTCCAGCTCCAAGTGCTGTGACAACCCCTCCTGAGTCTGTGGGCCCTGAAACGTATGTTCAGTGCACACACACTTTAACAGAATCAAATTCATTAAATAGAAATAAACTCTTTGCTTTTAACATCTGTCACCTTCATTGTATGTTTTAACTACAAATGTCACAGTGTATCAGGCACAGGCGTGTATATAATCTAGATGAATGTTTTCTTGATTATTTTACATTTATATTCATAATGTTTTAAGAAATTAATTTTATAAAACCATCAAAAGCTTAAATTATAAACATTCAGACTTTGGCTTAATTAGAAGAAGATACTTTTAAAGGATTAGTGTATCATTGTACGCATTTTGACAAAAAAAAATTCTTGAGCTCTTCTTGATTTAACAAGGAATTTCAAGCTTAAAAATGGACCATGAACAAATTATCACCACATTATACTAAATTACTTTCCTTTCAAAACACATTATAGCAATAACAGTAAAAATAGCCTGCTTATTAAAATTCTAATTATTTATTTCAAAGCAATTCAAGAAAATTAGTGAAAATGCACAAAGTAATATACTATTTTCTATAAATAATGACCAAGATTAATTACTTAATTGTTGGAATTATTTTAAAACAGTATTAATTCATGAATGACTAAATATTTATTATAAGAAGAATAAAGAGAAACAAATTATAATAGAATAAAATGTCGAAAACCTTGAATACAATCAAGACAATAAAGAACAAGTAATGGTAACTGGTAGACAGCCCTTAAAAGTTATTAATTTATTTCTTTCTTTTTGCATAACTCTATCCTTTCAATGATATTTGAAATTTTTCCATTTGAAATTTAATAGTGAAATAGAAATAAAGGCTACAAATGAAATAGGAGAAGAAAAAAGGCCAATGGAAATTCCTAGTAACTAAGATTATAATATTAATACAAAGAGATGAATATATATTAATATACATGCAAAGTATATATTATATAAATAAAATCACAACAAGTGGTCCTTTAAAGAAAAATTACAAGATATGAAATTAACATTTACATCTGTGATTTCAAGTTAATGTTCAAGTCTATTTTCATAGAACAAAATAAAAGATTTGTGATGACCAATGTCTGCTTTTTATGTGTGTATAGATTATGAAATTTACCTGACATCTTCAAACAAATTGCGTATACTGAAAGATTGTAGCACCAATGAATTAATTATCAGTGGTTAACGGTATCACTGTGTTATAAAAAGAGTAATATGCTAGTATTAAAGGGACAATAAATGAATTGGCACAGCTGATTCTCTACCATTCCAGAAGACAAATTAATGTCCAAAATAAAAATATGATTTCCCATGGCTCATCAAAGACTCACTGTTTTATTTCATCTTAATGTTGCAAAAAGAAAAAAAGGAAACTAAAAACAAGTGCTTTTGAATATTTATTCCAAGTATGTGAAAGAAAACGTACTGACGTGTATTTCACATCTACAGTAACAGGGTGGATTCTTAGATGAGCAAACAAAAGCAGTGATTACATTTGAAAGTATTTAGCTTTTTCTGTGGGAAAATGAGTATTTCTTGATGAATTTTTTTTGTTGTTCTTCTGGTCAAAAACACCACTGTTGCTTGTGAGAGATGTTCCTGAACACTGCTTTCTGGATAACATATGCCACATATTTAAGGTCTGATAATCTAAAGAGTAAATATAAGCATCATTTCCCCTGGGATACTTCTTCAAATTCTCTGAGATATAAATTCTCATGTGCTCTCCTGGACAAGAAAATATACTCACCAGCTGAAGGAGCCAGCTCTGTTCATTACTTAAAAACTTTCTTTTTGAAGGGTGTGCTAGCTTAGTATCCCAATTTAGGTGTACAAAAGCCAGTTAGCTTCATACCAGTGGTAGGCTGCAGCCTTCCTAAAGGAAATGCCCCTTTCTTAAATCAAGGAACTGACAAGACCAAGGGAAAAGGATGAAAAGGAAAATGGTGTGTTTTGCAGTTTTATTTCCGAGTCATCAATTTATCCATACACCAAATGAGTGGGATTATACATCATGTTGTAGATTTAAATGTTACTTAAAAGAACCCTTAAATTATAGAGCTACTGTTTAAATTAAAGTACTCAGTAAATAGCACAAGTATAATCCAGAAGACCTAATACTCAATTTTCCTAGGAGCTGGGGAGATTTAACTAGCAAGGGCTTAGAGAGGAAGTTTAGTGAAGAACTATTTTGACTTGTATGAATACCGTAACTTTTGATTCCATTCCCCTCCCTATTCCTACATGATTATGCTTTTCTAGAAATTATATGTAGCCCAGGTTGTTCTTGAGCACATGGCGTAGGTAGGAAACTTTGAACTTCTGTTGCCCCTGTCTCAGTCTCCCAAGTGCTGGGAATACTGACACATACCAACACATTCCACTAATAATTTCATATATAAAAGCTTTGTTTAAACAAAAACATTTCTTATGCAACCAGACTAAAACAAACTAGTCTCAAGAAAAATGTTAATTTGGACATATGCCCACAAGTCCAGTTACAAAATAATTAGTCATATTCTTCATATTAAGATTGTTAAGGCAGGGTACATACTTTTAAAGCAAATGTTTTATAATTTTACTCCATTAACTATTTTCAGAATACCCAGAAAGTCTTGAGACTTTTGTGGGTAAGCCACAGTGAATAAGAGAGAAAACACAGGGAAAATACACTATTCTTTATACTGAATATCTGACCACATCAGTACTTATATCCCAACTAGTTTGAAAAATATCTCTTGAAAAATCAAATTGAATAATCATGGAGGAAGAAATACATATAGTAGTATAAAAGTGGATAATTTATCACTAAGGAAAAATATTTTAACTTAAATCAGGCTAATTCCCAATCAAGGACTGACTGGACTGATATTTTAGGCTAGATACTGCTTCATTAAGAAAGTTAAAAGCACCTAATTTATTCAAATATTCAGAAATAAACATTCCATAACATTTCAAGTAAAAATAAATCCAATTGTAGTAATTCTATCTTTTCAAACAATAGATAAGCTTTTGATTTCTACTTAGAATATTCACAAGAACTTGAGTTACTAGACAATGCAATTTGCATAAAAATCTAGCAATGACATTGATGTTGATAAAAGCATTAAATGATGTCAAAACTTGACAAAGTTCCTCAATGGCTTCTCTGTCTCTAATAAAATGCTTTCAATTCCCAATTATTGTTTATAGTATGCAGCTTCCATCTGTGAAGATAGCACTCAAGCCAATTAAGAGCATTTCTCTCAGCTATATATGCTGGAGCTTTTCAAACAGCAAAATGAGTCCACTGAGGAAATGATTTAAATAATTCCAGACAAAACTGATGTAGGAAGAATGCTGTAAAAGCCTAAAAAGTCAATAAGCTCAAGTGTTGTCACAGTGAGAAAAGACACAGGCATTGCAAAACAGCAAATGTGGCTAACTTCAAAATATGCTTATCCAACCCAACACTGTTTAAGTAACCCTCCTCCATGTGCCTCTGTACCCAGGGTCACAGTATCACCATCCTGCATCAGTGGAGATATTCTAAGGAAATACTTGCGAGTACTCTTACTGGAGTAGACTATTGAACCAGTAGACACCAAGAAATTGGAAATTTCCAAGGAATCTCACACTGGAAAATAAAAGGCTAAAACCAGGTGCTAGCCATAGGAGAAACTTGTACCCCAAAAGAGTTCACATAATTTGGACAAACATGCATTCTACCTCAGAGGAGAAACTGGAATTGAGACAAGGTACTGTCAATGATGGGCATGGCCACATGAGTGATAGGTACCACTTTGATATTCATATTTCACGAAATTTGTTTGACCAAAACCTCATGTTAGGATCCCAGAGACTGGCCAGTTGGGCATTACTGGCTTGTTTCATTTGTCTTTCCTGCCATTCTGGCCTCACTGAAATAATCTTGTTTCTCACACTTCCACTCTTACATGCCTATTTAACTGATTTGTTAAAATAAGTGGCAGAGTTCACCTGGCTAGATCTGTCAGGGCCCACACTCTGACCATAAAAGCTGTACTGTGCCCAGCATGACCGTGCACACATTGAAGCACCCAGGAAGCAGAGGCTCAGGTATCTGTGAGTTGGTCTACAAATTGAGTTCCAGGATAGCCAGGACTGTTCATAGATAAACTCTGTCTTGAAAAACCCAAACAAACAAACAAACACATAAATAGATGAATAAATAAAAAGTAAATAGAAAAAATATAAAAATTGTACTAATCTCACCCTTTGTTCTCTAAATGGTTATGAATAGACAATAGCTCAGAACACTTTGTTATTTGTTCTTGTTTCTGGAAGCTTTATAACGTAAAGCTATTTTTGCGCATTTCAACATGTATAGGAGTGGGAATATTTTATTACTACATGATTATATTATTATAGAGTAAGATCTCATTTTCTTGTGTTATAACTTCACAAGGAATTGGGAAATAGAATTGTTAAAATACTTTCAACTTTAGAAACATCTACCATCTTCTAAACTTTTAATGAGAATATGAATAAGTGTTCCCACCTCCATTTGTCTCATCTTTACAAATATTTTGACAAAAACACATTTTACACACTACTAAAGGCATCCTGAATTAAAGTTATATAGTGGCTCACCTGTCCTGGTCGGGCATTTTCACATACAAATGTATCATAGAAGACAGCAAATTGTGGAGCATTGTCATTAACATCCAAAATCCTCACAAAAACAGACACTCGAGTTGTCTCTTTAGGATTATCTAGAGAGGGGAAATGAAAATAAGATTTAGGAATACAGAGTTGTGTGCAGGATTCATTTCAGATAGGCATCATGTAGAGATTAAGTGTTCACATACAAACACACATCATGTACAATTCCCTGATATAATGAAAAAAATGAAATAAAGAAAATTACTATAGAGCTTAGTTATCTCATTTGGAATTCTGTTATTATTAGGCACAAGAGTACTGTTATTTTGAAAATTCCTTTCAAAACTACAAGACAGTGTAATTGAGTTCATATTTTATACATATATCACTACTATCCAATTATGAGATTGTATTATATAATTATTTATTAGATCCTTGCTATCTATACCCATACCACTTAATTTACTACCTTTTAATTTTGTATTTTTATTTTTCAAAGATTATGTTCTTATTAAAAATGGATTCTTCTGCCATAAAATACATCTTAATTACAGATTCCCTCTCCTCTAACAAAAAAGAAACACTTTGAAATAGATTAAATATTTAACCAAGATTACCAGATCCTGAAATCCACCACTGTTTACTTCTATAATAAAAACATTTTGTAATAGCTACTTTAAAATATTCATTTAGAAACTGAACTACATTATTATTGATATAATACATTTATTAGAAAAAATATAGTGAAATAACATCCTTTAAACATTTTATTAAACATATTCATTACTGACACCATTAAACAAAACTTTGTTATCTTATTTTTATTCATTTATTTTATGTACATATGTGCCTATATTTAAACTCATGTCAATGATACACAATATGTGGTAGACAGAAGGCAACTGTGGTATCCACTTCTGTCCTTCCACTGTGTGGGACCCAGAGATTGAACTATAGTCATCAGGCTTGGCACAAAGTGCTTTTTTCTATTGAGGCACCACACTTTAAGAGTGAATTTGCATATCTATTTATTCTATCCAAACCAGCCCTCAAACAACAAATAGGGTTTTAATCATGTCTGTTTTGGTAAACATAGCAAAATTATGAACATCAAATTTGTTATATAGGAAGATAAATTGTATTTGTTATTTTGATTGATGAACAAAATTTTAAAATGTGTCTATTTAGCATGTATTTACTATCATCTTTATATTTTTATGTGACACTGTATCTACCATTTATATTCTAGGCAGTCTTACTGATAGCTGAGTGTTCTATATTATGAATTCAAGTTAAAGTCATTTAGAATTCACAATGTTGGCTATATGAAGACGGCTAAACTTGTATGCAAATGTGGCCAGCCACAAGCTGAAAAGCCCTATAAATGAAATGTTCAAAGATATCCATACTTCATGTTCAAGGTAGTACTATTCACAGAAAGAAAGAAATGTAATATGCCTATCAAATTAGGCATGGAAAAAGAAAATGAGCTACATAAACATAACATAATGATATAGAGTTATAAACAGAATTAAATTAGTCATTAAAAGCCAAAATTAATGTAACTGGAAATTGTTGTATGTAAGGCAAGTATACACAGGTATTTCATGATTGAAATTATATATTGAACCAAAACATTGAGCTCATAGACTGAAAGAATCAGAGTGGTCTTCAGAGGAATTGTAGAATAGATGTAGGAGGGATAAGCAAAATTTGTTAATATATCCTAAGAGACAGGTATATTCTGATGGACTATTCCACAATAGAAATATTAAAAAAAAAACCTGTGTGCTTTAAAAATCAAGTTTTTAAAAATTCATAATGAAGATAATTATAAATGTTTCAGGAACTTATCAAAACAATATGGAATATATATGTATATACATATTAAAATTACACAGCAATATTAATGTGATATTGATGTGTTAGTGTATTAATAATACAAAAAAATTAAGAGAGGTTTAGACAGGCTAAAAATGTAATAAGAAATAATGTTTAGCACCATTGGGCAGATGATTATGAATACCATTACTAATGATACTTATCATGTTTTTCTAATTTTGTTTTTGTGTTTTACAAATACAAATGTAAAAAGTGTTATTCAATGCAAACATAGTATGTATTATAATTTGACAAATTTTACCCCCTTTTTATTATTAGACAACTATATTTTTAATAAATCGGTGATTCTATACAGATAAGAGCTGGTTTCTGATCAAGTAAATTCACAAGGTGAATAGATTGTAGAAGAAAGGACACAGGGTACTTTATAATTTGAAATATAGTTATGATTTTGACATAAAAGAAATATTAATTTCAACCCAACATCTTTTTAGTCTTGCCCAAATCCTCCTAACTCACACATACTCTGATGTGGGAATGTCTTTCCGTATGCTGTAAATAAAGGACTGTTTTAGCCCATGACAGGCACCATACCAGTAGGCAGGAAATTGGAGCACAGGTAGAGAAGGAGGGCAGAATCAGACAGAGTCGTGATCCAGCCACTCATGATGCAAAATGTAATGAAATAGGTGAGCCATGGACAACGTGGCAAGATAGATTAATGGAAATGGGTTGAATTAAAATGAAAGAGCTAGCTAGCAATGTGCCTGAGCCATAGGCCAAACACCATGAATTAATACAAGCATCTGAGTCATTTTTGGGGGGCCTAAGCAATGACAAGTGGCTAAGGGGTCTGGTACTGCAGGTCTGTGGGTCTGGACCTCTGCTCAGATGGGGCCAGAAATCCAGTGTAACAGATGGCATCCCAACGTGGGCAAAATATCCACATAAAGCCCGAGAAAGCTTTAAAAAGTTTCTAGAGCATGGAAACTGAGCCAAAAGTGGCTTCCAAGTTATGTTTCTGAAGTGGGTCATGGTACAGAGATGGCATGGTGGTTGGGTCAGGGACAAAATGGTGGTGGACTTTCTGCAGGCAGTGTAAGCTGGAACAAGGTTGGTTCCTGAACTCTCACAGAAGACTCTGTATAAGCAACAAGCATATGATTGATGTAAGGTTTCTGTTTATATTGAACAAAAAGGAAACACAGTCAAAGAAGGATTTTTGATAGCAACATTTTCTTGGGTCCACTATGTTTACTGGCAGCGAGAAGATGTGGCTCCTTTAAGAGAAGCTTCCTGACTCAGCTTTAGGGGCAAAATCATGGTTCCATTGCCAAAAACTTAGTGCCCAGTGATGCCCAGAGGTGGTGTTATATTTGATGTCAGTGTGGACTCTAAGATTCCCCAGAGTTAGGGTGGTAAAACGCTTCAGTATATTTAATATTGCTTCCTAGAATTGGGAAGATAAGCTTGGTTTCTCTGGTGCCTCCAAGAGGTTGAAAAGCCACTGAGCGGGACAGAGTCAGCTGGCAGCAGCGCTGCACAGTCTATCTAGCATTTTAAAAGCTCTTCTCATTCGAATATGATAAAGGATTGACAGTAAAACAGATTCAGATGAAAAAAAGACCTAAATGCATTCCCATGTGTGGAAAATGTACATAGGCTTCAGAGAGAAAAAGAAAGATTATAGAAAATGTAGCTAAAAACTAGAAGTAGAGTATAAAAATATTATAAGCTACATAAAGATAAAAAATACACAAGGATTCTGGATTATGGTTATTAGTGCATTTTATTTTAAGTTTTTAACTGTTAATAGGCTAACTGCAGAAAGGCTGCTAAGTTAAATAAAAATATGTATTTTAAAGGTATCTTGACTTTGAAAATTGTGTCTAACAATATGTTGCTTTGAAAAAGAGATTCTGCGTTTGTTTCCACAGGTTATGAGAACCTGTGGATTGCTTGCAGGCTCTTATGGTTTCATCAACCAAGACGACCTGAAAATTCTCTGATGGAAAGAGATGTTCACATCAATTTCAAGGCTACAGAATAAGATGATCCAGTCTCAGGACCTTTGTAAGATTGCCTGAACCTTATAATCAGCAGGAGGTAGTAATGAAATGCTTGCCTAAATTCCCAAAATAATGTTTATAAATGTTTGTTTTCATTATAAATGTTGAATGTACACAGTCAGTCTCTTTCTAAGGAAAAAAGAAAGATATGACATAGGAATTATTAAAAAGATAGATTATTAAATTTACTCTAACCCCAAAATCTGCTGCTAATCTCAAAATATTTTATATTGATATGGATTTTGGTTAAATGATACAAATTTAAGGTCAATTTTGTTATGCTGTATATATTTTTCTACTATTGTTTAAAATATGTCAATGCAATTCCTTTAAAATTGTAATGTTAATTAAGAAATGCAGATTAATACTCTTCTATAATAAGACCAAACTTATAGTCATGTTTAGATTTTTAGGTATACAAAGATATATTTTAATTAAGTATGCAATCTTCAAAGAGCTACAGAATATGGAATTTAAAATATTTAAAGAACTTAGACCTTCCCGGACTGTGAAACAGGTCTGCTCCTGTCAGCACCATCTACTTCAAGAGAATAATGAGCATCAAAGAAACTTCATGTGGAGTTTACTTTCTTTGAGGCAATGGTCAGGTTAGCCACTGGACAAGAAACTATTTTTTCCTTAACTACCTGAAAGTATGATGTATAAACTGGACATGTAGGACCCATAGGAAAGAGACCTCTGAACTTTGGCAGAACAACCTGAGATGATCCTTCAGAGTCCTGCTTTGCAGAGAAAACTGTCAGACATTCTTTAGGACACAAGGAGAAGTGGCTGATGAACTATGCCAGGATGGGTAAGCAGTCCTTCAGATTTTCTGATTCATTGAAAGATATTCCAGAGACTCTGAGCCTATATGCTGAAGATGGATGCCCCAGTGTTACAAAGGAAATTTGGGTGTCTTTCCAGGCAGACAAGTATCATTTCTGTCATTTCTAGATTTTGGAAGTTGCTTGCACTTTCTGTTTACTTGGGCAAATATTAGTTCCTTCTGTGTCCTTTGATGTAGTTTAAGATTAGATAGTTATATAGTTTTTCTTAGTTATTTTAAAAGGTGTATTAGATATGAAACTTAGATTCACAACTATAAAGTAGATGCTAAAATATTTTCTTAATTTTGCTAAGTACAAATAGACTAGATAGTGTAATTATAATTCTTGCTTGATAGCTGTTTTGTTATAAGTAATTTTGTCTTGTTAAAATTGAAACCTTCCTTTTTCATGAGACAGAAAAGGGGAAATGATGTAGGAATGTCTTTCTGTGTGCTGTAATAAAGGACTGTTTTGATCCTTGAAAGGCACTATAGCAGTAGGCAGGAAATTGGAGCAGAGGTTGGAGAAGGAGGGTAGAGTCAAACAGAGAGATACGAAGCAGCTGCCCAAGATTCAGCATGGAAGGTAACACAGGTGGGCTATGGGCCACATGGCAGGACAGGTTCATGTAAATGGGTTGAATTAATATTAAAGAACTAACTAGCAATACTGCTGAGACATAGACCAAACCGTATGAAATTGATATAAACATCTGAGTTATTTTATGGAGGTCTAAGCACCTGTGGGTGGCTAGGCACCTGGGATTGCAGATCTGTGGGTCAGGACTTCTGGATGTCTGGGGCCAGAAAACTCATCTTACAGTACTCAGCTAGAAAATTTTATTTTAGAAATTTTCAATCTCTTACTGCACATTGTATTGTTTATTTAAGCATTTTGATCCCATATTCAAGTGAACAATGTTGATTCTTAAATTCATCACTCAAGCATTTTGACTTTGGTCAATATACTCTACACAGCTCTCTTCTTCCCCAGTTTATAAAATACATACTGAGTAGAACTTCCCATCTTATAGAAGGTATCTGGAAAATTAGATAAGAAACTTTTGACCAGAATATCTATTAAATTTTGAGATTAGGTCTCAATATATCTTAGTATTACCACTGAACTCATCTTTATGATCACTGATATACCTTCATTTTCTGTTGTTCCTTAGGATTTTGTGGTAATTTTCCTCATTATAAAATGGATATAATAAAAAGATAATCATGCTAACAGTTTTCCTCCATTTACATGGGTCTGATGAGTATGTGGGCAAGAAGTAGAAAAAGTGAAATAAAACAATGAACAAACAAAAATAGGAAGAATGCTATTCAGCATTCCCAATACTTAGTTGGCTAGTACTGAGAGACAGGTATATCCAGCTATGAATGGACAATTCCTTCCTGAGTTACTAGTTACTATAGAGAAGAATGGAAAGGCATGTTTCTTGGATATGCTCTTCTACCTAATGATATATTGAGGCATATGCAAATATTTACTTTTAATATTTGAAATGAACTTAGCTCATGTTGGAAGTTCCACTTCATAATTATGCAAATGGAGTCACAAGAGACAAAAAGTTTCATGCATAAGAATTTACTTTGTGAGACCCTTCTCTAACACAATAAGAAGACTCTTCGGCCTCTTTCCAAATAACTCAAGGATTTTTGAATCAAAAGCTAAGTCCACAGGGATGAATGTGCTTTATAAAGCATAAGGCCTGGAGTCATTTATTCAGAAAACAGTGCTTACACTATTTTTTTTTTTTTCCTGGCAGATGCTATAGTTTATGTATATATAAAAGTATAAAGCATTCCAAAAAAAGACTTACACTGAATAGCAGCTGGCTTATATTTATCACCTGAATCTCCCCCAGAATTCTTCATGAAAACTGTACTATAATTACGAGGCATGAGCAATAAAGACTTTCAGGGTATATGTTCTCAAATAAGGCACGTATAAGCTTTTCTGATCATCAAAAAAAGGCAAGCTTGTTATTTGTGGCTTTCAAAAGATGTAACTTCTCTGCATGCATTGAACAATTATTTCTCTCTATATATATTATATATATTATGTGTGTGTGTGTGTGTGTGTGTGTGTGTGTGTGTGTGTGTGTGTGTGTGTACGTATGTATGTAATATGATCAGGTTTGATGTAATTGCAAGTCCTTTTTGGCTTCCTGTGTATCCCAAGATCCTAAGTTTATTATGAAGCCACTGATTTTGACATAAATTTCAAATTTTTACATTTTCCGCCTGGCATTTTATATTTATTTTTAAAGAAGGGGAAAAGAATTATACGATGCTATAGTGCACTGAATAATTACCTGAGGCGGACTGCACTTGTCACATGATGTGACTTGGCTGTGCAGTGTAGAATTAAACTGTTAGAGGCGGACCTGAAAACACATTGGTAAGGGGTTCATTTATACATCCTTTGTCCTGCTCAGGGCTTGGTGAGGGACACACTTAGCATCAAATTAGTGACTATGAAACAATTCCCTGTATATGTTTTGTTTTCTTCCATTCTCATTGTATCGAATGCCCAGAACAATATAATGGGACCCTGGCTACATGTACTTGGCAGGTGGGCATTTCTAGCGCTCATTCCACAGATTGGTTTCACTTAAGGGCAAGAATAGGCTTAGCTCTTAAAAGTAATTGGCTTAGCTTTTTACAGAATCATAATTACTTCAACTAGCTTTAGAAGTTAAATTTCTCAAAGTATCTGAAATAGAAAATGCAATTCCAAGCTCAGTGATCTTGAGCTGAGCAGACAGTACAAACAATCAGATTCCAGAAGCTCCAAATTGGATCTCATTAGATACAGAAGAAGACAGAGAAATAGAAACTTTCCTTATAGGAGAAAATATGTCTTTAAATTGATAGCCTCAAAAGACACCACCATTTATAACTCCCTAAACAAAGTATGATCTTTGGGGAAGGCAGAAGTGAATCTCTAAAATGTAGCTACAATGACGAAGCTAAATCCATTATTTTAGTTAGAAGCTCTGAAAGGTTGTCTGACTAGACTACTTGCACAGTTCTGAGACTCTGGGTGACTCTGATCTGGTTTTAGTTTGAAATAATTGCTACTGTTCATAAACGTGGTAGACTCTGTATTTCATGTACGGAATTTAAAGGCAGTTTAACACTATGGATCAGTTGAAAATTAAAGCTTCCTATTAAAAGTGTACAGAGCTTCTCTGCCTTATGATTGGTTCAGTGAGACATTGGGCACTGTGAGGGTTTCATGAGCATGGAATTGTGACTTTTCCAGTTTCTTTGTGATGTAACAGGCTGAACATTTGATGTAAGGCTCCGTTGCCACCATTCCTAGTAGGTTTTGACTCTTGTTTGTACTGTAGGATTTGATCATGTTTTGTTCTTTGAGGTAGAATATCCCCAACATCACTCTGATTCAGCATTTTTGCTTTCTGAGTACTGAGATTATAGATGTACTATCAAAAAATCTGGATCCATAATGATTTTCAACAATTCACTAAAGAATGACAATTGCATCCACAATGTAATAGTCTTCTCTGGAAGTAAAATCTGTTGTAGTTTTAGGACTGCATTATTTTCAGACTTTAACTTGCCATTTTTTAATTGGATGAACTGTTTTTGTTGTTGTTGTTGTTGTTTTGTACAGAGTTAAGTGTTGAATTGCATTCCCAGTTTACTGCTTCTGGCATAGTGACTTTTTAAATTACAATTATTTCCCAGGACCAGGTCTTCAATAAGATGAAGTGAATTGAAAGTTAGCAAAAGAAACTATAACTTAAAGTTTAGAACAAATTATGTCCACACCCTGCCTTGCTGTGAGCATGTGAGCTTGTAGCTTGCTGTGTTCTAATTTCTGCTCTGTTATACCAGGTTGCATGAGGGAAAAACAAAACAAATACAATACAAAACAAAACAATGTTTCAAAATTAGCCTTGAACTTTATAACATGACTGAGAAACATTCAGCACTGAATTTTGTCTGACAGAGAAAAGAAGTGCCCAACTTCTTTAAATTTTCAGCTTGCTTTTTTCTCTTCCCAGACTCATCTTATATTGCTATGAATCCAACCCAGGACAGATCCCTCCCAAGACAAATTATTAGAAGAATTATAAAGAAAGTCATAACACAGTAGCAAAAAATAATGCTCAATAGATGAACAATTCACAAAATAGAAATAATAGAAAAAAAAAACAAATAAAAACACAAATAATTAAGTAGATTAAAGAACACACAACAGATCTAAAGGAGAACTGGACAGAAACCATAGAGGAAATAGTAAACTCTACAGCTCACAGAGAAAATTAGTTGGTAGTCTCAATAAGAGATTAGATTGTACATAAGAAATAATAACAAAGCTTGAAAACACATCATTGGAATTTGGTCAGAAAGAAATAACAAAAGAAAAGTAATAAAGCATTAAGAAATAAAGCAAGAGCTGTGGCATACCATTAAACAAACAAATATTTCATTCCCTGACATACTGGAGGCAGTAGGACTGAAGTGTGGGGGCAGAGAAAACCTCTGCAGTAAAACAAAAGCAAAAAAATCCTCAAAGCTTGGGAAAGACAGGGACATCCAAGTAAAAGAACCATTTAGATCCTGTATCATATATGACCATAAAAGTACTTTATCACAATTAGATAAATTGTTAAAAGTCCAGAAATAAAGAAATAATATTACAGTCTGAAACAGAGAAAATGTTAAGTAAATCTAAAGGAAATAGATCAAAATAAAACCCACAAAAACAACAACAAACCTCTAACTGCCAGGAGATGGAATTGTGGTTTCTTGTTCTCATAGAAAAACAAAACAAAACAGACAAACAAAAAACCTGAACACCATTTTACTATAACCATCAAGGTTCTGTCACTATAAAAGTGGAAGTAGAGACCTCCCAGCAAAAGGATAAATTAAGAGAATTCCAGAAAATAGACCAGAATTACAGGATGATTACTAGAATACTATACTCAAAAAATAGAGCAATTGGTAAATACTGTTATTTAGAACATGAATAGAAAAATTCATGTCAATGAAAAAGAGACATGCCAATGAAAAGTTAGAAACAAACGTTAGTAATTCAGCAAACACTCACATTTACAAGAGGAAAAAAAGTAACTGAAATACATTTAAGCTACATGAAAAATGAGAATAATATGATGAATTTCTATGCTTTAAAAGTAGCAAGAGCATCAAATAATATAAATATATGCACTATGCAGATATACATAACATATTATACATATAAGTATATGTACATGTATATATGTGCACATATGTGTGCATAGGTTTGTGTGTATGTGTGTATTAACTAAATGTCTATGAGACATTAAAAGGAAATTTAGTCAATTCAATACTCAAGCCATGTCAAAATCCCTAAGTAAACAGAGAAAACATTTTACTATATCTCCATTATACTTTGCTATCCCTCAGTTTAGAAATAAAATAATATTGACATAAAATTATATATTTTTTAAATAAATAAAACAATAAAATTTAACTTGAATAGAGAGAAGTATTTCAACATAAAATAAACATACATGTTGAATAGGATGAAAGATATTTACAGAATATACATATTATTAAATATAACTTCTTACTGATCTCAGCAGCTATAACAGTAAGATTGTGCCATTGAGATAGTTCTCGATCCAGTGGCTTTGACGTATAAAGTGATCCATTTCCAGAATGAATGTTAAAGATCCTGTCAAGATCAGTGTGACGATCCAAAGCGAATCTAAATTAGATGGTAAAGAAAATATAGTGCAATAATATTGCTAGTTTTCATGATCAAATTGTAAAATACAAAGATATACACTTTCATCATAATTATTGGAAACCATGGAGCTGATGTAGATTATAAATAAACTGTTTCTATGATGCACATTCATTACCCAAGGGATGAACTAAAACTTTATTTTGTATAAACATGCATGTTATACAAATGTCCGTTATTTAAACAATTGCCTGTTGCCACATAAAGTCAATTATTTTTCATGTATTTGTAACACACAAAAGTGCCTATCATATGTAGTTTCATTATCAACTGACTCTACTCAGTAACCAAGGCTTCTGATGATGAATCACTAAAAATGTCCATCATAAAATGTTAGTGTCAGAAACGTAGTTTTTCTATTAATGAGAAACCTGAAGATAAGATTATGTTTTGTCAAAGAAGTACATCATCAACTTGTGGTGATTTGTACCTCTATATGTAATATTCTCTCAGCTTCAGGTTCTTTAATCACATGTATCATTATAAAATAAATTCCTTAAGGACTTTTAAAATTGCTATAGTTAAGGATAAGACATGTTTATGCATCAATAAAGAATAAAGTCTTTGTAAATAAATGAAAATAACTCTTCAAAAAACTGATAGCAGGCATCATGTTACATGTCATTTGAAAGCATAATACTATCAGCATTTGTCACTCATGGCAGAATAATCAAGGTAAACAAACCACATGCCTTGCCATAATCAAATGAAGCAAATAATTATATCCCTGCATCTGCAATAATTCCCAAATTAAAAAAACAAACAAAAAAAAAAACAAAAAAAACAAAAAAAAACTGACTCACCAGCCAGTCAGGAGTGGCCCACTTCTTTAACCCAAGCACATGGAAGGCAGAGGCAGGTGTGAGTTTTAGGCGAGCTTGGTCTACATAGCTAGTTCTAGGACAACCAAGGCTACACAAAAAAAAAATCTGTTTCAAAACGAAAACAAAAACAAAAAAACAAAACAAATAAAACCAACACTCCTGAAAAAAAAAAAAAAAAGAAAAGAAAAGGTAAATTTTGCCTCCTTCTAACAGCCCTCCATGATTATTCATGGTAGAATAATCTCTGAGAAACTTTCTAACTTAAATCTTCCCATATTAATGTTCTTCCTTTATGACACTATTTTAAATTGTTTCATCACAAATTTAAAACAATAAAACATAACATTATCAAGCTAGCTTTGCTCCACCCAGCACCAGACTTGAGTTGACACTTAATATTACTTGACTTTCATGTCAAGCTTCTCTAAGTGGAAAATAAATCCAAACATGAAAACTATCAGCAAATAGACATCAAAGTAAAATACTGAATTACTTGTCATGGTAGAAAATTGCTAATTCCCTTCCTTGTGAATATGTAAGACATAAAGTTGCAATATGTTGAGTCATACATAAAATATAATAAGAATTGATATGCCAGACTTAATGATTCCACATGGGAGGTCTTTGCTCTGAGGAGCTGATAGGGGTATTCTGGAGAAAAGAATACTGCATCACCGACTAATCTCAATCCACTTCCTGTGTGTTCTTTTATCGAATATTGTGCTAGATTTGAAAAGTAATAGAAAGATGTAGAGGATTATTTTACAGTATCCTGAAGGCAGAAATAATACAACTGCATTAAAATTAGCTTTTATACTATTTATTTTTTTTTTTTGTGCACACAGCACATGCCCAGTGCATATTTGTAGGACAGAGGACAACCCACAGCACTTGAATCTTTTGGACTCAGCACACGCATCTTAAGAATTGACCTCTAGTCAAATCAGTATGGCAGGTAGTGCTCCTATTCCCTGGATCATTTTACCAGCCAAAATCTTAGTTTTCTGCCAGAAGCCATGGAAATATGAAATAATATCTTAGTTGGCACTTAAAACGCTGACCCATCAGAGCCAAGGGCCCTGGTGGAGGTAAAGCTAAATCTCAGGGAGTTTGGGTGTTAATTACCTTTGAATGTGTTAGCTGTTTCCTGCACAGGATTTCTTGTGTGCAATTATAACTTTCTCATTTGTTGTTTCCTTGGAATTTATTTCTCAGAAACTTTTATCAGTGCAATTTATTTGGCATAATTTTCCCCATACAGCTGGGGCACATGGATAACCTCTCCTGCTGTGTGTGAAAACAATCACACAGACAAGATCTCTCTCTCTTTTTTTTTCCCACAAACCAAGTCTTTGTTTCTTTGCCCCAAACAGACCCAATATCTGCCCTCCCTGAAATTATCTTTACTACTCAACATCTGGACAGAGTCAGACATCCAAGGCCAGCTACATACACACTGGTATGGTCTAAGCTCATCACCCCTATGGACAGGAAAACTATTAGGAATTAACACCACTGATTTTAGGCCTTTTAATGCCCTGTACTTACTTGCACCTGGATTCATTAACACAAGATCCCAACTTAAAGGTTTATTGTTTGTGATACAAGAAAAAAGAAAAGATAATTAATCAACTCCTAGTATCAGGTGTTAAAACATTTATTCTGAAGTACTGCACAACAAGATCAGAGCAGATAAAAGGTGACAGATTCCATCTTTACACAAATTGAGCATTAATTGTTAAAGATTCCCTCCTAGAGAAAATGCTACAGCAGAACAAAAGTTTCAGGCTTTCCTCTATTGCTTACTCAAGTCTCCCAGCAACTGAGAACACCTGCTCCTCCAGGCAGAAGCAGCCGAGAGAAGATCTTATAGGAACAGCTCAGGAACTCACTTCATTTACTTTATTTATGTTTTATTGCTGATCAACAAACTTTTAGCCACACTTAGGATTGTAGTTAGGGCACATGATTTTCCTCCCCTTTAGATTGCTATGTTGCTCTAGTCTTTAGTTGACACCCACCAGAAAAAGCTTGACTAGCCACTCCCATTTTTTGTGTCATAAAACAAACTTGATAGTTACTCCCTGTGTACAAATAATACATTCTCTCTTTGCATGAGTATATAAGCCTGTGCCTCCACTGTTGTAGTCATTGTGCCAGTAAAGATAAAATAATTCAAGAAAAGTGAGTACTGTGAGATCATAACCTATAGATTCCCTCCCTGTAAAAATGCCATCACTTGGACTCTGAGAGAAAACTTTGTTGGGGCTGTTACCCCAAGGTTTTCAAAGGAATGGGGGCATAAGATAGGGGAGGATGAGGGATAACTGGGAGAGACTGGGGGGAGGAGGAGGGTGAGCAGTGGTAGATATGGGAAAGAACTTTTCAAATAAGAAAAACACAAAAGTAAAAAAAAAAAAATCATGATTTGTAGAATAACTATTTCTATCTGTTTATTGGCAAATTATGTTAACTTTAATTTTTCTTCTTAAAAACTATTTCTAGAATATGCCTAAACAATTATATTTATACATAAACAATTTATAATAAGTGACAATAATTATACCATGTATAATTTTAACTATCCAACAAATGTGTTAAATTGTTATCTATATGTTTTTGAATATCTATAATATTTCCTGGAAATAACTGGAGAGTGACTCTTTTGACACCCAATTTCTCATAGCTGATAACCTTAATATAAAATAGTGTAACATTCAAACCACCATACAAACACATGTTAAGTGTTGTATCACCTCTAGATATCTTTCTATTCCCCAAATGATCTAAAGGCATGGTGATACTTAAAGAAAAATATGTATTTACCTAAGTATGAGAACAGTGTCTTTGAAACTATTGCCAGTTTCTAACCCTTATGTCACCTCTGGATATCTTATAACTTATAAATATATTGTGATATACATAAAAAGTATGTGTCTGTTCAATAAAAGCATATTTTTTCCTGAATATTTATATTTCTTCAAAGAGGAGAAGTACATAAACATAGAAAGCATAATTGATAAGTGTGTGTTTACACAAATTTATTTCTATTTAGGTAAGATATATATCTTTAGGTTCTATATAAATAAATCGTAACATAAAACTATCTGAATTTTCCATACCTAAGGTACAACAAAGTAAAAATACAGAACAGTCAGTATCAATAAACTTGTCACATAGACCATTATAGCTGGTCTAGTGGTTTGAAAGAAAATGTCTTCCAAATGGAATGGCAGTATTAAGAGGCATGGACTTGTTGGAGTAGGAGTGGTTTTGTTGGAGAAAGTGGGTTATGGTGGAGGTGGGCTTTGAGGTCATACATGTGCTTGAGCCCCTCACCCATTGAGACAGTTCACTTTCTCTTATGTGCATATGGAAATGTAGAACTATCAGCTACCTCTCAAGCACCATGTCTGCCTATGTACTATCATGCCTGACTATGATGATAAAGAAATAAACCTTTAAACCATAAGCAAGCCACCGTAATTAAATGTTTTCAGTTATAAGAGTTTTCTTTTCAATGATGTCTTCACAGCAATAGAAAACCTAACTAAGAAAACTTGGTACCAGGAGTGAACTATTGCTGTGATAGGCCTGACTACCCTTTGTTTGAAGAAAGGGTACTTCTACACTACAATTAAATACTTTTCTTTGTAATAGTTGTGTGGTCATGGTGTTTCTTCACAGCAATAGAAACCCTAAATAAGATAGCTGGCATATGTAAATATACTTTTTTTCTCTTATTACTTAGACAGGCATCATTATTAAGTATTTTATATTATTTGGAAATGCTCAAGGACATATTTAATATAATAATGACAAGTCTATATAAAGACACAAATTAATTTTGCATTTTGAGAAATATTTTGTTATTATTAAAATATACTTGACTGAAGTTTATTCCTTATAAACAGTATATAAGTTCTGAGTATGTAGCATATTTAGGCAAGGTTATTTCATAGCATACATAAAGCTCTAGGTTTGACTCCAGAACTTGGCATAGTGGCACATGCCTGAATTCCTAGAACTTGGGAAGTAAAAATAAGATCTTCAATGTTATTTTTTGGCTACACTGTACAGTTATGATAAATATGAGTTAGGGGAGACTATTTAAAAACAGAAAAAAAACCACATCATATTTAAAATCTATTTTCAAAACAGGAACAAAGAATATAGCCTACTTCAGTTGGTTCTCTAGAAGAAAATGTTAAGTAGTTAATGGGGAAAATTAAAGACCTTTATTAATTACTTTAATAAAATTGAAAGAAAGAAAACTTAAAATGTAGCAGTTTTAATAAAGCTCCTAGAAAAGAAGAATTTATGGCAAAGTTCACCTGGCATGTGGAAGCACTGTGTGATTATCATGTACAATTATCTTTTTTTTTGTCAGTATATAACTTGTGGTGGAATGCATGAATATGATAGTATATTTGCATAAAATACATGAATAAGTGATATAGAAAGATAAATTACTTTTGACTATTTTTTTTTTAAAGAAAAGAAAAAAGAAAAAAAAAAAGACTAACAGAATCTACAGAGTTGTTCAGTCTACTCTGAGTCTCGTGGAACATAAAACCAAAGACTCTAAGCTGAAAAATTCACGAGTTCACTCAGAAACGCAAAACAAATATTGAAACTCATACTAGACTAGGTCAAATAGATGTAAATACAGCTTCCTGAATTTTGGCGAAGAAATGAAATTCAAAACTCACAATAGCCTAAAAGATTAAAGGAAATGTTCATTTTGATATTGAACAATGAACACAGATATTTATAATTCTTTAATATACCACTTCAAATGCTACTGAAAACTTTAACTCTTGCCCATTTTTATATATCTATCACATCTCACATGCCTTTCCTAAAAAAAGCAAAAAAGAAATTATATAATTGATTCTCATGCTTCCAGAATATTCGAAACAAACACACACAATTATGAAGCAAAATTGAAACAAAAAAATGTTCTCATTCATGATAGATGGAATATGCTTATCCTTAATATGATCTATATAAGTGATCAGAATACCCAACCTCTTAATGAATCAAACTCATGAAATAGGCCATTAACATAATGAAAAAAGCAAGAACTAGAAAATACTAAGGTTGGTGCATGCTTTGGCCATGACATGCAGTCACAAAATCACTTTAACTTTGTGTACACCATATTTATGTAAAATTTACAGAGAAACTCTTGTAATTAAGTAGAATTTCCTGGTCCTGATATGTGTTTTAACTGTTTCTTTTAATCTTTAACACTGACATAAATACCTGATGGGACTAGAAGTAGAATCTGGGTCTCTTGCCATTACAGTGCCAATGATTGTACCCACTTCAATATCTTCATGAACTTCAAACAGATAGGAGGATCTACTGAAAACAGGCGGTTCATCCACATCTTCTATGGAAATTTTCACAATTGTAGTATCTTTGAATGGCCCTAGGTAATAAAAACGTGGATCCACATGTGTATTTTCTGCCTCGACCTTCAGAGTATAAAGCCTCCGGCTCTCATAGTCAAGTGGCTGCATAAAGACAAAATTGTCAAATTAGACTCTGGGTAATGGGATATCTGTTCTTTATAAATACACTAGGACTTTAAAATCTTGAAAGTTGTTCATTAGTAAAAAGTAATAAAAATTAGACACTACTTTCTGATTTTCTGTTTTGTCCACTATCATCTATAATTGTAGGTGTTCAATATGTTGTGCTTTTAAACATAGGAAAATAATTATTATACAAATTTGAATGAATATTGAATTTATCTTATATGGGTTGTTGTTCTATATAAATCTGGGTTGATGTGTTATGCACTTCTGTGTGTACACATACTTGATGATACAGATTATGACCCCATATTTTGAGGGAAAAATTCTATGATTTTAAACTTTTGAGACATTTAAAAATCTATGTTAAAATATTTTTTATTAGTACAATGGATTTATGGAACTATAAACTACAGAATTTAAAATATCAGCAGTCATAAGGAATATTTAAGATAAGCAATATATTATGTAATGAGAAAAGAAAAATTTATATTAATTTCACGAGTAGGATGCATTATAAAACAAAAAGGAACTTTAATATTGATATAAACTCTTGGCCCATAGTATTGAATAAAAATCATTGCTTGCTCAAGTTTTGTTCATATTTTTCATTCAGAAAAAGCAAAAGATTCTGTTTGCATTACTGTTACTTTCTGGTAAGTAATTGTTACTTTCTCATTCTGAGAAGTTGCTTTTTAGCATTTTTAGTCACTGGAAGTAACAGTTGAGTGTGTGTCCTATGTCTTCAATAGCATCTCAGAAAATCTATTAGTTACCAGCACCCCAATGCTTAATCTTTTTGCAGCATTTAAATTTGACCTAATTTGAAATGTGCTTTATTTTTCTTATAATAATAGATCCAAGTACAATAAAACTTGGCTACCTTTAAATTCTATCACTGAGCATATGTTAGTAGAAAAATTTAATTTATATAGCAGAAGGGAAAATGTGAACAATTAAATTATGTTCCAATCCATTCTGTCTTGTTTTATTAGCAACTCTAATTATTGGCTCATACATCTGGATAGCATGCTATTTTTATGTCTCTAACTGTGGTTATATATTGCCATTATTAGTTTATTAACTGGTCTTTAAGAAAACATTGTTTTTACACCAGGCTTTTTGTAACACGGCTAAGAAACATAATTACACATACATTAACTTGCCTGTTTAAATTTCTGTTCAAGGCTCTGGTTTCATGTCACACTTAAGAAGAGCATATCGTCAGAATATCTAAAGGGCTATCTGGCATCACAGCTTTCTTATTTACATGTAATACAAAACTCAACAGAACACAGCAGTGTTATTCCTTTTGGTACCTAATACATGCGCAAACAGTATACACTGAAATCTCAAGTCTCTAAACACAGAGATGCTTGTTTATGCTGAAGCTGATCACCTTTTTCACGGTAATGATGCCTTCCTGTGTGTCCTTCTCAGTTATAATGTCAAACATATCTGTCCCATCTCCGTCAATAATGCGGTAATCTACTTCAGCGTTTTTCCCCATATCAGCATCAGTTGCTTTTACACTTCCAACAGCTGTGCCAACTGGAGAGGATTCAAGAACTCGAAGATGGATGGTATCTGAAAAGAACAAAGAAAATATCTAAATGTTAATATGCATATATACAAACACACATACGTATTTGAAAGATGTGAATAAGGAGATTTATGTAGAGAATATATATTGTCTGCTAAGAATATCATACAATTACACTATGTCAAATGTTGATGAATTAATATTTTGAGTATAATTATTAAAAACTATGACAGTAATGTGGTGATTAAGCATCTTGTTCTGTGTAAAGCAGCCAGAATAGTGTCAACTGCTAATCTGATTTTGAAAATTAGCTTATTTTATTTGAATAAGCGGTATCTCAGTACATAAAAGCACTTGAGTGTGTTTACATAGTCACAACAGATCACCTGATACTCAGTGATTATTTGAACTCAATGTTTCCCATGTTATGTGTAGTTATTTACATCTTTCTTTTTAGCTGTAAATCAAAACAGCTCAGAAAAACACAGTCAGTCACAGTGCATAAAAATCTCATTTCAACTTGTGACAACAAGAACAAAGAGCAGTGTGTGTTAGAAGGAAAAAGTTGTCCTCCACAGTGCCAGAGTATAAATAGTAAATTCTGACAAAGTCTCTTTCATTCTGGAGCAAAACACAAATATACCTAAGCCATAGGTGTACCTTCATGTGATTCCTGCATGACCCTCCCATACCACTAACAAGATTTATATTTTAACACCTGGCTATAGACTACAATTTCTGATGGGTAAATTGACTGTAAACACACTTCCAAGAGCTCATAAAACTTAATTCTCTAAATTAAGAGATGTTCTCTAAAACATAATAAAGCTATAACCTCTTAAGTTATCCTTATATTACAACCATATATCTTTAATATCTTTTACCTCTAGTCACTTCCATGAAAGATTTGCATTAAATAAAAGCTTCAGTATTTTCTGCCCCCCCCAAAAAAACCCTTTTACTTATTTCACTGTATTTTTGTCAAGTTAACTCCTGTATAATAAAATATTTCCTCACTATTCTCAAATATGTCTTTGATATGTGCTCTTTGAGAGGCCATGTAACAGCAAAAGGGGGCCTCTCAGTCTAAGTGTCTTTCTTACAACATGTCATTAAAATTCAGCATCCTTTCTATGATATCCTACATGTCCTTATCTGTACTTGAGATGTAAACTGCATGACTTTACTGCTGACTTGGCTGATAATCCCAATGATTCTTGTTTTCTCCATTTTTCCCCCTCTAGGGCCCCTGAACTCTGAGTGGCCCAATGGCTCAGTTTATCACATCCTTTAGGTGTCTGTTCAAATGCAATCTTGATTTAAAGTCCTTGTAAATTAGATGAAAATAACATGATCAAAACAGAGCGTCCTGTCCCTTTTCCTAATCCCATCCAATTGATAAGTATTTATTTCACATGTGTAGCACGAAAGTATAAATTGAAATAGACTTTTGGTGTTTTTTCGATATTGTATTCCCAGTGGGTTCATTTCTTCCTCTGTCTTCCAGTGCATACATTCCCATGTAGTAGGGTGTAGTAGTTGAAAATTGGGTAAAAGCTTCATAATTGCTCTACCAAGTTCTATGCCTTTCTAAATCCAATCTGTGGTTAAAAAATTCTCTGTCTGCAATCAGTCCACAGGGCACGACTTGATGAGAACTTGGAGATGGCTCACTGGTTGAAAAAGGTGCTGTACAACAAATGGATCAAGGTGAAGAGAGATGGGATCTTAATATCAAGGACATGCTCCCATGTGCTTGTGCTCCTAGTGTAAGTACATACACATGCACATCAAAAACATACACAAGAAGAAAAGATGACCACCAACACATTCTTCACAGTTTAAAACAATAGACAATTAAGTTCTTTATGGCTTAAATAAAGCAACAAATTCGAAGACAGAAAATTCAAAGCAAGGAACCAAAACAGCCATCAACAGAAATCTCCAAAACGCTCATAAGGGATGCTCTAAAAGAAGCTAAACACTCTGTGTAGAGAAAAAAACAGGACTACAGAGGAGAGAAGTGTGTTACTTCTTGCAATTATGAACAGGAAAAGAGTAAAATGAGTGGCTTGAGTATTAAATGTAAAGTGATGCTATAAGAAAAAAAAAAAACCCAGCATTAAAAGAAATGAACTAAAATAAAAGAATAGTAAAGTTTTAAACAAATATGCAAGAAAACCATAAAAATACTAAATTCATTTAAAAAGACATCTCCTAATAAATAGCAATTTTGAACTGATCTGTCTTTGCTTTCCTTTTCTGTCATGTTAAAAAAACAGCCTTTTATGCCTTTCCCTCATCAAAGCATTCTTGTTAAATATAAATTCTTCAGTGGTTGTTTTCTCTACATGTATTTTGCTGTATTGCATGATATCAGGTTGTCTTGTGAATGCAAACATGAATACTGCTTACTTGGTAACTCTTTTCCTCCCATTTTCTCACTAATGATAACTTAGTATACATTTACTTATACTTGATGTAATTGATGTCTCTTTTATGGAAAAGACTTTGAATCTGTACAAATATCTTATGTCACATTAAAAATTTCACCTAATTTTTTGCATCAATTAGTAATATTGCCAGCATACTTCATACTGGGAATTAATCATGGTGATCTTGATTTTCTGTAGTGTCATAATTATTATTTAGCATTCTGTAAAGAAAAGCTTCCTTTCATCCCATTCATATCTGTTCATTTTATAATTATAGAGATGACTAGTGACCAATGCAGACTCAAAAATACTTAAAAAAATGTTTTCACCACTGATAGAATAATTTGGATTTCTCCCTGTAATTCTTTGAGATTTGACATTGGTAATCTATTCAGTTTTCCTCAATACATGGCCATATATTTTCCTTCCTCATGTTTTCTTTTTAATTACTTAAATCTTAGGATTGGGATGTTCTAGGTTATTTTTATATGTTTCCAGCACAAGACATAAAATCACATAGGTATTCATATAATTTTAGCAACCAAAATTATACTTCTGAAAATTTTGATTAAATATAGTGCTCTAGAATCACAGAACCATAATGAACATGTGAAATACAAAGCAGAGATAACTATTTATACCTGAAAGAAGAATTTAATAATTTTAAATAAGAATCAAATGCATCTTTAACAGATGCATTTCAATAGAAGTTAATATTGTTGAGCACATCATCTGATCTTTCAAAAATACAACATATATAAATATCCTTGAGATGATATTCTCAGTGCTATGGTTAGTAATGTAATATTTCAGAATATAACTTCAAAAGATCAGTTTATACAATGTATACTGACAGACTAGTCTTACTTAAGTCAGCATTGCTACCCAAACACTGATGACATGGCTTGACTTCTAAGCGCCTGTGTAACAGTTGCATTATGCTTATGAATGTCTTCGCTAAAATGAGTGTAGAATTTCATTCAGTGGCATTAATATGTAACTCTGTTTTGCCTCCTAATATTGTTCCCTAATGCTGGTGTTTCTTCACTCATACTATGAAATAGTACTGATGGAGTTTTAAAATTTTTAAATCTGAGGAATTGGAAAAAATAAGGCAGGAATTTCTTCATGGTTCAATTAAATGAGATATCAATGGATAATTAGAATATAGAAGAGAAAACAACAATAAAAACTAAGCAATTTGTAGCTAGAGGCTACAGAATTAGATAAAATTAAAAACATAAAAAGCTTCTTTCAATAAAGCTTATTAAATTAGGGTTGGTTTCTTAGAGTGTTAGTTTGATAATTTAGTCTAATCTTTTAGCTGAAAATATAATCAATGTCCATAAATTATACAAAGATATGCATGTATACATATACATATGTACATGCATACATGAAGCTATTTGTAAACACACACAAATATGCATATATAAATGAAGGTAGTACAATAATATTATCAAACTGCAGATAATGATATCTATAAGAAGTGGACAACTGAATTACTTTTGTCTGTGGATGTATATTCTAAAAGTTATTTTCATTTAGAGAGAATCATGAAGATACAAAGATGGTGGCCAATCCCATGAAAACTACAAGACAGATAATATCCAGCAGATAGACTTCACAATAAAATAGGACTAGATGAATGTCTTCTTGGCTCACAACTATAAATGTAGCACTTAAGAGACTGAGACCAGAGGATTGCTGGTGATTTCTAGGCCTATTTAGGCTGTAGGATATGATGCCATAGGAATGCAAAGTTAAAAAGGAAAAAAAAAATGCTTCACATAAAGTGCAAAGAAAAGTTTTATGCAAACTGCCCCTAATGGCTGTATTTCATGATCAAAGGCATTGTGTCAGATAACCTGTCCCACTAGATTTTTACAGAAATAGACTGTAACTATAAGAGGTATGTACATTCACAGTGAGGGGTTTAAAGCAATCAAAAATTACTTCTGAAAGGATCTGTCACTGGCCAGAAGAGAGAGGTGCTTACGCTACCTGGGAGACCTTTGTGGTAGACTCTCACAACTCTCTTTTCAAGAACTGCTTAAAAAAAAGTAAAGGGCATTTATAACTTTGGAGAAGTGTATTGGAACACTCTGAAGATTATTATTGAAATGCTTCACTATTAAAGCAATGGAAAGTTAAGAAATTTTAACACACACACACACACACACACACACACACACACACACACACACACACACACACACACATGATGTGGGAATATCAGTCTTTAAATAAAGGAGCTGTTTTGGGCCATGACAAGCACCATAGAAGAAGTAGGAGGAGAAATCAGAGCATAGGCAGGAGGAGCAGGGTGGAGTCAGGCAGACCTAGCTGAAGCCGCCCAAGGAGCAACATGTAAGGAACACAAGTGAGCCACGGGCCACGTGGCAGGAAAGATTAATAGAAATGTGTTGATTTAAAATGTAAGAGCTAGCTGGCGATGTGCCTGAGCCATGGGCCAAACAGCATAAAGTTAATATAAGCATCTGATTCGTTTTGGGGGGACTGAGCAGCAGCGAGCGGGTGGCTAAGAGGTCTGGTGCAGCAGGGTCTGGGCCTCTGGCCGCCCAGGGATCAAGAAATCCCACTGCAACACACACACTCACGCATGCATGCACCCAGATGTAACTCCACAGAAAATGACCATGAATCTGAGAAAGAGTTTTTGTGGGTAAAATAGAAGAGATTAGAGAAAGATGAGAAAGGAAAAAAATAATGTAATTACATCTAATTTCAAAACCAAAAAAAAAAAAAAACTAAAATGAATCAAAGCCATCAAGCAATAAGAAATAAATTTTTAAAAGAAAAATATAGAAAGAATTTGAAAATATAGAACAATAGGCCAAATGCTTTTTGGAAAACACACATATACTAATTTATATATACACATTTCTACATATATTTAAATATAAGCATGTATAATATACATATAAATAAATAAATATGTATGTAAATGCATAGTCACTTAGACGTGTGCACAATTTTGGTTAAATACAGCATCTATTACCTGCAATAATTTGGTCTGCAACAAGTCAACAAATACATACACACACATCTGTAAAATACTTCCAAAATTTGTAATTTAATTTATAAATAAATAATATTACTAATTTGTGTTGTGAAAGATTTTTGAATTAAGACAAGCAGTTAAGTAGGATCACATAAAATAAAAACTAATGTGACTAAGTCATCCTTCATTCAAAATTTCTATAAGTAAAAGACATTGAAAAGAAAACAAAACATATTTCACATGATGAGATGATAGCTTAGTGCCTTTATTTGTGATCATATGGGTAAAGAACCAAAGAACAACAAAACTCAGATGACAGAGCCAAAATATTAGGTTGGATCTCGAAAACTAAGAAGCATGAAGTAGAAAAATAAAGAAACGTGTGCCAAATCCGAACCAGGAAAATGCAAATTAAAAGTACGATGTAAACTTTTTTTAGACCTACTGAAGTTATAAAAATCAAGCTTAATAAAGCCAATGTGAATAGAAACTCATGTGTGGGCTAGCAACAAGTAACTTATTCATAGTGCTATGCGGTGTAGAGGCATCCTGAGGCTTTGAAGGCTCTCTGTGAGCACATTACCTGCCTACTATAAGTGTTGTTCATTTTAAAAACTCTATAAAAGAGACCATAACTGTAATGATCCCATTTAATGAGTATCTGATTACGTTTCCTATTCCAAAGAAGGTCACAGTTTGATGTTCTCGGTAGTAAGAGGTTTGGAGTCAACTCACAAAGGGGGAAAAAAAGGAAAATATATATTTGAAAATAAATACTGCATGGTTAGTAAGCACTGATATTTGTAAAATATAGAACCAAGCATAATTATTATTTTACAAATAATAATACAAAATAGACAATCCAAATATCAAATTCACGTGAGTGAATGAGCTAGTACATAAGCACATATCTTATTCCTATCTAGAAGAAAATATTTTATCTCTTTATGTGTATAAACATAAATTATTAGTAGGTACATAATATTAAATTAAAAAGCCAGGTTTCTGATATTTATAAAAATCATAAATTTTATATATTGTAAAACTTCCTTTCTGCACCTTTATCATTAAGAAGCACTTGCCATAAAAAGCTGAACACAAGATAATTTTGTGTGGTTTGATATTTGTCATCTATATTTGACTGTGACATATATTTGATACAGAGCCAAAATGTTTATCTTTAAAACAGTGATCACGCCAAAGAATGCCAGGAAGTCTCAGCTCTACACAACAAACTATAAGCAACTGAGGAAATCTGGGAACTGAAGAGGTGGTCATTTTTGACAGAAGTACAACATTGATGTCTAGTGCCATACAGTCATTTCTGAATACACACAGGTAGAATGCTATGAAACAAAGTGGTTATATTTAGAAACATTGAAGCTATACAAATGCATTGAGGAATGCAATAGCAATTAGTAAAACAAAGAAGCCACAAAGTTGAAGGAGAGGTGGATGGGATAGTGTGGAGTGAGGGAAAGAAAGGGAGAAATATAATTAAATTATAATCTCAAAAAATTCACTGAAGCTGAAAATAGCAGATGGATCAACATAATAGCAACCAACAGGAGAGTAAGTGAGTTAGAGAATAATATAAAATAAATGAATAACTTAATGGTTCATAAGAGGAAATGGACTCAATTGTCAAAGGATTGTTCTAAAAACAAGTCAGAAAATTAGCAATGTCATGAAAACTTGATTAAAAAAAATAATTTGGCCCTTGAATGTTTACTCTAGCCAACATATTAATTATGTGTTATTCCTCAAGGAAGGTAGCTTCATTTTTCAGCCAATTCCTTTTGTTTCTTTTTATGTAACCTGGTGAAAAATATACCCATGAAGACAAAGGACTAAATAAAGATCCCTGGAATGAATAAACATATTGTTTACAAGGAAAGGAGAAACTGCCTAAGCCAGGAAGTTTTCCCAAATACAGAAATTTACACAAATTATCAATATAAATTACAAAAGGCATACCAAGATTCTAGGAGTGCTACTGTAAACCTTACCTGCTAAGTGGAGAAAACAAAATAGCAGTACTCATGAACCAAGTCTGAGCAGAGGTACCAATAACATTAAAATACCAGAAAATAACAAGACTACATGAGGATCAGTTTAGAAATATTGTCTGAGAGGATTCAAATTAAGAAAGATGAAACATGGAGACAACATAAATGAATTTGATTAATGAATTTTATGCTTCTTCCTCAAGGGGTTTGGAAAGGTAGTGAGATCATTTAATGAGCAAGCTTGAAAGGTCTTGGGTATGAGAGGTAGAGGTAGGAGGCTCACTGGGATATTTTGACTGACATTCTAGGTACAAGCTCAGAGAGAATCCATGTCATACAATTTTGAGTATAAGCAGGGCATCTCCTTGCTAAAAATGTGCATGTACCCTAAACACATGCATGAGCACATACTAGTGCATGCATAACAAGCACACACACAAACACACATGCTCATGCACATTTTTCTTATGATATTAGGTTTTAGAAACACAAATGGGAGGAAGAAGAACATGGGAGAGAGAGAGAAAGAGAGAAAGAAAGAGGAGGAGGGAATAGAAGGAAAAATAAGTGTGAAGTGTGTGTGTGTTCTTTGTTCCACTAATTTCAATTTCACTGGGGGTATATCTGAGACTTTGTCCTACATTTTCCTTTATTTTCATTTTGAATTACTTTGATTGCTTATGCTTAGATCTGAAAGTCAGTTCACTTTTAACTTGTTGTTATATGTCTGTTCAAGTATTAAAAATTATCAGTTCACTTAATTTCTGTCAGTAGAGAGTCAATATCCATGGCAAATTTGATATTGTTGGGTTAGTGTTATCTAAGCTAATTTTTAGTTGCTTCAACAACCTTATCAGGAAAGTGAATATTTTTTATTGGTTTACAATTAGCTTGATCATTATGAATTTATTGATATAACAATTACATTGCTTATTAGTTCTCTTTGTGAATACTTAGAAAGTATTTATGTAAATTTATATGCAGATGCATTAATTTTCCTCCAGCACCTAAATGAAATTATCTTAAAAGTTTTCTGAAAAATTATGACTGAGTTCAATTATCAAAGTAGTATAGATTTAGTTTTGACAAATAAATCAGAGTTTTGTAAGATACAAATGTTGTCTAATACTCTTATAAATTGCCTTTTTTATATGACATTATTGGTTTACTAATTGGAAACATTTTTATTCCATGATCTCTATACACAATTTTAGGATGCTTACGTAGGAATTATATTTTACTCAAACCCAATTTAAAGTCAAACATTATTTGCTCTATTTCAAACTCTAAAGTTCATTTTTAATATGTAAATTTATGAAAGAGTGATTCACTAATACTTTATTTCCTAGTCACTTGTGCTGAATACATGTATCTCAGTTTTACATATAAACTGATACTGCTTTAATTGAGAACCAGTCTGTTCTCCTTCCTGGAATAATTTCCATGTGAGTCAAGAGGTAGAGAGCTGAAGAGAAGCATGAATTCTTATGTACACACCACCAACAAAGGCAAAAGAACACAGCCCTTGCATCCATCTCTTTTCATTTCTTTTTAAAGACATCTATTTGCATGTTACTTACTTTTTTATCTTACAGTTGATGGAGCTTTAATTATGTGGTGAGCATTCTATCAATTCCAATGTATAGTTATTTAAAATTTATTCCCAGATGTCAGATGGAATCATCTGCTTCTTTTTTAATGATAAGAGCACACAAATATTTCTTCCTGGCAAGTATGCTCCTCCCTTGGTTGTTTGCTTAAGCACCTGTGACTGGATATGAGAAAACTTGCACAGGGAAAGTAAAAATCTAGAGGTGAAGTTGCAATGAAGCTCCAAAGGATGGAGCAACCCTTGGGGTTACTTCAATAAGAGTACTTCCAAACTGATACTGAAAACGTCCCATAACACTTAAACTGTCATCATCAAACATTTTTCAGACAGCTTTGATGCATTTTTGGAATTCTGACTTGGGGATTAATAGCCCAGTTCATGTGCTCTACCATGCATTCAAGTAATAGGGTTTCTACATTGCAACATTAAAACTTTTGCAGATTTTTGTAGTAAAATTAGAAATAATTGGCAGTTCAATTTAAGTAAGGGACTTAAGGAAAAGCATAGTCAAATCAAGAGATCTGACAGCTGACATCCTTTAAACCAACAAAAGAAATGCCAGAAATCAACCTGGAAAGGAACAAGGGCAAATTGCTTTTCTCCAGGTTTTGAGCTTAACAAAAAATAGCTGTTATTTTGTTTTGTTACTAAAAAAAAAAAAAAAAAAAAAAGGTTGAAAGAGATAATTTTTCTTTATTCTTTGTTCTTTGTCCTTGTTGCTATCACATTTACATAAGAACTTTCTACCTTTCCAAGGCAGAGATTTTTCAAAATGCTCCACATATACGAATCAACAAAATAATTTAACATTAGTTTAATTTTTTGTTTGCTTTGTGTGTAATCTTATTGCAACATCTCAGTGCTGTATAATCTCAAACAATACTTGCTTTAAGAAAAATGACACAATTATGCACGTTTATAAAGCATTCCATTGTATAATGCTCAAAAGATGTTTTTTAATGAGCTTAACAGGAAGAAATTAAAAACAAGATAAAGCTCCTTGGAGGCAATGCAGAGTAGTTAAGGAAATTATGCAGTGCTAAATGGGCGTTTAGGAGAAAGCAGAGGAGACTTCAAAGTCACACTGGAGACTGACAAACTGCTAAGGCTCAGAATTGAAGACTTTCACCAGAGTAGACAGAAAAACAAACTGTGAGACAGGATCAATGGCTTAGTTTGGGGCATTTAAGTTAAATTAGAGCAAAAAGTCATGCTGGTTGTATATATATGTATATGTGTGTGTGTGTGTGTGTGTGTGTGTGTGTGTGTGTGTGTGTGTGTGTGTGTGTGTGTGTGTGTGTGTATTCTATTCTATGAGCTTGGAGAAAGCATCACAAGAAAGCAACCATTGATCTCCCAAGTCTGTAGAATCTATCTTGGCGTTTCTTCGACACACAGAACCATAACACAAGGATGCACAGAAGTATGTAGGATTGGGGTGGGTTAGGATAAACCATAAGCTAGTTAGCCATAAGTGGGGGACTGTGCTGTACTCCCTGTGCAGTCCTTTTTGTCTCACCTGTATTTTAAATTTATTAAGAACTCCTTAAAAATGGCCTAAACATATTTATACAGCAAATAGTTACCCATATTCCAATACTAGGAGTACTGTCAGATTTAATTCTTTAAGCCAGCAGGAAAACGGGGACTCTGACTCCCATTTTGACATATAATAAATGCTAAATATGTTACTCTGAGACAAATTCCATGGGAAGAACTAGGATAGTCCAAGAGACATAGCTTTCCATATGATTCCTACTAAAGAATTATTTCACCACACAAAAAAATGGAATAATTTTTCAGATTCTGCCACCCTAAACATATAATTTTACTGACATTTTACATGGTCACTTAGATAAATAACACAATCTCTGATTTATATATTTCTCCAGTATATATTTATAATCCACCATTTCTGCAATATAAAAATTCAACGTGAAATCCTTCTCTGTCCCTCCTTCTGCCTGTCCCTGTCTGAATCTCTCTTCTTTTCTCCCACTCTCTCTAAACAAGCTTTTCTTGCAGACAGCCTCAAAAGCTTCAAAGTACCTTTTTTTATTGGCACTTTTGCCTTTTATCCCTCAAATCTTTTCCTGACCTGGTTACTCACTTCTGTGAATCTCACTTCAGTCCTCCTAGCAGCATCACTTCAGATACAACTCCAGTTGTGTTGAGCCCTGGGGTCTTGTGAAGTCAAGTTGCACATTGAATGTTACTTTTGTTTATTTTTTTCTCTAACAATGACAACAATTGTAATCCTTCATGTGTTTTGCTTTTTTTGCTGGCATTTTTTTTTTTTGTTTCTGTTAAATGAACTTTAAAACTCTTGCCCCACCCTTTCACATTGAAAATAAATTATCATTTTATGCTTTTAGCTTTAATAAAAATATACCACTCACATTTTGTTAATCTCCATTTGGGTTTATATAATGTTTGTACTTGCATATGTATATTTGTAATAAAAATATTTTTTAAATTTATGTGCATGTGTCTAAAAATTTTTGTAGAAGCTCATAAAGGTAGAGGCCCTCCTTGTGAACTAGATCAAACCTTTTGAACTAGAGTTACAGGTACTTGTGAACGACCATGTGGATATTAGGAAGTAAAACCTGGGTCCTCTGAAAGTAGAGTAAACTTTTAATTACTGAGCTATTTCTTTAGCAACTAAATCAGTAAAAGTAATAATGCTGAAAAAGATACACAATGACAAGTTATTGAATCTGTAAACTGACAAAAAATGCACACAATTTAAAGCTATGTCCTGTGTTACATTTCAGAATTTAAGATTATTATAATTGCTCAAATTCTCTATCTATCATCTATCTATCTATCTATCTATCTATCTATCTATCTGTCTGTCTGTCTGAATGACTATCTGTGTACTTTATAGGCAACCAAGGGCTACACATAGTAGGGCTTTAAGTCACTTATACTAAATCAAAGATTTTACCAGAAACATTTCTTTTTAATTCTAGAACAAATATATAGATAATGGGAATAGCAGATAAATACTTGAACATATTTTAGTGTGCATAGATAAATCACATTAAATGTAACAACTACAACTAAAAGGGTTTTTATTATAGGTATATTTCTAATTCCTAGAAATCACAAAAGATAAAAGAGATCTTTTAAACTTCATTTTCTTCTTTCTTAAGTTGGAGCAACTTCCTGGGGACACACCTGACAGTTGTTCTTGAAAACTACTTGATTACATTAAATATGCAGATCAGCCTGGGACTGACATTACCTGGGGATCCTCACTAGAGGAGAGGCTGACTCTATTTACAAAGTATATACAACCAATACAACTTATATTAAATCATCTCTTTTGTACCAGGCAAGGATTATGGCAGTCCCCACAGCTGAGTAATATATATGCCTTAAATCCCCATTTACATTATATAAAAGTTCCTTGAAAGACCTTGTCTAGCACATACTGGTTTTTCTGTCAGATTAAGAAATATAGAAAATACAGGGATGATTTCATCATTTTGGTTCTTGAGCATCACAGAAACACAACCAACAAAAGCATCAATGTTATTTTGTTTTATCAAAAATACTCAACACGATTCTCAGCACCTTGTTTGAAACTTACTACATGATTCAGAAGTCAAATGTGGCATCAGGGATTAAAGGTAAAATGAAAAAGAAAAAATTAAAGAATGTTTCTATTATACCAGTTTTTGGTGAAACACTTAGAAGTATTGAATTTAATTACAAATTAAGTGCTTATTAGTGATGTTTAATGTATCTCAAAAGTATTAATAGTATTACTATGATTAAGTAACAGCAGTTAATCAAACTAGTAACATTAGTTTATAAATTTTGCTTTTTCAAATCATAAAATGGGTAATATTTACTTATACATGTTGTAAAGATTAAATGATTATGCATTTATAATATTCAGTGTAAGCTATAAAATATTATAATTATTTTATTCTGCCACGCTTATTTTGAACAAACATTTAAATCTTACTTAAACTATTGGGCTAGCATAATTAGTTAATAATGAGAATTCAGATGAAATACAAACATGCTTGCTATGAAGTTGTTTTTAGGCTCTGACTGATTCTGTTACCAATTGTTATTGCATTTATATTTTCTATTGTATATAATCTTTAGAAATAGGAAGAAAGAATTATAGATAGATGCTATTGAAATATTGAGACTTATTAGCTGCTAAATTTGTTTGCACTCTAGATAATATCTTCTATTACCTATAGCTTATGAATAAAAACTTCGCTCCAAGATACTTTACATTATAATTCTGGTCTAACATTAATCAGAAAAGGGAGGACAAGTTACTTTACTACTTATTTCCAGTACCTTGTAGTGAAAAGTGGTGCAGGTTATAATTAATTCAACCATTTGAGTGCATTTATTATAGAACTTGAAAATAACATAACAAACAAATCATTTCTCAACCTAAGGTTGGTTTATAGGCATTCTACCACACAAAGGAGTCTTGTGATTATGTCTTAAGTAATCTTTTAGATCACAGTCCTCTCTCCTTATAAAGCTTAGGTAAACTGATATGAGATAAATGTATTTAGTAGTAGGCCTTGTTGTATCAATGTGAAATGAGTGCTAAAATGGCCATGACTCAGTTCTGTGTGACTATGAATGACAGCATGGTTTTGTGCAGTGAGAGTTCCAAATTTTGTACTCATTATTAAGAAAATTGTAAAAGAGTCTCCCTTCTTCATCTTTTGTCCAGGTGGTCCTTGTGAGTAAAGACTAGAGTTGTTTTGAGTTACATAGAAGTATTTGCAGCCCATCCTATGAAGTGTAGTATTTTTGTTATCTTTATCTTGCTTTCAATAGGAGTTTCATTATCTTCCTGGCATATTTAATCCCTTCAAAAACTATATCCAAGTCATAGAGCATATAGAAATAACTTAAGCAAACTATTAGTCTTCAGTACTAGATCCTGTTTTCTGTTACCAGCGTCTATATAATGTACTTGAAAAGATTAAAATGTGATCATTCTTTAGCATTGAAGAAGAATGCTAGGATCAGCCTGAACTCCATAGATTGGATATCCCTGCCTCCTGACTCCGGGCTACAGGAAAACCAGTATTCCAACATTTTTCACAAGTTATCTGTTTATTTATGTAAAAATACATTCATGAATGATTCCTCTTGCCTCAGTTGTGTTTTTCTAGTCTCTTCAATGAATAGACTAGACATCTGTAAAGATGGAGTTTTCCTTGCCTAACCTAAGATTTGACCTCTTGTGCTGTCCCGCTAACCTTCTGTTTGCTAAGACGGTACTTATTCACCATCCCTTCCTGAGATACAAAGGATGTCTTTCCTGCATTCTTGAGATACTTTGCTCAGCCATCCTGACTTCCTGCTCCTGCATTCTTGCACTTAGCAACCCAGGTAGACCACCCAGGAAAGCACTACCATGAGAACCTTTACAGCTTCCCTATCTCACAAGCCCAGATGTACCCCCTCCCCTACCCAGAGTGCTGTATAAAATTTCTGCCCTAAAAACACTAGGGGCTCTTGGCTTCCACAGTGCCCTGAGCCTGCACGCATGTGTAATAAACTTTCTCCTTTTTTAAAAAAGACAGCTCGACTATTGGGGTCTCCTTTTGTGCCCACTGGTTACAATTCCAACAACTGAATCTAATAATGGTGTTTCTTCTTAAAAGTTTAGGGGAAAGAAGAAAAAGAGAAGAGGAGGAGGAATCTGCTGGAAAGGGGATGTACAGGGGAACCTGGGCGGAGTGGGGAAGAAAAACTGTGGTAAAAATCTATTATATAAGAATTTGTTTTCAATAAAAATTAAAAAATGGAGTAAAGTAAAGAAAACAAGATGAACAGGGCTGGAATAGTCAAATGTAAAGTAGGTGTATTAGGTTTAGATGTGCACAAAAAACAAAAACAAAAACAAAAACAAAAAACAAACAAACAAAAAAAAACCCTTACGCAGCTTAAGTCAAGGAACATTACTGAATTTCTCATAAGTTGAGAAACAGTTGCTCTACAGTCCTCACTAATCACAGTATTAATTGACACTTACAAAACAAGTGTATTTTCACTGTTGTCCTAATGGTGATGCATCTGTCCATGTTAACTGTATCTTCATTTGGACATATATTAATGGCAGCATATTCATTTGGACAGTATAAGGGGAAATGAAATGCGTGTAGAATTTGTGTTAGTTATTAAGACTACTAAAGATAGGTAGGTGTCCTTGTCTTGTAGATGTTATGCTATAAGAAATAACTAGTGTATTGGTCAAAAAGTGTTTCAAGAAGCAAAATAGACAAATTTGACTAATTTTCAGTTTCTGTGATCCACAGAGAAATATTTTTATGTAAAGGGATTAGTATTTTGTTTTTGAAAATGTGATACTTTGGTTAAATATTTAATTTATTTCATAAACCTTGAAAGAAGTTTTAAGTTTTATCTTATTTTTATATTGAATAATAGTGGTGTATCACACAAATGAACATTAGTGAACAGAAGAATGTACTAAGTATTAATGAATCAATACTGGATAGACACTGGATTATTCATCACTCTATAAAGAATACACTATAACCCAGTGTTTATGAGAAATATAGAGGTCAGTTCAATTCACTACAGTAGAAAGCTACTAAATGAATTAAAGCATTGAAACTTGCAGGATCTGTTCTTGAGTAGTCCAGGAAACAAACTACTGCAAAAGCAAGAAACTTTGAAGAAGTCATAGACTAGAAATGTAGTTAACCTAAGACGGATAAATGTAAGTGGAGAATGGTTCATATAACACTTATAGAGAAACAATTTTACATATCTGAGTTATTATGTTGGTTCCATACTTTAAAGTTAATATTAAAGACAATAAATTTAAAATTAATTTCTCATCATGACAAATAGAATTTTTGAAGAGAATGTGGATGAAGGTGGATCTCAGGAAGGGGGAATTTGAGGCTGAGCTAGGAGGAGTGGAGGGAGGGAAAGAGCTTGGGATGAATGCGTGAAATGAAACATAGTCTATTTTTGTTTAAAAAAAAAGGATACTAAAGTGGTAAATATGTTTTGGATACAGTTTTTATTATGCAATGTTTGCTGGGTTTTTTTTCTTCTTGCTTTATACATTGGTAAAATAAGGATTTTATATATATTATATATATATATAATATATAAAATTAGATACATCTCAGTCTAGAGGTTTCATTGATGTGTTATATGTGAACATATTCAGACAGCACAGTACTTATTAGACTATAGATATTAATTAAATGGGATTAAACACTAAAAATATGTTTTTTACATCCTAGCTGTCCTATACTGACCAATAATATTTCATTTTCTGTGAGTGAATATCCTTAACAGATACAGTGTGGAGATTCATAACATAACAATAATCAATGTATTATATGTTTATTTACAATTTAAATAAACAAGCTATGTTACAAGTATATTGAAAATTTTCAAACCTATTATGCTATATATTTGAAGTTAGACACTGAGAGCAACAAACCTCTGTTGCTACTACAAGTGGAAGATCTATGTGGATTTAATCTTGAGTCAGTTGCTGAATTGTAATCTGGAGTTATTATGATTCAAAAAAGTACACCAATAACTAATATGAGGTCAAGTAAAATTTGTCTCTAGAAAATTAAGTATATGCTGCTTTTTTCCTGTTTTTATTAATTAATATCATGACAATTATGTTGCCATATTATTGTGTTATATTTTGTATACTAAGTGATAAGTTGTGGCAATCATGAAGTTCAAATGGATAAAGGCCAATAGATGCTTATTAAATGAAGTATCCAAAAGGGAAAACTCATGAAAATAAAGGTTCATTAATCATTTTTTACTTTTATTTTTCATTAATTTGAGTATATCAATTACTTATTGAATGTTCCATTCAAAAACAAATTTAGTTTAAAATGCCCAAGAACTTTAAATATATTACTATGGTGAATTAACATATATTCTTGAAAAAGGTCTTTTCAGCAGTTTTTTTGATACTTTCATGACATGAAATAAAAAAATATGTCCCATCAATTTGCTTGTTCATTCTTTTGGATTGGTTTATTTTATTTTATGTGTGTGTGGATGGGTATGCATGTATATATGTGTAACACATGCATGCCTAGTTTTCTTAGAGGCTAGAATAATGCATCAAATCTCCTGAGACTAGAATCATGGATTGCTGTGAGCCACCATATTGGTGCTGTTAACCAAGCCCAGATGCTCTGTAAGAGCATTTAGTGGCTAAGGCACTTCTCCAACTCTACATGTTCATTGTATTGATAACAGACTCAATATAAAAGTTCAAGAAAACATGAGAAATGTGTAATTAATATTTTACTTTGTATTAAATTTGTATTAATTGTATTCATATTATTAAAATGTTCAAAGAGATATTACAGATTACTATTGGTTTCCTTTTCCTGATAAATAACACAAATAACATTCAGCTGAAATATAACTATTTGAAAAGTCGTTCTTCTCCATATGTTTAGGGTTAAAAACAAGAACAAAATAACCACTCCAAAACCCCACTCTGATTGGCATATAAACTAAATGTCTAAAATTAATTCAAATATATGAAATCAATAAACCAAAATATTTACACCATACATACAAACATATAGCAAGCAATTTCAAGTAAATCTATTTCATTTTATAATTCTTCCACACACATAATTTTAAACAAATGAATCTTATTCATAAATTGCTGATAAGAAAATCTAGAATAACAGTAAAAAAATATAACTTTTTTAAAGATTAAAATTACAATATTATAGTTCTTTCCAAGTAATCATCCTGTATAGGGTTACAAATACCATTTAAACATTTTATGAATCAAAATTTATTTTTATCATAAAGAGATTAAATGTGGAGTAAAAAATAAAATGTGACCAACCATGTTGCCAATATGCAGAAAACTGACGAAAATTAAGAATAGAGATCATGATAAGTCCTAAAAACATATAGAATCAGACAACAGTGAATGAATCAGCAGGTTATATTCAGATGTGGATTACCTTTTTGGTATATGTGAAAACAATCGTTAAAGGAGTGGAGGTCTTGAGCTTAGGGGTTTTGGACACAGCAGAGTAAGACAAAAGTACAGAAGAGAGAGAAATAATGTAATCATATTTGGAAATTTTTAAAATTAAAAATAGTAAAATAGAGATTGCACTCTAATGTGCTTTTTATGGTTAATGCTTTACAACTCTAAATTCTGTCTTGAAGTGGAAAACCTACTGAAACAGAAACAGACTGGCAGAGAACTGAGAGTCCACCGGCATCATTATCATCATGTCTATGTTCTACACATGTAATCTACAAAGATTCTATTAGAAGAAAAAGTAATTAGATGTATTATATATACAGTATGTGGCCAGGAGATAATGTATTTTAATTCTATTTTTTCTGAAAATTTGGAGAATTAATTAAAGATGTATTTAACTTTATGTGAATCTAGAAAACTTTCTCACACATAGTAATAGAAAAATACATGTAATTCAAGTTTTGCCTGATTTGCCATTTATAGTAGTATGTAGTAGTAATATAGTATGATTAGATGTTTTAATAAATTTTTATCTTCAAGTAGGACATTTCTTATTGCTAAGTTTAGAAAAATTCATTATAAATTATTACGTTTTTTAATTGAGCACATTTTGCTTGATTGAGCAGTTATTAAGTAAATGTTACACATTCTTTATGTGCATGTGTTTGCCTGTGTGTGAGAAAGTAAGAGAGACAGAAACAAAGAGAGGCGTGAGAGACAGAGAGAGAGATAGTAGAGATTCAGAGTCCCCAATTCTGTCGTAAAATCCTTAATTTTACCTTATACTGGTACTTTGGTATACTGGTAGTTTCTTTTTGTTTTAATTCAATTTATTTTCATTAAAAAAAAATGCCATCTCCATCAGTGTATTCCCATGCTGCCCCTCCCCTACCCTCTCTCAATCCATCCTGGCCAGCCCTCAGCCTCACCCCTCCCCATCTCCCCATCCCCTCACCCAAAAGTACTAGAAGTCCCAAGGTGGGGCAGTCCAGTGTGGCACATCCACTCCAGGAAAGTCTGATCCACTCATCCCAAAGTCAAGGCTGGTCTGGGTGTTCCTCTATAGGTAATGGGCTCCATGGTACCAGCCCAGGAACAGGAACACAGTCTGATCCCACCCCTCGAGAAGACTCCACACCCTGCTCATGCCAGTCGAAAGCTGCCTATCCTCAGAGAACACAGCTCCCCCTCCAGATGGATCTCCAGTGGCGACATGGCCACTCCTTTTTTTTTTTTCCCCTCTAGGTCTTACGTACTACAGAATGACCATTAATGGCACTTACTCTGAGGAAAGCGAGGCGGGTTGTCGTTGACATCTGTCAGTGTGATATTCACTGTGGTGGTTCCAGATAAACCCCCCATCTGGCCACCCATGTCCTTGGCCTGTATGACAACCTGGTATTGTTCTCTGTTCTCTCTGTTCATGTTTGGCAGAGCCGTCCTGATAATACCTTTCAGAAGACATAAATGTTTTGTTATCCCACTATGTGGTACCTTCCAATTTAATCAAGTATCACACATATAAACTTACACATATATAAACATTATAAAACTAATTTCATACACATCTTTAAAGTTTATTTTGTTTTTCGTCTCTGAGCAATACCATAAGCACTAGAGTGATCCAAACTTACAAATAAAACCCCAGTTAAACTTCTAGTAGCCCAATGAATTATTTACTTTGAGTTTTTAAATACAGAGGAATCAGACTGAGGATGTGTCACGGTGAGTGAAGTGCTTAATGTGTAAAGATGAGGCCTGGTTTTAATACCTAATCTCCAAAAAACAAAATGACAGCAATGTCCTGTCCTCAACTCTTGCATTGCACAATAAAAGAGTATCTGAAATTTACTGGCCAAGCTGATTAGATACATTGTTGGGGTTTGGGTTCAGTAGAAGACCTTGTCTTAAAAATCAACATGTATATCTATTGAATGCCAACTCTGGCCTCCACATACATCTGCACGAATGTGCCTATATGTTCTTACACACATTGACACACACACACACACACACACACACACACACACACACACACACACACACACACACACACACACACACACACACACAAACCCAGTATGGCATTGTTACTCTTTTGAATGTGTTAATGCTTAGGTTTAATTTTTGCTTGTCTATTTATCCTTGAAAAATTCACAAATATGGTAAGTTCAGCAAATAGAAATACATTGTTTCAGACCTGTTTCTGGTTCCACAGAGAAATAAGGCTGCCCTTGAAGGATGCTGTAAATGACTCTGGCACTGTTCCCGTATGAAGGATCATCAGCATCTGTAGCTGTGACTTGCACCACAGAAGTACCTGAAGTATCCAAATTCAGCTTAGTTCTGCACAGTACCAGAAGGAGCAAAAGTGCTGGTTTTCATTGAAGACTTGAGTGATTTGGGGCTTTAAAAATTACCACTTTAATAAATTATGTAGATAAAGGTATATAGTCTGGCAAATAAATCCTGACTTCAATTTAACAATATGTATTTAGCCAAAAGGTGTTTGCTTATGTACAAGACAGAAAATGTTAGAGTACTGAAGAATTTTAAAAAATGGTCTCTTAAAAAATGTTAAGTTCTGATACCAAGATGAATTTTCCTGTAATAGGCTTGTTTTGTGTAAAGGGCACATCTAAATCTCAAAGGAGCAAGTATATTCTTTCTCCCTCTGCACTAATTAACTCAAAAGATAATTAACATCTGCTCTAGAATACAATTTTATGAAGAGATTGAATTCCTAATTTAGAAACAATCTAAGATGACCCTATGTTCCTAGAGCTACTAAGATGTGTCTAATATGGTTCATAGTATATATAAGGTCTTTATACTTGGTGACCACCCAATGTCCTTGTGGTTTAGCAAAGTACTATAACACTCCCAGAACAAATGCTTTCAGACATGTATGAGTTTGTAATTTACTATTATAATACAAATAGTTGTTATTTTTAAAAATTTCTTTTATTAATTTAAACATTTTCATACACATTCAGGAACTTTGGTTTTCTATGAAACCAAATAAATCTCATTCTAAATGGTGAAGCTTTCTTGGGATTTAAATATGTTATCATTAACTATTTAATAAAAATCAAGTTATTTCCTTTTTCTCATTAACATGTTACACTAATTAACATTAAAAGGTATTCCATTTTCTTAAACATTATATTTTTACATTTTCTATATATTTTACACTCCAATATTGTTTTTCTATAAAAATTTATTGTAGTACCATGAGGTTTCAACCTGATTGAGACTATAACAACACAAAGCTTAATTTTAATATGTAAATTTTAGATTACATGGGAATTTTAATATTTAAGAAAATAGAAGATAATCAGGCTTTTACTTGAATATGTTAGCAATCTCAACAAAAGCTTTTGTTAAATTTTGATGAATATACATAAGTGAAACCATATCTTACCACTGGAACTCTTAGAATTATTTAAATACGAGAATTATAAAAGCATAATTTTAATATGTAAATGAAATAATACAAAGGTATTTCAATATTAACAAAAATAGGAGCTATTCAAGGCATTTATAAAATATGTAAATAATCTAAACAAAATATTTTGATCAACTCTGACAAGCATACATACGTAAAGTCATATCTTACCATTGCTATACCAGTCTATGTTCTCCAGTTCTAACTATGCTCTAATGGTCTATAGTTGCAGGTTTTCTGTGGGAGCATTTAAACTATTTTTAAAGTATAATCCTGTTTATATATATAGAAATTTTTCCTGTTGCTTCCTTTAAACAATACAATATAGCAACTATTGAGTAAAGAATAGATTTCATGAATAATCTAAAGAATATTTAAAATGTGGAGGAGTGCATACATTTGCATACACACATACTAAGTCACTTAAGGGATAATTCTAATTCTAAGATATTTTTCTTCAGGATCTTACACATTTGTCATGGAAGTTTATATGACAAGTGTCATTTTAGTCTTTTCTAATGAAATTTAGTGGTATTTTCTTGATTTTTGAGGTCTACCTGAATTATGAAGATTTGCAAATTGAAAAGACATGTAAAATCTTTAATAACTTTTTTTTAGATTCAATGCTTTATATTCAAACATACACATATTTGGCTAGGGAATAAAAAAGAGTGATTAAAAAGGGTGATTTGAATTAATTAGATACCATATTACAAGAATTATCTGAAATTGCTTTCCATACCATCATAAATATTATAACTGCACTTACCTACAACAGACATTTCAGGAACACTAGCTGTATAAACTTCTTCTGGGAATGTTGGCTCATTGTCATTGATATCATGGATTTTTATCACAAATTCAGACTCTGGTTCTACAGGTCTCAGAGTTCTTCTGTTAATAGCTTGTGCACGTAGAGTATAAAAGGCCTTTTCCTCCCTATCAATTCGTCTTGTGGCATGAATATCACCTGTTTTTTCATCAATAATAAAAAGAGTACCAGCTCCATCTCCAGATAAAATATATTTGAGCGATCCATCTCCTTTATCTTGGTCTGAATGAAGCTAGAGGAAATAAAAATGAGCATATCCATGATGTTGTCTAAAGATGTACATGCATAAAAGAATTCAAAGATGGTGCTTCAAATCCCATCACAAATAATGGGGTCAATAAGCTCGGTTCTATAAAGGAGAGTTGACTGACTATCATTTCTATCACACTCAAATGCCAGCGAGAGCTTTCATTGTAGCATTGTGATATTTTTATTCTCAACAGAAAAAAATTCTGAACTTAAAATAAGCTTCCATTTTTGTGCTTGTAATGAAATTATTTTCATGAATAATTAAAAGTCATTGCTTATGAGAGTATAAATGCTTTCTAGAATGTAAGGTTATTTTACTCTCCTATTTTACAAGGAATTAAGCATTTATCCACTTATTGTTGGTTGAATTTCTGCTTGGTAAGTAGTAACATCTTAGAATTTTACCTCTTCCAAGCATACCTGAGAATAATGTGGGAATAATAAACAAAATACTTGGTTTTATATAAAAGATACCAACTACCATGCCAATATTAGTACATCTTAGAATATAAATATATATTTAATACTGATGCATATATACTAAACAGTAAAGTAAATTATAACACAGAATATGTTCTAACCTTGTACCTTGTCTTAATATCTCCTTAACTTCTACAAAGGACCAAAAAAAAAAAAAAAAAATCAAGACAGGACTATGACAGTCTCCCCTGTATGAAAACAACACCCAAACTTTGAGAATTACCTAGCGTGCATGATGCCGCAGGTGACTGTTGATCCAGGAACTTATGTGCATTAGGAAAATTTTACCTGTAGTAGTTTTCAAAGGCATCCCTAAAGGAAACCAGCCTGGCTTTCAGATGCATGGACTAGTAAATTCTGACTTTGAAAAAATGATCTAGAAATTGCTCTAGGATTAATAAATTATGGGGATTTAATAAAGTTTCAGAAGTTTTGGAGATATCAGAGGGAATCTATCCACAGTCTATGGGGAAGGGGGTGTTAGTAAAAGCTCCAGAAGTCCCATAGCTCTAACCACAGTCAGTCTAGGAAAATCAGAGTGGTGATTCAAACCTTTAATCCCAGCACAGGGAGTATCCTGGGAGTGGTGACCTACACCCTTAATCCTAGCTGAGTCAAGGTCACTTCAGATTACAGAAGGAATTCTAGGCTCCCAAGCAGGCGTTAACTGATATAATGACTAGTCTGCCAAGATTATAACCATGGATGTATAGTAGCATGAATCATATGAGGGTAACCAACCAATTTCATGTTTGTATATAAGGCTTGCTCCCCAGAAGGAAACACATGCCCAGTTTGGTTCACACATCACTCATGGTTCACACATCCTCATCGACCCAGGGGGTGAACTAAACACTGTTGATCTGTTAAATGGTCACAATTAAACTGCCCTCTAAAATCACGTCTTTCTGTTCTCGGATTAGTGCAGGTCTCAGACCTCATCTGAAAAATCTTTCTTTAGTGGATGATGGATAACGTAGAAACTCATGACTTATCAAGCTGCGGAGAATTAAGTGAAGGTTAAAGCAGAGCCACAAATGAGACGTTTTATCACACCATCTCCCCAATGATGAGGTGCCAACAGAGAGAAGGGCAAGGTTTAAGGAGTTAATGAGGACCAGATGAAAATAGTGTCTTCACGACATGTCAGGACCACTGAACTCAGCATTTGCAGCAACGGTGGTTACCTGTGCAAAACCTGCACAAAATCAAGCAAGTCAATATCCTAACTTAGAGTTAGAATTGGTTCATGAGCCTCCACTATTAACGGAGGACTATGAGAGTGAAGGTTTACAGGAGAGGGAGTTAAACAGCAGACTCTTAGGTAAACCACGCCCCCAGCAAATGGTCCCATATCCAGAAGAGTATGAATAGCACAAACTGGTTAACAAGACAAACAGGCAATCAAGTTAAAAGAAGAAACTACATAACAATGGGAGGACGTGATGATGAATCAGAGGTCACTAAAGGGAGCGTCATGAGAATATGATCAAAATACATTGTATCAATTCTTAAAAAAATTAAATATTTATTAAAAATAGTATATAATCACAAATGTTATGCTTTTAATAGTCTTATAAAATATAGACATAACTCAAAAAAACTATGCCAATCTTTATTCTGGATAATTAGTATATGGAGACAATAATTTCTAGTTATACAGATATTAAATGGGTGTTATACATTTATTTAAATAAATTAGATTTGCTCTTTAAGCTTAAATCAAAACTCAAAGATAGGAGTTTTAAACTAGTTATTTCCCATTTAATGAAAAAAGAAATGTTCTCTAATGAGATATTTTCTCCTTAATGAGAATTTATGTTTGTTTACATTATATGAATGAATATGAATGTTAAAATGTTTTTACTGTTTATAGCTATGAATATTTGAATGAGTGTGCCTTTATGGAAGGCAGAGGATGAAACTGTGTACCTATCCTTATTATTCTCTATTTCAGTTTTTGAAATCTAGAGCTGGTTGTTCTAGATACATGGCTAGTCTGGCCAGTCTTCAGGATCCCAGAATTACAAGCTATTCTCCATGCTAGTATGCCAACTATTTGAACTCAGATGCTCATAATGACATAGCAACAATATAACAGCTGAATCATCTGCCTAGCTCCCCATGTTATGTGTACATAAAATAAGCAAAAATAAGCCTAAGCATATTTATACTTGTTATTGTTTTTTTACAGCTATATTTACAAAAGTGGTATACTTTGTTGAAACCCTTATGTTCATTAGATTTAACAATCCACTCTGTATACAACTAGATTCTTGTCTTATATAATGGATATACATATCTGAAATGTATAGGTGCTTGAGAAAAGAAGTGGAAGAACAAAAAGAATTTTACTGCACATATAGCCATTTGGAAACAACAATATGAGTAAACTCAGGAAGTATCTGTTATTAATCAAGAAACTCTAGAAGTCCCATTTGAGTGTGTAGTCCAGGAATCACTCTTAAGAAGTCAAGAGATGGATGGTCATTAGTATCCAAAAATGTACTTGGTTGCTCAGAAGCTCTCCAATTACATGCATTTGCAACACTGTGGTCATCTTCCTGGTGTTGCTCTAACCATTACAGATTTCTAATTCAGTCTGAGAAACACAGCAACCTAATGCTCTTGGTGTCATCAATCACTTGACCACAGCACTTTGGTTCACAGTAAACAGTTCTTGTTCTTACTGGCTATTTAGTCAAGTATTTTAATTTGAATTTTTCATATAATCAGGTACTTTTAAAATAAAAGTAATTTATTTTAAGTAATTTTAAAATAAAAATAAATAAAAATAATTCATCTATGTTCAATGGAGGACCCTAAGGAGACATGTAAATAAAATACTCAGAAAACCCTACAGAACTTGCAGGAGTAAATACAGATCTATTAAGGATAATATCTAAGCTAGCAGGATACAGACTAAATATAGTTTAAAAACTAAAGAATTTCTAACTTTTATAAGTTTTGTATCTCAGAACAATAGGTGAATACAGAACATAGATCTGAGACATAGAAATATGCATACAAGAAGGTAATGATTTAAAGCATTATGGTACTCTAAATTAAGCATGCGACAGAAAAGCTTTCCAGATTATACATTTATACAGTGTAATTTGAATTTTTATGAAGCCAAGATTAGGATAAAAAATCGCCACTGGATTTTTACCTTCACTTGGACTATAGAAAGTGAAAATCAAATCTTGTAAGTGGACCACATTCCATGGGAGTTTCTGTTGGATTAGAAAATTGAACACAATCACAGCAAAGCTCAAAGAGGAGGCTGAAATGTCAGGCTTTGGTTTTAAGAATCTGTGAGTTAAAAAATGTCTACTTTGCCCAATAGGAATACAATTAAGAGAAGGAAATGACAGCTACAATCGCAAGGCTTTACATGTTAAGAAGTTATATACAGAATAATTGTTTCTTCAAACATTAGGTTCAACATTAGGAATGAAGTTTTTTAAAGCCCTGTCTTTATCACAGTGAGGAAAGATTGATTAAAACTGGGGGTGATTAAGGCCATAATACTAGCTTATATTAATAAAACATTCAAAAATACTTGAATTAAATAGACAAGAACTGCAACCAGTTCTTGCTGAGCTGAATTTTATATCTGCTGAGATCCAGATAATCAACCTATTTCATGGATAAAACTAATGAGTTACAAAGGATGCTTTTAATTGTTATGTTGGTGGCAATGATTTCATTAGATTCAGAAAAAAATAAATCAACAAAATGATTCAATTTGTTCTTATCAAGTCTTCCCATGACCAGGTATCATTATTATTAGTTTTCACAACAGCTTTAATTGTTTTCCTTGACACAGTTTATTTTATCAATTATAATTAGTTGTTGAACACATTTATATAAGTCCATATGTATACCTCTCTCACTCCCTAATCACTTTGGTGAAATCCTCTTCACAACAAACCTGTCTCATTTTTAAATTTACTAATTTTGTTTTACAACCATAGTTATCTCCAGGACTGTATCTTGGACCACAGATTTGGGGGTTTCTTATGGAATGCAGAAGGCTCAGCAGTGAAATGTACAACTACTCTCCACACAATCAGGGGCCTATAGTTGTTCAGTAAAGGGTGAGACCATATGAGTCCACCTTTTCTCCCATGATGGATTGTTGACAGGACCAGGCTTGTGTGGATATGCTGAGCTAATGACTACAACAGTTGTAATGATTCCAGAGGGTAGCAATAGGACCTTTCTTCATTTACTTTCTGTGCATAACTTTGCCACATTCCCCTCGATAGTTTCTTTTCCTTAATTGTCTTGATGAAATAAAATACTATTTATCATACCAACTTACTTACTGTGATTGTACAAAGGTTTATTCCTTTAGAATTATTAATTTCTCAATATTCTTTCTTTTTGTGTATTAAGCAGCAATACTCATACTTAATTTAATTGAATAAAATCAAGTTTTGTGTTTATGGTGCAAAGAGATGGGTTTGATCATATGCTCAAAAGCTCATAGTATCAACATTCAAACACATAACATTCCTTAAACACTAAAGAAAGAAAGAATGTAAGATATAAAAGCAACATAGAAAGAAAGGAAGAAGGGAAGGAAAGAAAGAAAGGATAGAGGGAGGAAGGGAAGGAGGGAGGAAGAAAGGAGGGAAGAAGAGAGAATTAGGGAGAAGGGATGGAGGGAGAGAGGGATAGAAGAAGGAAGGAAGAAAGGAAGGAAAGAAGGAAGGAAAGCAAAATAGATTCTTGTGGCTTTCTCTAGCTCTGCTGTAACACCTGTTTTCCGGTGTGAAACATTTGGCCACAAATCTTTAAGAAGAATTTTATGTTAATACTGACCTTTCATTTCCTTGAGGAAAGCCTATTAAAAATTCACAACCTGCTGTGTTCCTTGTAAATTCACCAGCATATAAAGGACATGGCAAGATACATGACAACTAATCAAAATAGGAGGACTGTACATTTAAAAGTCATCTCCCAGTTCCCTAACTTTTTAAAACAGATAACTTTAATTAAATCCTAACACGGGGCTTGTTTATGTCGAACAGTTTTAATATTCTATATGTAGGAAATCTATAGAGGTTAAAGAAAATTCCCAAACCAAAATAAAACATGCTTGGCACTTTGAAATGTAGTATGTTTGACATACTCATACAATCATCATACATTTTTATAAAACAAAGTTTGTAAAAATAATAGAACTTGTGTCAAAACTTTTTTCTCATGAAGAGTCAACATAATAATTGTTTATTGTACAAGAGTTAAGTTAAGCAATATTTCAGGATGGGTAGTGTGGATTAAACCTGTTTTAGTTTCTTCAATCTGATAAAAAAAAAAAAAAAAGAAAGAAAGAAATTTATGTCTTCCAATTCTAGAATTGCTGAAGTGGCTTGCCTGACTTATATCCTCCATAGGCTCACATCTTTAAATGTTTGGTCTACAGCTGGTGATAATGGAAACTTTAAGAATAGTTTCTCTGCTGGAGGAAGTACATTGCTAAAGGGTCTCTGAATTTTGGTTATGGTTGAAGATGTGATGTCCCTGCTTCCTACTCCACCTGCCAAGCCTTTTTTTTTTTTTTTCTTTTCCTTCCATGCCTCCCCCACCTTTATGACTATCTCTCTGGAACCATAAGACAAAATCATCTCTTTTTCTATAAGGTAATTTTGGTTATTGCCTTACAATGGAAAGTAGGTGATTCACTTGGAAATCAAGGGTCACTGTGCCAAACTCCTCACTGAGGGTGGAAGTTTGCTTCCATGAGCATATCTGTGTCTACTAGCTGCTTTTCTACATTGTTAAGAAATGGGAGAGGGTTTTGTTTTGAGATTTGGAAGAAACACTGATTTAATGCATGAGAGTTTGTGCTATTTCAACTTTTTAATCACTGTGACAAAGTGCTTAATAGTCTCGACATTTCCAGTACTGTTTAAAAATGCAATTTAAGGGGTTTTGCGACTTGGAGTAGAAATTAGCTGTAAGCCTCCATAAACCTATTAAAAATCCAGTTAGATAGTACTAATGTATAAATGGTAGGATAGAGTACACAAGAGAATAGCAAAGAAGTATTGGAATAGAGTCAAATTAAAATCCAGTACAGTCAATTCAATCCTGTGGCTGTGATGGCATTTTAGCACCTGAAGCACAGGGTGGCATGAGGTAGATTCATTCAACATTGTCACTATGCAGTTACTAATGTAGTGCCCTCTGCCTCTCGCTTGGTTGTATTTACTCATTATCTTCCACTTTCTTTGACAGACATTTTATATTCTAGACATTTTCAATGTGCTAAGTTTTCCATTGAGTCTTTGGATTCACTTCCATTTCTCAGTTTCATGCATTGCACACGTTGAGATTCTGAACCTGAAGTATATTCACTGACTTTTTTAGTTTTCCTTTAAAATTTGAATCTAAGGTGCCACAAAGCCTTACTTTTTACACTCTGTGTGTTTCCACACAACATGAATACTATCAGTTTGTTACACCAGTGCCAGCTATATTTCTTTGGAACATATAGTTCAATCCATTTCTGACTTCTTGGGTAGAAATTGGATTGTTGTATACAACCATGGAGCTCTATATCTTTTAAATAAATATAGATTTTCATGCCCTTGAGCCATAAATGGGCAGGGCATCCCCATTGTGGTGTTGTAAATCACTTTGTTTCTATTAATCATGTACTTCTTTCTCAAAAAAAAAAAAAGGAACACATTTTAGAAGTTTTATACTCTGATTTTATTCACACACTTTACATTTATTGTAAGTTTTACTAAATTCAAATAATTATAACCATTTCATAATCTCAATGATGGATTATAATAAAATTAAATCCACCTTCAAAATCAGCCTCAACCTCTGGATGAGGACAATATGTCAATATTCAATAGCACAATGAAATGTAAATAGCCTGGTCTATTTTCCTGTAGAATATCTGTTTATATTAGAAATTTGATGAGCAATGTTTACTGTCTACGTTCTATTGATTTTTTCTTTTCTAAATTCTCAATGAAATCACCTACTAGGCATTATTTAAACTTTCTTAACAAAACAAAACAACAACAACAAAAAACTTCTATCTTCCAAAATAAGAGCAGGCCTCTCAGAGCAACTAACAGTATATAATAAATCTGGGCACAAACCCTTGATTTGGGAATGTCTTTTTGTATGTTGTATGAGTGATTTTTTTTAAAAATTAGATTATTAAAAATACTTAGATCAAAAAATCAACTGTTAATCTCAAAATGTTTTACATTAATATAAATTTTAGTTTATTGATACAAATTTAAGGTCAATTTTGTTATGTTTATATAACGAATTTAAAATTATAATACATAATTAAAAATACATGTTAGCGAGATTTTTAAATATACAAAAATATAATTTGATTAGATAAATAGTCTTCAAACACTTATAAGACCTACAAAGTAGGAAATTTAAAATTATTTTAATAACTTAGACTTTTCTAGACAATGAGACAGATCTGCCCCTGGCAACACCAATCTACTTAAAACATATATATATATACATCAAAAATACTCCATATAAAGTCTACTTTTTTATGACAATATTTAGCCACTAGACAAAACCTATTCTTACATTAACTGCTTGACAATATGCTGTCTAAATTAGACATACAATTCCATAAAAAAATGACCTCTAAACTTTAACAAAACAAACCAAAATAGTCATTTAAGTTCCTACTTTACAAAATAAAGACCTATCAAATATTCTTCAAAACTTAAAAAAAAAAGACTAATAAATAGACAAAATAAATTTCCTACTTCATTAAAATAAAAAAGACTGTAGGCTTACCTATAAAGTAAAAATAAATGCCTCTCTATAAAAAAAAAAAAACTTTAAATAATTATCCAGACAGATAATTGTTATCTCTAGTATTTCTAAATTTTAAAAGTTACTTACATTTCAAGTTTACTTAGATAAATATATCCTTCTATAGTCTTTAATATAGTTAAAGATTAAATAGTTCTAAATATAGTTTTTCTTATTCATTAAAAAATCTATTAAATATAAAACTTTAAATTAATAAAGATAAAATAAATAAAAAACATATTTTAATTTTACTAAACACAAATAAACTATATAACTATAATTCTAACTTAATAACTATTTTGTTATATATAGTTTTACTATGTTAAAATTAAAACCTTATTTGATTAGAAAAAAAAAAAGAGGTGATGTGGGAATGTCCTTCTGTATGCTGTAAATATCAAACTTTAAATAAAGGAGCTGTTTTGGGCCATGACAGGCACCAAAAAAAAAAAAAAAAAAAAAAAAGGATAGAAAATCAAAATAATTAAAGAAAAAAAGGAGATAAACCAAGCCAGAAGGCCCCCCCAATCCCCCCCAAGTGAGCCACTGGCCATGTGACAAACACATTAATAAAAATTAGTTAAATTAAGATACAAAAACAAACTAACAGTATGCCTAAGCAACAGACCAAACAACACAAACTTAACATGAACGTCTAAGTCATTTCTCAGAGCCTAAACAGATAGAAGCAACTAAAGCGTCTGGCCGTCGAGACTAAAAAACCTCATTGTAACAAACCCTCATAACAAGGCTGGAAAAGGAAATCCAATAGGAGGAAGAAGGTCCCAAGACTAGGCAAAATAGTAAGACATCCAGGACTCCTATTGCTTAACACCATAAAGTATATTCAGAGGAGCTAGTTCAGATCCATAGAGGATCCATGTTGCTGCTTCAGTTTCTATGAGGCCCTGCTCAGTTGACTCTGTTGGCAGTGTTCTCTGGTGTCCTCTCTGAATGGGCTAGGCATTGATCTGTGCCTATAGAGGATGTTATTAGGAAACTTTTTCTTTTTTCTTTTCCTTTTTCCCCCCAGTCTTGTTTTGTTCTTGTACTCAATTCCATCCCAAAGGCTATCCAAATTCTTGTCTGTTTTCAAAGGCTTTTGAAAAATATGGCTATATAGTCTCAGGAAGAATTTCACTCAATAGCAACTCCATAAATTAGTGACACCATTGAAATATCATGAAAAAAGAATTCTGGCTGACGATAACTTAAATGGAGAAAATAGTTCTTTGTTCCCCTTTTTAGGGTTTTCAGTAAATTAAGTATACTGGAGTTACTTATGCCTTTCTTTGTCTGTTATAGCTACCCTCTAAGCCTGTGAGCCTAAGCCTCACAACCTGTGGGTCAAAACCTCTTTGGGAAGTGAATGGTCTTTTCACAAGATCTAAGACCTAAGACCATTAAAAAACTTGGATAATTATATTACTATTCATAACAGTAGCAAAACTGTAGTTAGAAAGTAGTAAGGAAAAGAATTTTATGGTTGCAGCTCACCACAACATGAGAAACTGTATATAGTGTTGCAGTATTAGGATGGCTGAGAACCACTGTACTAACCAGACCTCAGCTTATGATTTCTACCTCATCCATAGGAGCTGTCCTACATCCATCAGTGGAAGAAACAATCCATTCCGCACATCCAAACTCTCATGCTCTAATTATCACAGATAAACCTGCTAATTCACTAAACTTCTCCAATCAGTGAGGTTAAGAGTAACCAGAAAATTTCACAAAACTCTTTCATCGATCCAGTTACCTCTCAAAATCCCCATATCTAACATTGTCTCCTTAAAAACCAGAAATTAGAAATGTGAGTTTTAGAGAAAATATTCCTTCTGAGCATAACAAGTCTTCATCTTTCAATATCAGGTCATTTTTTTTTTTTAATTTCCATGTCACTCAATAAGTGAATTTTAAATAAAATAACAAAATACTGACCTGTACTGTATATAAAATTTTACTCATTATTAAAGAGATTTGAAAAAAGTTATTAAGTAATTGTAAAAAGTGAGAAGATATATTCAGTGATGTGGTGAGATTCAGGTGTCAGCTGATAAGGTCCAAAGACACCTATCCAGGGTCCTAGGCTCCAGAAGGGGGGGGGGAGAGAGAGAGAGAGAGAGAGAGAGAGAGAGAGAGAGAGAGAGAGAGAGAGAGAGAGAGAGAGAGAGAGAGAGAGAGAGAAGTTATAAATGCTAGGCTAGACTGTGATGTCATTTTGAACTTTTAGGTTTTTTTTCTTTATGAGAAGGCATAGATATGAGTAAACAGAGAGAGAACCAGATTCCAAGATCCCAGCAGCCTTTATGAATAGGGTTGGCCACTCCCCCTTCCGGAGCCCAGGACCCTGGATAGGCATCTTTGGACCTTATCAGCTGACACCTGAATCCCACCACACAGTGATATTTTCAATAAAGGCAAAAAAAATCTGGATATCTTTAATACTTACATATTGATCATTGTTTACAGTTGGCTGTAAACAAAGACTGAGTAAGGAAAGTGGATATGAGAATTAAAATCTATAGCAGATTGAAATTTTAAAAGAATTTGATTAATGAATTAAGAGCATTATAGAAAATACTATTTCAATTTAACAATTTTGCTGACTCTCATCTGTTAATCTGTGTGTGTGTGCATTTGCATGTGTATGTGTGTGTGACTGAACGCATTAACTTAAATATCAGAAATTACTGAGGATATTCTAAACATACACCTCTAATTTTATGGTCCATTTACTTTCAAACAACTGAGATGCCTTATATTTATTTTTTAAAAATCAGGAATGTGACAAATATGCCATGCTGTACAGGTGTCATCATTAACATTGGCATAATGCTCTAATTGCTCCAGAAAGTAACACTGTAAAAAATAAAAATTGAAGTATTGACTCATAGAGGCAAACTTGCATTCAATAAACAGATAAGAGAGGATGTTGCATCAGAACACAGCTGAAAGCATGGGAAAGCCAGCAAACACCTGCTCAGAGATAAGTCAGCATTTCTTCATTTCGTTGGACTGGGAAGTAAAAGGAGGAAGAGAGAATGTGAAAAGTTAGAAAAATAACCAGAATTTGTGTGTATTTATTCTCCTTAGGAATGCTGTGTAAATATGCATAAGACAGGCATATTTAAGACAGGTCAGTTTTAGAAACCTCAACAAAACTATTTTCCATTTGAAAATAGGAAAGGAAATAAGAGAACAATGAAAAAGATCATAAAACTACTACAATGATTTTTAAATGCACCAAATATATTATTTAGCTTGATACGTACATTTCTGAACAATTCTTGGGGTTAGGAGCAGAGGTGAGTATAAAGGATTTAGGTGTTAGACAATAGAGCATTTTTAAATCAGTTATTGGAGGGTGTAGGGGAGCATAAAAGAGCACTAGAAATATATCATTGGTTTATCACTTAAAATCATGCCCCAGCAATCTCTTAAAATAAAAATTAAATTAAATTAAGTTAAAAAGACCAGTCAATGAAATGCCTACCCTCCCTCCCAAAATTATGAGGAACAGATTGAGTAACTAAGAAATTGGTTACATTTGATTTTACACAAATTGAGACAATTACAATTGTGTCTATGGACCCACCTGAGGTGGGTGATACAGGAGATTTGAAGGCTTCTTTGAAACCACTGAGCATTATTCAAAGCTTGCTGATAAGTATTAGATGACATGAGACGTATTTCAGAGTGATAGACAGAACCCTATATCAAGAGGCTCTGGGAGAAATAGTCCTCTTTTACTGTGAGGTGTTTCTCCCCAAGGCAGAAAACAAGTATTTTTTTCTCTCTTTTTTTTTCCTCCCCATTAACCAATTAAGCAAACTTGGCAAAAGTTATTAACCTCTCTCAGTTATATAGCCTCTCTCAGTGCTGAGATTGCCCATATCAGGTTGGTCTGTAAGCATACATATGGAAAATTGTCTTATTAACTTACGTAGAAGGGTCAAGTGCACCCTGGGTGGCACTGTTTTTTGACAGATTGTCCATGCCTTATAGAGAAAGCTTGTTAAGCTAATTTCGAGTGAGCCAGTAAGCAGTATTTGTCTGTAGTGTCTGATGTAAGTCACTGCTTGATTCCTTCTGTGATCTCCCTCAAATGATGGGCTGTCAACAGAAAGTATAAGCCAAATAAACCCTTTCATAAACAAAAGAATGAACAAAAACAGAAACTATGAAAAATAAAAATAAATACCGGACTGGATTTTATAGCAGGCAGTTTTAAAGGTTATAGAAAGAACATCCTTTCACCTGCCCGAAGAGGCTCATACTGATACCAATTGTACCAAATATACTGTCTTATTATTTATTTCATACACATAGCTAAAGACGGACTTAAACTGAGGTGAAAGAAACATGAAAGAATAGTAAAGGAACTAGGCTAAGGATCATGGTATTTTTGATAGATTTATATAATTAATTTAACTTTATTTTTCTATATTAAACTGAAGAGAGTACAGTGCTTTAGGGCCTACAGGTTTTGGAGAACAATGTTGCAGAATTTTTATTAAAACTTCTTTGGTTTCTACAGCTTAAAGAGATACTTTGCCCTGGAAGACCTAGGTTAATAAGGATATAATCTGACACCCAGGGGCCAACATGGAGCCTGCAATCTCCTTGCGTATCATAAAGGAGAGAAAATAGAAAAGGTATTTAGATGCAGACAGTCCGTGTTTTAAAAGTCCCCCACTCCAAAAAAAAAAAAAAAAAAACCCTGAGAAAAAGGAGTATCAGTGCTATTCTTGGAACAGCTAACATAGGCATGTAGTATGCACAAAGAATGATGTAAAGTATAGTCTGAGGGGATACAAATGGCCCTGAAATATAATCTTAAGCTATTTGATTAATTTTTTTTTCATCCATTATTCTGTTTTCCACAAAGAAAAGAATTGGAAAGTTCTTTTGGAAAGTTCAGGAAAGGTGGTTGTTCATCTCTCTAAGTGATATCTATAATTTCATCAATAGACCACATACATTCTCCACACTTATCAGGCATTAATCCCTAACTGCATTTTTTGATTTATACTCTCTTTGAATTCTTACTCATCTGTAAGAAGTCTTATGTATGCTTAATACCAAAATAAATGAAATTTTTGATCCCTGTAACATAAGCTGTTCCATCTCTGTCCTTTGTATCCAGACTATACTTTTCAAGGTGTGTATACACAAATGCTTGCAATTGTTTATGCGTTGTATGTAACAACATAAACTTTAGGGCCACATGCATAAATAATGTGTTCATTTTGGGTCTAACAATCGCAATTCTATTCTTTTCTACTCCTCCTATACATAGTATACTGAACACATTTATTTATTAGTAAAAATCAATTGACATCAAAATCACATTCTGCAAATGTTTGTAAGAGGTAAAGATTTTGAGTTAAATTAAATTGTAAAAACTACAAGGTGAAAACAGAAACAATTATGTTAAAATTATAATTTCACATTAAGAATATCTTGTTCTCTACTGGCATAGAGGAACATGGCAGGAAGATCATGAGTATGAGGCAAATATGGGACTCATCTTTATATGCTGTCAAAAAAGCAGAAAAAAATGTGGGAGAAAGGGAGTGAGGGAGGGAAGGAAAAGAATGTTATTCTATCACATTAAACTAGCAAGCCTCTATTTTATTTTATTTTGGATTAATGATTAATGTAGCATAGACTAGCATTTTGTGGGAAGAATCATGCATGAAAATACAGTCTTGGGTTGTATAAAAAAAGGTATGTTGAGTGAGTCATGAAAGTAAACAATTAAGGAGCATTCTTCTACAGTTTCTCAGTTTCTACCTTCAGGTACTTGCCTTGATGAGCTATTCCCTATGGTGGGATGCCTTACTCAGCACTCATACAGGGAGGAGGGTCTTGGTCCTGCCTCAACTTGGTATGCTAGTCTGTGCTGACTACTCAAGGGAGGTCTTACCTCTTTTGAGGATTTGATGGGGAGTGAGGGAGAGGCAGAACATGGGAGCAGGAGAGGGAGGGGGAACTATGGGTGATATATAAAAGGAAATTTTTCTTAAATAAAAAAGAGGTTGGGTGGATATGCAAATGAGGTTGTATCTAGGTAAAGCTGGGTTAGGAAAGTGAATATGATCTAAGTTACATTTTATTAAATTCTTAAAAATAAATAGAATATTATTTTTATTAAAAGGTAGAGAATGGTCAGGCAGTGGTGACACACACACCTTTAATCCTAGCACTTGAGAAGCAGAAGGAGGCAGTTCTCTGTGAGTTTGAGGCCAGCTTGGTCAGTAGAGCTAGTTTCAGGACTGTCTGGAATTCACAGAGAAACCCTGCTTGGAAAAACAAAGCAATAAAAATAAAATGAATAGAAATAAAATATAGAGCTAGTATTGATATAACTGGTGACTAGCAGCTGTCTTAGAAATCAATCATTTGGGGTCTGTTTTAGTTAATTTCCTGACAATTTGGCCCAAGCTATAGTCATTTTGGAAGAGAGAAGCTCAGTTGAAAAAATGTCCTACCATATTGGATTGTGATCAAACCTGTAGGCATCTTCTTAGTTAATGACTGATGCTGGCAGGACCAATCCACTGTGTGGTGCCACCCCTGGGTAGGTAGTCTTGGGGTGTATAAGATCATGCAGGGTGACAGGAAGATGTACTCTACCTTGGCATTAGTTCTTCTATTCAGGTTCCTGTCATGAGTTTTTGACTTGATTCCCTCAGTGATGGTGTTGATAGACTATGAAGTGGAAGTGATAGTGAAATTAGCCCTTCTCCCCATTTTTTGGTGTTTTTCATAGCAACTGAAACTTTAAGACTGACAGAATCTTAAAAGAAAAAATGTGAGGATTAAGAAAACAGTATTTCTGAGAAATGATAATTCTTTAGACTTCCCAAAGTGGGGAAAATGAAATAAAATCAAACCAACAAAATAAAACAAAAAACAAAATCAGGTACAGTTGAGGAATTCATATATCTCATAAGACTTAAGAATGTGCTAAGTTACAAATCAGTAGGGATGCTAAATGCCAGTCTGATCATTTCTGTAGCATAATTTTTGCTACTTAATGGTTCTTAAATTTAAAATATACCAAAGCAAAATAAAGCAAAAAATAGGTAAATTTTGAAAGTCCTTCAAAAATGTCAGTTGGAACTGTAAGATTTATACAGTTTACAACGGCATTCCGTAGCTATCCAGGCCTCTAGTCTAAAACCACAGGCTTAATCTCTTGACAAATGCCCACTGACAGGAAGAGAGAATTGGTTTATTTCTATAAAGCTGTGTTGTGGAAGCATACAGGCCCATTCCTACGGGAGAATGTTTCCAACTACTGGAGTAAAATGTGTGTGTGTGGGGGGGGGGAGTAAATGGGAGGATAATTGATGGAAGCATATGAAGTATTTGATGTATTTAGTTGTTGGGACTAGAAAGTCAGAGTCTTGTTGGTAATGAAGTCCATAAAAGTCCATGAAAGAAAAACAGGAACTTGTGTCTGAGATGAGGGGCTTCCTGCATGGGTAGGGAAGATGGGGAAGAAAAAATTACTAAAAGTCAGTTTGTTCAAAAATATTTTGATTGTATATAGTAAGTTACTTACTAAATTAAAATAAACTTTTAAAGTTTATGCTGCAACATACATTCAGAAATTCATGCAGGGCTTGTTCATGATTTCTGCTTTATGTATTTTTTATACAATCAAGCAATTTTTACTTTGAAATAATATCCCTATAGCTTTTCAGTCTCCACTCCTTTCATCATGTTCCCAGATTCTTTCAACTACACACCTTGCTTCTCTCTTAGTTCCTATTTATAACCGTTCAGGGTTGGCCTACCTACTTACCCAGAAATACCATTCTTAAAAGCAAAGGTGTGAATATTACTACTATACTCCAAGTACGGGTCATTTTGTGTTTTGAAAAGATATTCTGCACAAGACTCACAGGATGTCCCTGACTAGGTCTCTAACCAATAGTGGAGGAGGTGCCTAAACAGGACTTTTATAACAGGACACTCAGGGAATAACTATCCTGAGTGTCATCACAGAACCTACATCCAACAATGAATACAGGGGGAAGCGAAGATCCATGGCTGAACACTGGGCCAAGCTCCTGGTCCAGCTGAGAGCAGGGGAGGAGAGTCTGTATGATCAAGGAGATAGGGATTATGAGTAAATTCCTACAATGATTGTTGATTCAAATATCATGGTCGTGATGGTCATTTCTTTGTGGAAAATAAAATTCCACAGGATGGAAAAAAAAAAGAACTGCTACCAAATTTTAGTTGGTGTGAAAAGAAAGAAAGAAAGAAAGAAAGAAAGAAAGAAAGAAAGAAAGAAAGGAAGGAAGGAAGGAAGGAAGGAAGGAAGGAAGGAAGGAAGGAAGGAAGAAAGAAAGAAAGAAAGAAAGAAAGAAAGAAAGAAAGAAAGAAAGAAAGAAAGAAAGAAAGAAAGAAAGAAAGAAAGAAAGAAAGAAAGAAAGAAAGAAAGAAAGAAAGAAAGAAAGAAAGAAAGAAAGAAAGAAAGAAAGAAAGAAAGAAAGTAAAAGGTATACTGCATATGCAATTTCGGACATTTCTTACTTTTTAAAATCTATCAGGCTTCCTGTGTGTGTTCACAACTGTCTTTCCTATCCTCCTCTTGATTTATTGTCATACAGAAATAATCTACTAGCCCACTGCCATACATATGGCTTCACACAGTCTCTTTAATTTAAACATTTTTATAGCTTTAGTTTGAAATGTAAGGATATTTAGTGCTGTTATTGTGTTTGGCTACATGTATAGAATGTAACAGGCAGGTATCACACATAGAATGTTTTCAGGATTTACATGGAATAGACATTGTGGAAATAGTTGACTATAATTGGAACTAAGTTATCTGAATACTTTTTAAGTAGCCATAGGTATGTTTTGTAGCTTGATTTCCTCTCATTTTTCTATTAGCATACTAGACCACTATTGTTTATCTCTAGCAAAAAAACATGTTCTGGGAATTTAATTCACACTGCAACTGTGTTTGAAGGTGACACCTTAAGAGAAGTGATTAGGCCAGGAGAGTTAAAGAGTACTGCCCTCATAGACTGATGCTGTTATCACAGAAACAAGCTCCTCATCCTGGGGGTGGCTTGTTAATAAAAGGACATGTTCGTTTGTCTTTTGATCTGATATTCTTTGCAGCATTGACCAATATGGCTCTGTCAAATGCCAACATGTATGCATTCAGCTTCTCACTTTTAAGAAATGTGAGAAAATTTTTTTTCTCTTAAATTCCTCTGTTGCATCAGCAAAACAAACCACTGTCACATTACAGTACTCCAGTTTCTAAAGTCTTACAAAAATTATTGAAATATATTCAAAGAAGTATTCTTCATCTGCATTCTAAAACAACTTTCTGGTTACAACATGGTTTTTAAATAAGTAGCTATGTTCTATGTAATAGGTAGAATCCTTGGTAAACTTTAAATCAAATTTGCAATCACTTTACAAATTAGATTTAAAACATATGATTGTCAATATATGCATACTTTTCCTTCTTAAGTACTATTTATAGCTGCTTCGGTGAATACATTCCATAGACTTCTGATATAAATTTTAGTGAAACTGGGTATGTCATGGCCATCCATATTTTGAAATCTAAGTTTAATGGATCTCTTGCCCTTTTTGGGGGAGAGGGAAGGCTGAAGGCTGACTGGGAGGGATTGGGAGGAGGGAAGGGAGAGGGGGCAGGGGATCCATAGATACAAATGACATTTTTATATATAAAAATATTTTCAAAAGAGTAAGAGACCATTCCCTAAATGGATTCTGTTATTATTCCTTTTGGAAGAGCCTGAGGACATACAAGTTTCTTGAACAACCTTCCTCAAACTCTAGACATAAGCTGTTGAGAATTGCTGGGGAGGGAGGTGATTGCTCACAGATTTAGATTTACCTGGAACCCTGTAATTAGCCCCAATTAAACTAATCAATTCACCATACTACTTATAGGTGGAATCATTTCTACAGTTCGGTACTGACTCCCTGTTTTGGTAAATTAGAAGTAGACTCCTCAGGAAATATGACACAATCCAATCGTACTCCCAGCTAATTTGCTCAGCTTTAGTGTTAGATTTCTTTTTAAGACCTTTTGCTGTCTGTAGAAACTTTGTGAAGTTGCCAAAGGGTTTTCAGTTTATTTCAGTACAATTTTAAAAACATAATTTTCCTGTTAATTTGCTCATGATTTTAAAGAAACCTGATATTCTTTGGGGTATTATGTTGCATTTTTTCATTCTATCTATTAAGTTTGATTAGTATACAATTCTTCATCAGTCAGTCTTTCTGAAGACGATTAGGGTTTTACTACAATACAGATTTTGATCCTGTTCCTGTTTTTAATCAAGGGTTAATTCTTCCATCATACAACAAATTTGTCACTAATATTGCAGAATTCTTTTTATCATTACTAAGCTAAAAATATATTTTACAGCAGAAAAAAATGGAAATTGGGGGTTTATGACTGGTTTGATGTCTAGGTTTTCCTTTCTATAGTCTGCTGTGTACCTTATCCCTCCAAATAGAGTAGAAATTAGGGATGTAGACTCCAGTTTGACTCCCTACATTCAATGAAATGTGTGGGTGCTATTGTCAGCTATGATGCCCCACTGTTACTTTTTCAGCTGGGATTATTTAGGAATCTCCCAAAACCCTCAACCAATGACTCAACTGAATGTAATCCAGTCCTCCTACACTAAACTTTTATAAGACTACAGTAGGTGGCCAGTACAGACTCCATATTCTCCATTACTCAGGGTCCTCACTAGGGTCACCAGAGTAGATTCCAGGAATTTTCCAGTCCACTATGTTTCCAAATGACCCACCAATCCTCCCTAATTCTAGCTGTCTCTCCCAGCACTCTCAAACTCTACCAATGCTCCTGGTACTTGTGGGAGTGGCCAGCCAATGTTTAACATCAGGTCAATATTACAAGAGGGAGCCCAGAAACTATAATCCCAGGAATGCTAGGAACCAGAAACTGGGTATCTCAGAGACCTAGGGTAGAACCAAAAATTACTGGCAAGAAAAAGAAAGAGATGGGAGAAGGAGGAAGGGAGGAGGGAAGGAGGGAGGGAGGAGGGAGAGAAAGAGAGAGAGACAGAGACAGAGAGACAGAGACAGAGAGATTAATTTATAGATCATAATACACAGACCAGATCCTACAATCCACTTAAGGGTAATGAATATCTTAGAGTGGTGAAGGGATAAGAAATTTAAAAAAAATCTGAAAAAAAAAATAAGAGTAAATCTCTATCTAAGTAATTGGAAAAATAATGGGAACTTTCTCTATTATTTTGTAAACATGGTCTCTGACTCTTTCTGTCTCCAGACAGCTACATATCTCCATGTTGTTGCAATCTGTACATACTGCTACATACCATACTTTATATGCATATGGCCATACATCTCATACATAATTACATACATTTTCACATGTCTTCACATCTTTTTTTTATATTCATTTCCCTTCTATATCTTCTTTTATGCTGCTTCATCTTCTGTGCTTCTACACAGTTAACAATCTCCACACAGCCATAGCTATTCATCTCACATACATAGCTCTCTCATCATATAACATCTTATGTAGGGAGCCATCCGCACCCTAAAGATGGCGCCTGTATCCAGCCCATGACTAAGCGGTTTAAGGAAGCTCCTTAGTAAACAAGTCACTGTGCATGACACTTTGTAATTTTCCAGCAAGAAGCCTGGCCCCCAGACAGATACATCATATCGGGTGAGGGTGTGCTGACCAATGGGAAAGGCCCACGTCAGAGATAGACAATGTTGCCTATAAAAGCGGCTTGCCTGGGAGGCTTGGGGTCTTCCGTTCTTTGCCCTAGTGTGTGAAGCTTCAATAAACCTGCTGCAGAAGGATCTTGTTTGCGGGCGAAAAAGGTGCGGGACAATCTTACATTGTTTTTACACACTCTCATACAACTCCTTGCATTGTTCCTATATGTAGTAAGAGCTCTTTCATGCAGCTTTATGTCTCATACAATCATTCACACATATTTTTACATCATTCATTCACTCTTTGATCACTCACTATCTCATTCATTCATTCTCTCATATATCCCTCACCCTCTCTTTAGGCTTCTTCTTTATCCCTCATTATCTCTCACACACTTGAATTCTGCATAGCTTCATTTCTACATTGCTGCTTCTTACACACTCTCATTTATACATATTCATTCCTCCTCTCTCCCCCCTTCCATTGCTGCTGTTCCTTGCTTCCTTAGCCAATCTCTGGAAAATTATATGTTACATTTTCAGGGACCAACTCATTCTCATAACACATGAAGTCATAGAGTTTTCCTCTGTCAAGTCAGGTCACAAAGACTGGCCAGTATAAGTGCTTGGCTTTGCACATAACTTTGTCCCAACAGAGAATGATATTGAAATTCATGACTAAACAATAACAGTAGCAGCTTGAACCTTGAGTTGTCAGGGCACGTGGAGAAAGTAAACTATTGCAGGGAAGTACGTCTCAAAACAACCTGACCTTGATTTAGCAATAAACAACATCTGGGAATGAGTCTTTGTATATTTTCTGAAGGGGCAGTTTAGTCTTTTTGAATTTCTTCTCAGGTCTAAAGTTAGTCATTTTTGAGACTGAAAATAATATTACTACTTTCCTGTGTCAGTAAAGTAGAATATTATGGTATTATTACTATACAGCAGAAATCAACTTTCTTTACTATCAACAACTATAAGTGTGGCCAAAGATGTAAAACACACTACCAATGAGCTGTGGATAGAACCTCACAGCTGTTCTTATTAGGGAGGCCTAGCAGTGGCACCTGAGAAAGTTACAGACAAAAAACAACTGGTAACTTATAGTAAGTGACCCCAGGGCTCTGCCAGGTGGTGGGCTCCCCATCACGGAAGTATACATCTGGTGAGTGGACTTGTTAAATACTAGTCATTGTTGCCTGCTGTGTACTGTCATGGCTACCAGCAATCATAGATCAGAGCCTTGTCTAATCATTACCAGAAATGTTTCTTCTGGGAAGAAAATGGGAGCAAGTACAGAGAGACTGATATCATGATGTTGTGTGGAGAGTGTGTCTATGTTGGAGGTCAGCGTCCCTAAGAGGCTAAGAGCTCAGGGACCCCTGAGGAGAGAGGAAGAAAAGATTGTAGGAGTCAGAAGGGATGGAGGACATCAGTAGAACATGGCTCACTAAATCAACTAAGCAGGGCACATGGGCACTTAAACAGTGAGACATAAACAGTAAACAAAGGAGGGCCCTTCACTGATTTGCAACTAGTTCCTTCGCATATGTTATGACTCTAAGCATGGTGGTTTTGTTGTTGTTTGTTTGTTTGTTTTATGAAACTCCTAACAGTGGGATTGGATGCATATGATTTGTTTGCTCTCTCCTGGGACTCTTTTCTTCCCATTGAGTTGCCTTCACTAGCCTAAATATGATGAATTTAGGCTTGTCTTACGGTATCTTATTTTGTCATGTTTGTCAGTCTTCTCCTAGAGGTCTTCTTATTTCTGAAGTAGAAACATAGGAGTTTATCTGGGGGATAGTGAAGTTGGCAGGGATCTGGGAAGAATGGAGGATGGGAACACTATGGCCCAGATGTATTTCATAAAAGAAAAATCTATTTTCAATTAAAAGAAAATGAAACGCTCATATATACATATATATGTGTGCTTCTTATATGTATGCATATATATGTGCTTTTCTTCTTATATATATGCATATATATAAGCTTTTTTTGCTTAATTTCTTTAAGGAAACCTGCATTCCTACCAGAATCTATGAATGAAAAAGTCTCCAGTGTCTTAAGACAAACTTCCGTAAGTCTGTAAGGTTTCTAAAGGTACATTTGAGACCCAAATTCTTAAGAGCTGTCATCCCTTGATAGTTCTTTAGGAGCACTTTGCTCTCAAATCTCCTGCGTGTTAAACACACCTATGTGTGTATATGTGGGTGTGTTTATGTGTAGATGCATCACATATGTATATACAGCATGCATGTGGTATACAGAGCACAACTTCTCTATCTACTATGGTGTGTTTGTGGATCAAATACAGGTCCTTAGGCTCAGCAGACGTTACTTATAGCCTGAGACACTCCAGTGTTCCTCATATTTTTTTCCCCTCTGTTTGCCTACTCTTTGGCTTTAGTGTGATATCCAAATATAAGAATAAATACTTCTGTGCTATTCTTAAAAAAAAAACAAAACAAAACAAAACAGAAATCAAGGCTGGATATTATTTTTCTTGATAATGTGGAATATAACATTTATTATCTTCATATTACCACAAATAGATCAGAGGTGATTGTAAGGTCTATTTTTTATATAAGATTTATGTATTTCTTCTTGAATGCTTACAGAACCATCCATACTTTTTATTTTTAAATTTTAATTCATGACAGAGTTCTTTGTTTTTATGTACTTTCTATAGAACTGTAATGTGCTCATAAGGCCATTTCTCTTTGCACCCTCAGTGCTTCTGACCAGGGTTACAACAATAATTTTTTCATTATTGTCCCTCACTTTCATTGCCCATATTCGATTTTACTGAAACTCCAAGTTATTCAAATATTAATCCCAAAGTAATTTTCTTTTAATATTCTTGTATCTTGGATTGTTTTATCATTTCATTGTGTTTCCTATCATCAATATGTAAACCATATATTGAGATTTAATGTTGGTATTGTCCTTCACGTGTGTATTTCTGTGTTTATTCTACAGTTATCTTTTATTAAGGTGGCATTCTTTGGTCAAGAGGGAGAGTTCAAAGCCCTCTTTGTACTATCTATATAAAGAGATATTGCTCATTCTGTTCACCTAGAATCTCTTGAAGTTGATAGAATATTACTATGACTTTCCAGGATGAGGTGATAAAGTTCATTGTTGTAAACTGAATTTGTATAGTTGTGCAGCTGTGATATCACTAGGCTGTAGGAGTATTGTATTGTTTCATGGTAAATAATTGTCCCACCCACTGGTTTAATAAAAAGTGCTGATTGGCCAAAGGCAGGCAGGAAGTGTGGGCGTGGCTACCAGACTAAGAAAACTCTTGAGAACAGGACACACAGAGCAGAATGCCAGAGAAAATACCAGAGAGAAGCCGGAAGAAGCAGAGGACAACGATGCTGCTCTAAGAAAAGGTACCGAGCTACATGGCTGAATAAGAGACATGGGTTAGATGAAGGGTAGAGAGCTAGCAAGTGATATGTCTGGCCCTGAGTCTGACCAACCAAAAACTATTGAAAGCATCTGTGTGTCTCTGAGGGTCTGTGGGTCTGTGTGTCCTAAACCTTGAGGTTAGGCCCGAAAGTCCTGGCCAGAAACCTCCTACCACACTAGGCTCTTACACAAACTATGGCATATAGAATCAACATTGAAAACAAGCAGAGATCACACGAGAAAAGATGGTCCAACAGAAGTGAATGGTAAAGAAAGACAATGACATTGAAATGCAGCCCACCCCCAGATGTCCAATGTCCTCATGCCCAGTGTAACTGAAACATCTTTAGAATTTTTCATTAGGACTCAACCAGGTAAGCCTTTTCTAGTATTATGATCTAAATAGATCCACTAATGATATTGTGCAAAAGCATTGGATAGTATTGGATAGATATGGCGGCATAGAAGAGTGTTACTAAATAATACCAAACTATATATACTAGCATTTTCAGTTGTTAACAATATTTTTATCTTCTCCAAATTATTTTTATATGAGTTTTTACTTCTTTAGTATTCTGAGTTTGCCTCAGAATACTTTGGTTAGTAACTTAACTAGCTATATAATATCATATTCAACATTTTTATTACAGAAAAAATTAAATTATGCTACTTTCTACTATATATCCACTTTTACTTTGTAAAATATAGTCAGTTATAATATAGTCAGTAAAATATAGTCAGTTAGAAGTCAATTTTGAAAATATAACAAAATCTTTTTATTTTAAAATCTTTTTTATTTTAAAACCTGATGATAAATTTACAAATAAAGCTCTTTAATCTTGTTTGCAACATCTTATTTAAGTCATCTTATTTGCAACATGGTAATTTCTCCTGCTTTGGAAACTTTATTAGTTTATTATCTCTCCTTTCATAGTCATCCCTTTTCTCTCTTTTTGTTGATTCACCCATCCCTCTCATTACCTGCACCATCTGTAATGGTCAACTCGACATCAAGAGTTGTTCACTTAATTCATACCCCCTTAAATAATTATTTATATTTCCCCTCTTAGGAGGATATGACTTAATCATCCTACATTCTTTGCTCTCTATTTTATGTTTTCTTCTGACTGATGCTCCCTTTTCAAAGAAACAAAAACCACAAGTCTCATTGTTTACACTGGAAAGATAGGATCTGCAGTGTGATCCAGAATCAGAAATTGAGTAATTATGAGGGAGGCCAGTATCATATTTCAGAAACATTGAGCCAGAAACTGCCCAAGGAAACTTCTGACATTACAGGTTTTCCTAAATTACATACAGACTGTCTCTGGGAATGGAGAGATTTTGTGTTTTATTTCTTAGATATCACTAGGGAGTATGTTGTCTCATATTGATATTACTATTGATGTAGATTAACCTAAGTGAATTGGTTGTTAATATCCAGAAATGAAGAACTGTGGGAGTTTTATGAAAAAAATGTCTTCTAGCATAGCTAGTATATGTCTATTGGGATTGGAGAACTTCAACATGAACTGCACAAATGGGAAGTATAAAAATGAAATTTAGTACTCAACACCCAGCACAAATATTAGGCTCTACACTAGGCACTCTTATCCAATGGGGAAGCCAAAAGAAGGGATTCTAGGAAGATATAGTGTTGGTTGTTTTCCTTATGTTAATAGTAGAGTTGGGAGTTGGCAAGAGAGGAGTGAGAATGTAAACAATACAGCTGCTACTGCAAGAAACCTAAACTGCAAAAAAAAAAAAAAAAAAAAATCTGAGTTCATATTAAAGATGGAAATGACAGTGTCTCCATCAGCTTTCTTCAGGACTCATCTTATCTGGATGTAGCACCAGCATGATTGATATGAATTAACATGCTAACGCCATCCACATTTACTTCCAAATAAACCCCTCATAATTTATTCCTCCACACTGGATATGGCATCAATATTTCTTCCTGGGCCTAATTCGTACCTGTTTTATGGTTATTTCTCTTAGAGGAAAAGAAATATTCAAAAATAATTAGGCAAGCATGGTGAATAAAACCTTACATTTCAAGTACAGAGTGTAGATGTATTAGACCAAATTGAATTTCATGTCTAATTGTATGAAAGATAATCACAGCTTCCTTTTGTTATTAATTAAAATATTATAGTGAAGCTTTTGTTAATTTATATATTTTACTGAGGAAACCCTAAATTTTGGGGCTTGGGGAAAGATATAAGCTATACTTATTTTATTATTCATTTTACCACAGGAAAATATCTTTAGAACTGTAGTCTATGTATCCTGCTTTATGAAAAAATATTTTAAATACTTCACACTAATGACTAAATAATTTTTTAATTGAGGGAGTCTTTAATAAAGTAATCAATAAGAAATCTTAAAAATAATTTACTGGATGTATATCATTAGTAACAAATTAAAATATTAATAAAAATTTATAAAAGAATTAATGTAACTGTTAAGATCAAACTACCCATTTCTGAAAGTTAACTTTATAAAACAGACGAAGTTAATTGAGTATAATTTGTTTTTCTAATATTATAACAACTATAATGTTATCTACTTACTTGATCTCTGGAGTTATTCACAAAAACATTTTTCTGTATATAAGTAATTAATTAAAAATTTAAACCAAGTGGAACGTATTAATGTGAAACTCATTTTAACACTGTAAACTGCTTAAAAGAACATATAATTGATGGTATTTTCTTTCAAGAGTTAAGACCATTTAACTGTATCTGTCAAAATCTTATAAAAATATTATTTATGTGGGGACAGTATGGGGGAGTGTCTTCTCTGTTAGTGTTAGAGTCTGCTATTTTAAAATATAAAATGGAATATAAAAATCCATTGCATGGACTTCAAAGATAACTAAAACTGGTAGAGTATTAGTTTAGCATTCATGAAAGCTATGGTTCTATTTGAACCATGACTCAAAACAACATAATTCTACACAATACATTCTTAGCCAGCCTATGCCATATAAGTAAAGTCTCAGAAAAAATCCATTTCCATTTAATTTTGTTCTTATTTTCTATAGTTCAATTTATATTTTTTCTCATTTCCTCAAATGTTTTCTAAATTGTTTCATTTTTGTTGTTTTGAGTATTTGGATGACTTTTGTGGAAATTTTGTTTATTTTCTTTTTGAGACATGGCTTGATTATAATTGCCAAAGCTGACCTTAAACTTACTATGTAGTTCAATTTGACCCCAAAGTCATTGATTCTCAAGGTACCTTTTTAAATGTTAACATTATAGACATGTACAGGCATAGCTAACTTTCTAAGCTGCTCTTTAAGTTTTAAATATCTGCTTTTTGTATCACTTTCAATTTAATTTTATTGTCAATAAAGTTGTATTTTTTCTGTATCAAGTTTTAATATCTTCGGCTTAATCTATGTTCTTTCATGGTATCTGACTTTCATTGACATTTGATAGTTTTAGTAAAACATCACCAATTGCTGGCTGAAAATAATTCTCGAAATAATCTCACATAATTTCATGCTTAATTTCATTTGTGATCCCCACTCCTTTTCACATACAAATAAAGACAAAACACCATTAAAGCTCCATAGCTTAATTTTATTTTTTCATCTAAATTGTTTGCTTGCCTCCTTTAGTCATTAGTCAAGGGAAGAGCAAATGAGATGAAATCCAGGGCTAATTTCTAGTCAGAAAAAAAAAAAAAAAAAAAAAAGGAAAGAAAGAAAAGGAAATGAAGAAGCCTGAGGTTACCAATAAGCATCTCTAAGAACAAATAACTACTGCTGCTTCTGCAACTAATTTTGTTCCAATAAATTTCTCCCTGCTGAATTTGACAATTATTTAAAGTTGGCATAGTTACTAAACAAAATAAGATGAATAGAATTGATTAAATATTCAAGTAACGATGCTTATTAACCTCCCAGGCAAAAACAAAGTTTAATTGTTTTAAACCTCTGGGATTTTTACAGAAGTTTCTGATGTATATAAAACTTTGAACACAGTTTACAATTTATTATTTTTTTAGTTAGACAAGCATGAGAATAAAATGCTTTCTATATTGTGATTTTATGCAACGTTAAACCAAATCAAGTTTTGTTTGAAATGGTAAAGAGAGAAAGAAATGATAGTTTTTACATTGAGAAAGACAAGTACATTGTGTGCCAGAGAACACACATCATTGAAAGAAAATTTATAGGACTCTGAGTAGATAACAATGACAATTAATTTATTCATGGTAATCTCCAAAGCTAATTGTGTTTAGGAAAATGCTACAAGTTTATAATTTCTTACATGGTGATAAAGAGAATCTTTCCTATAGATTTAGGCATATATGTATAGTGATATTTATCATATTATATCACTTAAGTAGCAATTCTTTTTTTTTTTTTGGCGTGGGGCAAAGTAGTGATGGGCATTTTATGGAGTTAAAATGTTTACTTTAAAAATATCACACTCAATGATTTTCATGACAAAAGTTATGCACTTAGTATTGGACCGATAGAGATCATTTTCCTACATGCAACATTCTATAGTTTCCCTTAGTTCTCTGTTTAGGATGCATACCCCTTTCATGTTTGAAAGTCCATTGGTGCACTCCTTGTTTATCAAGGGTATTAGGGAGCAAAACAATGGAAAGTTTTGTAACTATAGTTTAAAAAAATAAAAATTATGTTATTGTTTTCATAGTTAATTTTATTAATGCACATAAATAAAAATGTTGGTAAAAAGTGAGTACCACAGGAACTATTTTCACATTCTTTGAAAGAAATAAATAGGGTAAAAAAATAGTATTTTAATATACTACACATTAAGCAAACAAAACATCCCACATTTTTATATTACTAGAAAATTAACAGCACAGTCGTAGGATTGGCTAGGTATCCACTGAAAGTCACCCAGTAATTTGAGGCGACTGTGAATAAACCATGCATGCTTTGATATATAAAATAAACATTTTTAATAAGTTATTATTTTTTCTTATCAAGTAAATGCAAGCCTACAAGATCCATAAATTGATTTTTAATCAATATCTCTAATCAACTGTACTTCCTTCAGGAATTTTAGCCTTTTCCTTAAGAAACATGTGTACTGATAATCAAACTCACTGGACTTGTGTTACTGAAACCATTTCTTAGTGTGGAGAGAAAAGAACAGCTTGACATGGAGATGGAGGACAGGAAAACAGTAACTGAAGGATATTAAAGAAAAGAGATGATTAATAAAGGATACAGTGAAAACAAAGACCAATGTTTTATAGCAAAGAAATGTTATATTATAGTTCAAAAGTAATATTAAAAATGGGAAATGAATAGTTTTGATTTTGAATTTTTGAACTTACTGAAATTATTTTTAAAATTAATTCCTTTCTTTTACAGGCCTGTTTATCTTTGCTTGTGTATTTCTCCTGGCTAGAAAATAAATAAATAAACATTGTTCTTGTGTTTTAACATGTAATTTTTTTATATGTTGGCCCTTTTATAGCACTATTCTGAAATGGCTTGTCAGCTTTCAATAATTTATCTATTAATCTATAAGCATGCACTATTCATTTCTTATTTTCATTTTACAATACCAGAATAAGTTTTCTAGCAATAATTGATATTATTTGTTTAAATAACTATAGGGTGTATTTTCTTTCTGTTGATTAATAAAAATGGCATGCAAATACTTCATTGAAATTATTTCTATTCTGTATGTTTCAACATTCTGCAGATTTTCTTTAGTATACATAGTTCTGTAATATGTTAAAAAGGCAAAAAAGACATGCCACAGTCAAAACAAACCAGTTACACAGCTGTCAAAATTGCTATTATTACAACATTGCAGGTTTTATTTTTATTTTTTGAATTTGAATGCATAAAGCAGCATCAACTCCGTGTTTTGTTTGATAAAAGGGGTATGTTTTTATTGCCAAAAGTTTTGATAATTGAAATCTTCTGGATGAGGTTTGGCAAGCATTGAAATATATTTTACATTAGGTTTTGATTTCTAAAATTTTGGCTTTTATGAATAGATGTGATTGTTTCATTTAAAATATTTAGAAAAATAAGACTCAAAGTCACACATCCAACACTCTATTTCTAGAAATTCTGTTGTTTCTTGAAAATTTTCCCACAAGATTAAGCAAGGGGTCATGTTTTTCAAATCTCTTATCTGGAAATACCAATTACAACTCTTAATCCTAGGAACTTTTCTAACTCAATAGAGGCAGTTAGAGAAACAACAAGAATGAGCCATTAGCCATGTCTCACTGTTCTGAAAATGAGAGTAGTGCATGCATACTCAGAATAGAAAAAGAAAAGAAACCTCTGGAATATACATAGGGCAAACTGCTGAGAGTAAGTTCCATGGACAACAAGTTTTAACAGTCAGTTATAGCATTTATTATGATCCAATAAAAAAATTCAATGTAAAATACATGATGAATTTATCTTTACCATACACAGGAGGTTATAGTGGTGTAAAATAATATGGTCTAGTGGGAAGGAAAAGAGTGCATTATCGAAGTCTGTTTTTTACAGAGAGATTGAGACAAGAGACCCTCTATTAGGAAATGGAGCCACATAAAAGCACGTATATCTTACAGACAAGATGAACTGTTTGAATTTAATATTGTTGTACTTAAGGCATTTTAGTCATGTGTGGCTCAACTTATTGGCTGTCATCTGACATGAGTGCTTCATTAGTATGATAGATATGAGAATTCTTTTCTTTCCAAAGCCTAGTCAATTTAATATAAGTATTTTCAAGATATTAAGTAATTATTGGTATAACTGTGTTTCAATAAGGCATTAAAGTATTTAGCTTTTAATATTTTGTTTTATAGTAGTACACATTTTATTTGTAAAGGTAATGCTAATGTTACCATGTACAGCATAGGAGAAAAATATAAGTGGAAGTGAATATACGTAATTTTAAAAAGCAGAAATCTTGGTAAAACTACAATGAAGTTCATGTTTTATATTAAAAGCTTCAAAAATAAGTGACTGATATAAAATTACTTTGTAATCATGAAAAATTAATTTCTTACATATTTCTACCCAGAAATTGTGTGAAGCCACTTGTAAGTAGTACCAAATTTCTATACAAATGCTGCACAATGTTATAAATCCACTCGGATTGATTTAATCCTAATTTCCCCAAGGTTGAGCTCAAAATGAACTTTTGTATTCAACTGCAGTTGGATTTTCCCTAGTATACTTCTACAATAACCATTCTAACCTCCAGCCAACCTGTCTCTCAAAGAACACCATAAAAGAGAATGACTGTGAAACTGTCTTTTAGAACAAAGTCTCAATAGCATATGTGAGCAGAAGTTACAGAGTACTAGCTGACCCTCGTATTTTAGAATTAACTACAGATTCTAAAGAGTGATATTATATTAAAAAATAAAAAACCCAACAGAAAAACAACAGAGCCAATAGGATTGTTTTATCCACAGGACATTCTGAAGAAGCCAAGGCATCGAGTTTTAGAATACATAATATGAGAAAGAAGCTATGAAACAATAACCATAATATATTCTGGAAAACATGGTTTACATTGTGGGGGAGCCAGACTCAGGTGTGTTTTCTTTTTTATGTTTTTTGCACTGGAAATAAAAATAAAAAGCCAATACAAAAAAGCAAAGCATCTATCTGACAATAACTGCAGAGCTGATGAAAATTTATTTATTTTTGGTATTGTTAGACTTGTAAGCCAAATTGTTGCAGGATAATCAAAGTCAACAATATAGAGTTGAAAGTATTATAAATCTATATGTACTGTGAAGAAATAAAAAAAAAAACTATATATCATCAGAAAGAAATAGGCAAAATACCAAGTTCAATCGAAGAGAGGGAAGAGGGATTATTTCAGAAAGTGGGTAGGGAACATGATGGGGAAGTCTACAGAGACAACTGAACCAAGCAAGTGGGATCTCTCTAACCTTAGACGGACAGCTGTGAAGCCTGCATGGGGCCAAAATAGGCCCTCTCTGTAAGAAACACTGTTTTGTAGATTAGTCTCTTCTCAGAGGGAAGACTTTTACGAAATCCACATATGTAATTCATATGTTAATGTCAACAGAATTCTCCTGACTCCTAGAAATCCCAGAAACCCAGAAAAGGTTTAGAAAAATTCTAAGAAATATGATACATAAGGAAATATACAGCCATTAAACAGATTGAGCTCCTATGTTAAACAAGCTGAGCATTCTTAATTATCTACTAAAAGCAAACAGATCATTTTGAAACTCCACTATATTCCAATTAGATGAATCAAAAGTCACTGGCACATCAACAAATCATGGAACACTTGATGCCCTAATATACTAATGATAGTGTTAACTTTACATACATTTATTTCAGAAAGAAAAAAAAAAACTTATGTAAATACGTAGTCCGTGACTCAAAATTGAACATTTATGTATTTGATAAACATGGCACTCATATAAATCCTGAATGTGCATTAACAGTAGCAGAAGATAAACAAAATGCTATAAACTAACAGAAGTGAGGAGATTTCATCCAATGATGAGTTAATAAGACACGTCCAAAAGAACAGGTTTTATGTTAGCCCATTTCAATTATGGAATACTGATTTTGTTGAGGGAAATCAGAAAGGTCTTTGTCTTTGAGGAGGTAGGTTGTCTGAATATCATCACAGGCAAACATTAGGTTGTAAGGTTGTGCCATACACAAATATGAAAGTGAAAGACAGTATCTCTGTCAAAATCCATCCAAGAGTGTGCAAGATTACAGTTGGCCTTTTTTTAGCACAAGGACTCTTAGAAAGGTTTCTAATAAGATTTCTGGCGGAATTTCTAGTCAAGCAAAAAGGGCAGCCTCGTTTCTGTAACTGTATTTTTCTCCTTTAACTTTGTCATTCATTGTTACAGAATGTCACAATGTGCTGTCATTTCAATGTATCAGCATCCAAATACCTAGCTAGAAATGACAGGACTTCCTCATAATTATTTAGACTTAGCTATAGTGCAAACAGTTCAGTGGGTCTTGTGGTCCACAATGTAGAAAATATCTTAAAAGTTATTTGCTGTGAATGTGTATTTTTACATTTAGTTTTTATCATGATAATCACAGAATAGTTCTTAAGGTAAAGTTATTATAAAATAATAAAAAATAAACCAGATGCCGGAGGGAAAATGTTAATATAGCAAGAATATTACCTCTATAAAGAAATATTAAGCCCAAAGAGCACCAGGTCTCAACTCATAAAAATATAAAAGCATCCACGAAGAAATTTTAACAAGCACCTAATTAAAAACCAAGCAAACAACTTTAGTAGGCATCATTTCAAAGAAGAGAAACAAGTAACCAGAAACCACAAGAAACACAAAAAAACAATACTAAGCATTTGGAAACATAAATCAAGCCACTGAGAAATCTCATTTCATTCACTTCCTATCAGGCAAGGAGAAAAAGCAGTGGGTAAAGTCCTTTCCAGGTGAGAAGTAACAATGCATCTGGTTCTTCACCACTAACACAAATCCAAGAGTAACATTTTATGCCTGTTATTCTAGTACTGAGGAAACAGAGACAAGGACATTTCTGGAGCTCCCTGGGGAGATAGTTCAGCTTAATTGACCAGTGCACATTCAGTGAGAGACTTTGTCTCAAAAATATGGTAGACAGGAACTGGGGAAGATGCCTTAATCTCCACTTGCACGTAGGCATCATTCACACACACACACACACACACACACACACACACACACACACACACACACAATACTAAAATCAGTGCTCTCAAAACAGTGGGAAAAGAAAACAAAAATAAAATCAAGCGTTGGTGACAGTATAATGACATTAAAACCCTATCCTCATTCATAGATACTAGGAACTCACAGTGGTGCAAAGAAAGAGGTAAAGTATGCAATAGATATCTAAAAAGACACATATAGAATTTCTATATATGACAGTGATTCCACTTACATGCACAGAGAACTGAAAGTATGGACAAAAATAAATCTTCATAAAAGTCTTCACTTCAAACCTGCTATTAGTGAAAACCAGAAATTTCTGCAAATATTTAATAGGCCCTTTTTTTTTTTTTCTGGCAGAGCTGAAAATTGCTGTAAATTTATGGGATATTCTTAAGAATGGCCTCTGTTTTCCAAGCATGCTTCACCCAGGGCTATGTCTCACAGATTACAGGCTGGAAGAATGGAAGTGAAGGTGTGGGGACCTCTCCATTTCCTTTACACAGACAACAATTCAATTCTGATGGGATATTTAAGCAGCAGAAAGATCAGGAGGTGGCTAATACTGTGCATACTGTATTGCTTCCTATCATCTTCCACTTCTAACAAATGTATGTCTTCTTCCATGTATCTTTCGTTCAAACACAATTCAAACAATAAACTTAAAAATTGCATTATGTAAAACAAATACAATTATATGTTACTTGACTAGTAAAAGGAATTTAGAGTTGTGAAATTTTTTGATAATCCATTCACAAAATTTAAATATACCTCAGTCAAACATGGTGGCTCACAGTGGTCATGCCAGGACTCAGAAGGCTGCAATGTAATGATGGCCATGAGTTCAAGATTAGACAGGGCTACATAATAAGTTTCAGCACAGAATAACATGGCACCTTGAATTAAATGAATCTGTAAGGACTATGTGGGGAAAAGTTTATGATCCTTTAAATTTTTATATTTAAATAGAATTACTTTGGTACAACAAATATTTGTATTCATAATTAAGTTATTTTAGTTAATAATTTGCAATGAGATCATTACATTTTCTAAATGAAATTTAAAAAATGGCTCACTTTATGGTCTTGTGAAATGTGTTCAGATTAGAGGTTCTTGAGAAGAAACCCAACATTCTTAAGACTTAACACTATGATTGTTTTTTTCTGATGTCTTGTTTACAAATTTAAAATGAATGAAAAAGAGTGTATCTATCAATAAACTCTTTTATTTAGAGGTTTTATATTATTCAAAATGTTATTCATTATCAATGGAATTCCAAATGAAATTTTTGAAACAAATTAAAAAGAAAAAAAACCCACTTTACTGTAAAATTTTTAATATTATGAAAATTAGTAATAAGCTTTACCTGGCATACAGCAGGTAAAATATTCACTGCTTAAATCTTCACAGTCAGTCTTTTGATGAAGACTGTGGAGATAAATGAAAGAGATTTTACGAGTTGTTGGGGGGATAAACTGCAGAATGTCAGAAATAATAGGAACAACTTCAATTAAACCAGGAAGAGATTGATTAATGCTAGAAGCTGTAGGGGTCAACAGTAAGAAAATGCCTCAGAGTAAAGAGTAACTAAGTAGTTTTGTGACAAGAAAATCTATTAATTTAACTCAGAAGCCAGGAAAGCATCATTATCAAGTATCATGTCAAGGTCAGTATAAGAATAATAAAATAATTCAAAGAAATTCAATTTGGCCTGAAGATCTGCAATGAATAGAACAATCAGAAGAGGAGCACAGTCAAGGAGAGAGGTAGAAGAGATGCCTTGGGTCTCTATAATATGCCACTGCACAGTCCTCCAAATCATCATGATCAATTACACCTTTAATTATATGCAAAAACAAAGTATGTTTGACAAACCCAAATAACTCTTTTGTAGCAGATATGATTTATAGTGTTTTCCAACTTTGTGGTATCAATGCCATGTCACACTAAAATTGAAATTACCCAAAGGCATCTGCTGGCACAGAAAAAGTAATAATAGTCTCTTTATAAATAGGCATGTGTTGGCATTAGCACAGCACTATTTATATTTCACAAAAAAGAAGCCAGTAAATTCACAAAGGCATATTCAAATTTATGTGAAAATGTTCTTGCTCAAAAAGCCATATCTGGACTGGCTATGATGTTATGTACCTGGAATCTTAGCACTAGAGTAGGTGTCCGAAGGGTTCAAGGCCAGCTGAGCTACTTAGGGAAACAGTGTACCAGTGAAGGGATGGAAAGAAAAGGACATTTTTAAAATTAAAATTAAAATACATATCTTTTTTAAAAAATCAGTCTTTAAAACCCAGAAAATCATAATAGTAGCAAAATATGTCCAATAGTATGGGAAAGCCAAGATTATCTTGGATTTCTTAACTGGAAAGGAAAACAGAGTTAAAAGAGAGCTTTAGAAGAACTAAAAAAAACTATTGGGATAAAAGTAGAAAAGTGGATTAAATTATTTTCTGGATAGCTATGGTAATGATTTGGATAAGAAATAATAGTAAAAACATGATTTTTTTTTATTAACAACCAAAGACAGAGCATCCTATCATTGTGCCTATACACGAAAGGATAGAGTCAAAAACGAGGCTTTTTACAAACTTCAGTTAACGGGCTTATTCTTCAGAATAATCTAAACACCTACAGCTGAAGAATTATAAGAAAAGTGGGAAGCACTTGCCATGTTATTAATTCAACTATAAAGAACAAAATCTTGACATTTACAATCAATTGGATGGAATTAAATAATGTTATTCTATGTGAATTAAACCAAATAAAGACAAATATTGGATATTCTCTCCCACATGCAGAAGTGAACAATACCAAGTAATAGAGGTTTCAAGGTTTAGTGATGTACATGAAATAGTGTTACATATGATTGCCACAGACTGTGTGCTTTATGAAATTATGCACCGAATATTGTTCATACGCACAGCTAAAATATATTAACCAAAATGCAAAGCTTATGTAGCAGTGAAAAGATAATATACACAAGTAATTATACTTACTGCTTTCAAAACACCAGAAAGGGGTTTAAGAGATGAAGTCCAAAGACATCTGAGTTCCAAAAAAAAATTGATATCTCATAGCAACACTAATGCTGTGAATAATTAATGACAAGGAAGGAAAGGAAAGAAAAAGGTAGATAAAAAGTCAAGACTCTTAGAAGGGCCTGGGAGAGTTCAATTTTGCAAAATAAACTTGACCTTTGTACAATATTGCTTTGAACTCTGCAGGATCACAGAAATGAATATTTCTTTTCTTCTGGAAAGGTGTAACCAGGGAGAGAGAGAGAGAGAGATAGAGAGAGAGAGAAGGAGGGAGAGAGAGAACCATGTAGGCTACAAAAGATAAGAAAAATCTAGGTACTTCATGTATTTGTCATTTGCGAAATAGGAATATAATATTTTACACTAAAGGTTGTGCATCCTATGAAAACTTAAATTTCTGGGCTGGAAAAATGGCCACATTACTAAGAATGCATACTGTGTTTTTCAGAGGATCAAGTACGGTTCTCAGAACTCAAGTCAGAAAGACGGTTTAAAATCATATATAATTCCAACTGCAGGGTAATCTGAGCTGGAATTACACTCTGTCCTCTGTGGGCACCTGTGCTGATATGCACATAACCCCACATACACAGAATAAATAAAATATAATTTCAAGAACATTTAAATTTGTCAAAACATTCATATATAAACACAAACCTTACATGAAACCATTTGTAACAGAGAACCTAAATGAATATAAAAACACTGTATTAAATTATTATTGCAGACGAGTAACGACAGTTCCTGGTGCATAGCTGACCTTACAATAGAGCTATTCTCTGTGCTACAATAGTATGCTCCCCATGCAGGCATAATGCCATTGCCTGCGATACTAGTGGATCTTTAAACAATTCAGTTTAAAACTTCCTGTAAGTGTTTTCACAGGAAAAATGACTTAAAGATTTCTCTTGCTTCTTGCATAGATTTACTGTATATGAAGCACACAAATTGAACTAGATTATTAGTGAGATTTTTCACCAATAGCAAACTAAATGATAAGAATCAAAACTTTTAACTAAATGACTTCATAGATTGCTGTCTTTACTTTCTCACATTGAGTAAGTGTCCATCATAATCAATACTGTAACAATAAACACAAATTTAAACAAAAGTGAGTAGTTCCATTGCTCAGTAGAAACAGCAGAATTTCAGTAAAAATAAAATTAACCAAAAGGAAATGTCCATTTTTGGATTTTGTATGCAGAAGACAGAAAACAATAAATCTGAAAGTTCAGCATTCCTAGAGCAAACTCTATTTTCAGTTTGCATGAAGAAGAAAAAGCCAAAATGGGCAAATGTACATCTCATCACGATTCATTGAAACAGGTATAAAACTGACAAACCAATATTCACGTATTTCCTATTAATCAATAATTCAGGCAAATGAGCTTATTTTGGTCAATTATGGGGAAACAAAATTTATTCAAAATCTGCAGATCTTACTAAAAGATATAAACAAAAGATAAATAAAAACATGTTTCTCACTATATATATATATATATATATATACACACACATTATAGTTATATCAATAAATTGTAAAATCTATCAGATTTTATATCAGATCTATCTATCTAAGTGTTATCTTTAGAGGACAATATAAGACACTGTAGAGTCAGATTCAAAAACATAGAAAAATAGAGCCAAGGAAAAAAATTGAACAGTTAAGTCTACAAAAACAAAGTCATCATTAAAAACATTGAGAAAAAGCACTAAAACTTGCTTTGTAAAGAATAAAAGAATAGAAGACTAAGGAAATCATTAAAAAAATTAGAAAGTACAAGTCATAACCATACTGAGGGAAAAGAAAGAATGTTCTCTTCAGGGAAAAATGAGAAAAGTTCATGAATAAATGAAGAGACAGAAACCAGATCACTAATTCCATTTCCTGAGAACAATCCAATACTATATTAAGTAAAGAACGGAAAGCAAAAATAAGTCAGATCAGTATATAGTGAAGAAATATTGTAACACATACCAAAACCTTTAGAAATAGACTAATTTCAGAAACAGGGTTATCTGAAAAAATTTTATATATGTATAATGCATATATTCAGAAGTTATCTAAAATACACACATATGCACATGTGCCCACACACCCATGTACATACACACACACATATATAATGAGGGGGAAGAGGGAGGGAGAGAGAGAGAGAGAGATAGAGAGAGAGAGCGCAAATGTGATGAAAGAATATTGATATAAGAGTCATAAAGATGTGCAATAACAGATTCACGGCGGGAAAAAGATGCTGGAGAAAGGATCATCCAGTCACAGCTTTGCCTTTGAGACAAGGCCTACTTGTCTGGGTATCCTGTTGTTCAGTTTTGTGCCACACTTGAGGTAATAAACACACAAACAAAAATAAAGGATGTGAAATCATGATGCAAAGATTAACTGATAATAGCAGCCCATCTGTCTGAAGGCATGTTGGTTTGTTTTTGTTTGTTTGTTTTTTTTTTTTTTTTTAATCACTTCCACATAAGGCAGAAAATTAAAATTTGAATTCCTAAAACCCACAGAATTGCCTATGTGCTCAGCCAGTAATGTGTAGCCAAAATCTTGTAACTCCCAGGCTGAGAGCTTGGGGCAGGAGAACTGATAGGGAAGACAAGTTAGTCAGACTATCGATATGAGTAAGCTCTAAGTTTAACTAAGAAATGGTGATACCACACACACACACACACACACACACACACACACACACACACAAAAAGCTGTAAGTGGTAAGAATTTCCAAAATCAACCTTAGATTTTCACATGACCACCACGTGAACATGGGCATACTTCCCCAGCCCCACAACCAGTACAATTTCTATGAAAAAAAAATAAACAAAACAAAATAATTACTCATTCTGTACAACTAGAATGAAAAAAGAATTCAGCCTTTTAGAGATGCTTGAGAGATAAAGAAAAGAAAAACACCTGTGTTTTAATAAGTACTATAAAGATCAACAGTGAATTTAAAACCTATGACTGGAGTGTGGCGGTCACCAATTTAGAACAAATTCAAATGTGGGAATAAACCAGAAACCAGAGGATCCTTATATAAAAACATAAAAAGCAATGAAACAAATGTAATAAAATAATATCCAGATCTTCATTAGAAGAGCAAATCAGAATGCACTGATAAAACTATCAGAAAACAAAAATGAATGATTCCTGAGAGTGGAGTGTGAAAGTCATAAATACATAAATGTGAATATGAGCAAGCATGTGCTAGCAGTGGACACACACAGTGTGTCTGGGACTTTATTCAGATGGCAGAAAGAAAATAATACTCTCCATTTCTTTCACTAGATACATACGACAGCTTCATTTTGATAAATGGTGTGGTTCATAATGTGAGTTTTAGGATAACCATAAAAAATAAGCAAGCAGGAACTAACACCATAATGCTAAATTGAATACATAAACTTTTAGAGGAGAAAAGTAAATGCTAAAAACTTTAATCTGAGGGAGAGTTAAAGCATTTCATTGTGTTTTATTTTGCATAACTTCTCTCACCTTCTAAAGCTGATGTTTTTGTAATATCCAATTAATAAATGATTACATCTTTTCTACCTTTCATTATATACATTATAGCTTCCAAATGTAGAAAGTGGAATACACAAACACACACACACACACACACACACACACACACACACACACACACACACACATATAATGGAACATAACTTCTCTGCTTTCACATCCTCTGCTAATTGTCCCACGTTTAAATTCTAAGTGTATTTTCATTAATTGATTCTTCTTTTTCTATTCTTTTGCTGCTCTGCATGACTCATATACTTTTGATATTATCAGATAAACATACTGCCTTTAGTTTCTGGTTATTTTTAAATTACTATTGATAATGTTAAGCTTTATTCTGGTACTTTCAAACTTTGCATAATTTTAAAGATTGACTCTTCCTGAAAAATCAGAGTAGTAGATATTGGGTTCACTTCTCTTTGCCACCGAATTATGGCACATATGTAAAATCAATGACTCATATGTCTGATATTTATTTTTCTGTCAGGTATGATCACCACTGTTCCTTTGTGATTGTGTGGTATTATTTCCTTTGAGACCTGGCAGTGCCTTTCTTCTTAGCCTCCTACGTCTTTTAGGTAGAATGAACCACTGAGATCAAATGTGACAACATAAATTGGCCATACAATTAGTACAGAAGTCACCAGGATATAAACCACATCCATTCCCAGCCTTCTAGGTAGAAAACAGGTTCTACATTTCTTTCTTCCTTTGAAAAGACAACTCTGAGTGTTTAACATTCCTAATTTACCTAGTGTTTATCTGTGAGCACAAGAACCCCATATCTCCATAGCAGAAATACTAAAAGGTGGTGTCTGATGCAATATATATATATTGCAAAGTTCTCCCATGTGTGATATTTGTGGTTGGTTATTGAGATGTAAAAACAAACATTATCTTATGTTTCTGAATTTTAACAATTTATTTTTAACACCAGTGTTTCCTAGTAAGACAAAGTTTTAATACTTATTGATTACTATTTCTTGGGAATGCTTCCATTATAACAAAATTGGAAAAAAGGAAAAATACTAGGCATTTACTTGTTGCTAAACATCATAAAGTAGAGGACAGGAGAAGTGTTGATAAGTTAAGGATATCAATGTGAAGTTGTTATTTTGAATATTTTTACACAAACAGATTTTGGATATCATAGATAATGTAAATAGCATTAGTTACTCAAGCACATTTAAAATTTTGATAACTTCAGCACGCCAGCTAGAGAAACTATAAAAAACAAGCCATGTTGCAATCAATACAATAGACAAACCCTCAATAAATACAAATATTTTAGAGCAAATTATTTTACTTTTGTAAAAAAGTGTAGTTCAGGATTATAGCACACAATTTACCTCATGTGCAGACATTAGAGTGTATGATATTTTTGACATTCCTTCCATAGATACTTACATAGTTTATGATTGGAAGAGAATGTCAGCTAGTAATGGTTAAATGTCCTGAATCTAGAACAAACACTATGAAATCATTAAAAGTATTCTATGCAACAGATGAAAGTGTGTACCTATGAGGACTCAGTAAGCATGGGGAGAACTGTAGCATTTACACTACAGCAGAAATAGTTAAGGAGACTTACTATCTTGGTGAGGAGGATGCTGGGAAGAAAAGAAAATTAAATGTCACAGAGGAAACCACAGCAGTACAACACATCCTATTAGGGAAGCACTCAGATATTTCATAATAATACACTGAGCAAGGAGCATGACAATTGTCTCTGGTATAACAAAGATGCTCATTCTGTATTATGGTCTAGGAGAAAATACTAATTTATTTAAATTGCTTTTATTTACTATTTAATCACTTTATTTATTATTTGCTAAGAAATAAGACACTCAATGTTCTTGCTGTTTTCAATGACTGCATACTTTACAATATTAATTTATCATTTGTTTCCATTTTTATACTTTTCTTTCTAGTAGAGAACAATGATAAATCTTTGACAATAGCTTCTTAATGTAGAGGAAATATTCATCACTGCAGGATTTTATTTTGTACAGATATATGTGTGTATTTCATTGTATGGGTACAGAAAAAGGCACTGCCTCTTGTTTACCTTAGTCTCAGACCCAGACCCAAATTATATCTATCAAAAAACATTTACAAATCAACACACACACAGAGACACACACACAAGTACACCATCACCATGACCACCATCATTAGTAATAGTATCTATCATCTAAAATACTTGATGACATTGGTAATCCTGGGCAGTATCTCAGTAATCAAATTTAGAAATTTTGAAAAGTACCATGTCCCAAAGGAACATAAAAATATAGGTCCGTTAAATATACTGTGTTATCCCTGTCGAATCATAGAACAGAGAAACAGAAAAGGAAAGGATGCAAGAAAAAAAAAACAGGATTAAATGATACCGATATACACATTAATATATGGCTAGTGATAAATGCACTAAGTACCCAAAAGTTTTAAAAGGGAAAAGTAGAGTATAGAGGATCTTTAGATACTATGATTACCACCTTTACATGAAAGTAACCTTACTAAAATAAAATTTTCTCTGTTTAAACATCTCTGAGATTCTGTCCTATCCTTTTTTGGTTTAAAATTAACATTTAATAATAGTAAAAACTGTAATTTAGTAAATCCACAAGTGAAGAGTCAATTTAAGAACCATAGTTTCTATAGAAGACAGTAAAACAAGATCTGAAATTTTTATACCACAATACTGAGCTACCATGAGATGTCCTTTTAAATTCTGTCCAGTACTCATCACATTAATAATTCTTTTACACAAATAATATTTGTGTGTATAAGGCTGAAAAAGTGGTAACAGACCCAAACAATTCTGTGCAACTAGTGTAAATTGATGCTTAAATCGAATAAGAAGAGTAAAGAAAATCCAACATGGTAGGTGATATCTTGTACAAAATGCATGGCTACAAAATCACAACATAAAATGGTAAAGAATAAAAAATTAAAGAATAATATGATATCATTCCCATTGTACGTATTTTAAGGACTTATTTTTTAAAAAATAAGAAATGTATTTAAGGAAATTTCAAGTTAATTTGAGATAGAAAAGTGAAACATGTCAATAGATACAGGAAAGGTATTGGGGAATATATCATAGTTGTTCATGAACTACACAGCATAACACACTAGAAGTAAAAGGTATCTCTTTATTCTTATAAAATAAATTTTATAGGAATGTTTAAAGTCTTATTACCAGGTGTGGTACTACATGCTTTTATTCCTAGAACTTGGGAACTGTTCAGGAGGACCTTTACATAGTGAGTTCCAAGACAGCCAGAGTTAGGTAGGGAGATCCTGCCTCAATAGGAAGGAAAAAAAATGAAAGGAAAAGAATGAAGGAAGGAAGGAAGGAAGGAAGGAAGGAAGGAAGGAAGGAAGGAAGGAAGGAAGGAAGGAAGGAAAGAATGGAAACTTCATAATTTAGTGGTAGGACAGCAAATATTTTCTCTAAGATGAAGAAAAGTGAGAATTATAGTCTCACTTATTCTATTCTTTATTGCACAATTCTCAGGATAGGATAGAAATATTTTGTCTCCGTGAAGAATTGTTCATCTGCCTATATTTGCCATTCACATGAAAAAAGAAAATCTCTCAAGTTTATTTACTACTCTTCCTTCTCTATAGTCTTTTTTGAATTCACTGTATTCAGGATTGCCTATACATCATGTCATTGATATTAGACCCACTGGGGCCATGTTTGTTGGACTTAACCTAGCACTGTGTTTGACCAAACTGACTTTACACCTTACACATTATCTCTATTTGTCCTCAAACTACTATAGAGATTACATAGTAGCACATCCTATAATGTCAGAACTCAGGAGGAAGGAGGCGGGGCTAGAGTTCACAGCCACTTTTGGCTACATACCTTGTTTAATATTAATGTCACAAAGCAAACAAAAACAAAATCATTGACTTTTAATTTTTCAGTAGCTAATGATTATCTTTTCTTATGTTAATCTGATTCCTGGTGTACCATATTGTACCACATGATAGACATGCTATGGATGCTATGATTTCTCCCCCCTCTTCTCTCTTCTCTCTTTCCATTTAAAACATACATACTTCCTCTTTCCTTGTTATGCTCACTTCATTGTTATCTTCTAGCTTTGGTTATAGTAGTACAAATGTACTTCTGAGTTCCCAGCAGACTTCATATAATAGAACATCTATAAATAAGTGCTTTTCTATGTAATGACACAGAATAAAAATGATGGCCTGGCATTGTCTATAATAATTCTCCTTAAGAGAAACACCCACAAATCATGTAATATCTTTGTATTTATCTTAAAACCATAAGACAGGGTGAAAGTTTTAAAACAAAATGAGAGGAGAATTAACAAAAAAAAAAATGGAAAAAAAGTCTGCTTTAGCCATTCAAAAGAGTAACCTAAAGAAGCAAATATTAATATGTATACTATAGGTTAAAAATGTCATAATCAATATATTCGACCCTTTCTTGTAATTCTATATTTTATCAACAAACAAGAAGAAATAAATCAAAATTCATAGAAAACACATACTAATAACCTGCTATTACTAAATTATTACAACCAGTAAACAGAAGTAATAGAACATAAAATTTATTTTTATTAATTAGCTTTTTAGAATTAAACATTGTCAGGAAGCAGTATATGAAAGTGTCTTATTGTACAGGACTGTACACTTTTTTACCTGTGGCTGATTTGTCTCATTTCAAAGAGTATCATTCTAATCTCTGGCTCCACAATCAAGTCTCTTTTTGTTTGAGCTTGCCACCCTAGATTCTCTCCTTTAAGGATCCATGTAATTATACCAGAATTTACTATGTAATCCAGGATAATCACTTCACATCAAAAGTTTTAGTTAATCACATCTCTATAATCTCTTTAAGACATTTAAGTAGTGTATTAAAAATCTGGGATATAGGACATGATATCTTTGGGAGCATTACTCTGGCATTGACTGGTGATAACACCTCTCCTTCAGGACTTGGCCTCCATTTCTCATTACATCTTTGATATCTCCTAACTGCACTGTTGCCTTCCAATTACTTGATCTGGCTACATTCACAGCATCGCTTTCCCCCATTGCTTATCAGGTACTCTCCATTTTAATCTTGTTAAGTAGCTATTCTTCCATAGGCATAACAACTCCAGCTCTTCCTCCAAATGCTTTGCCCAAATGTCATCTCTATTAGCCACTACCAACATTCTACCCTCATCTGTCCCACTATTTATTGACTTAATATGTCTATGACTTTCTAATCACTTATCAAATAATATGACATTGGAATAATATTACATATATTTTACATTCATTACTTTTTCCACTAAACATGTGAGAATCAGAACAGTGTAAAACTGCATCTAATGACTAGCCTGAGAGAGTGTCTGGAAACAGTGTTCAATTCATTCATGTTATGGATTTGAGAATAAAGTGGTCTGCAAACAATTACTAGATATTGGAAAGAAGCAATTGATAAATGATAGACAAACTTCTTCAGGAAGATAAATATTATTATTAAAGAAACACCAGCAAAATATGATATATAGAAACTGTCTACAAATAAAAAGTGATATATCTGGAATAAAGAAATGTGATATATTCACAATAGGAAAATGTATTAGTTAAAAATCTAGGAAAGAGACCTACAATGTCTAGAAAGATTAAAGTTGAGTACAGACTACAGAAAAGGAGTGGTACTCCAGACTACAGACTTTAAACTTACTCAATAGACATTTGTACAAGAAAATGTTCATAGAAAGATTGCCAGTAATCAAAGCTGGGGTAGGGGAGATCATTATGAATGCCTTGTTGATGCTGATAGAATGCAAGTGTGATAACAAATACTTACATGAGTAAATACTCTATTAAAGTGACATTAGAATATGTCATATATAGAGATAGATAGATTAGATAGATAGATAGATAGATAGATAGATAGATAGATAGATAGATAGATAGATAGATAGCTGAACTATGATCACTCACGTTTCAATGGGGAGATAAAATTCTGGCATTTTACTAGAGAATTGGTACACAGAATGTCATAGAATAAAGAAGAATGTATACAATTACCAGAAAAGAAAGCTCTTATTGTGTAGACAAGAGAAATATTGTGCTAAGACAGATGACAAAGTGGAGTTGAGCTTGCCACACTTAAGTTTTCCACATCACTGGTTGATCACAATTCCATTTCAAATATCTCTTCATTAGTAAAATGACAGATGAGATGCCTCATGCCTATAATCTCACTACTATGGAAGGTTGAAACAGGAAAATTCCCACGAGTTCAATATAGAATGGCCCACATAATGAGTTCAAGCCCAGCCTAACCTATATTAGCCTATATAGTGAGTCTGTCTTTCTGCCCCCCTCCTTAGTAAAACCATGACCTTATATGAGAAATAAAATATTGTGATAGGTTTATTTGAAAATTTTCTTTTGAGAATAAAAACAAAATTTAAAAAAGTTAACAACAGGGTGAACTTATAATCCAAAAGAGAAAAAAGTACTCAATCAATAATTAACATATATTATTAACAGATATAAACATACTTAACAACCAAAACTGTTCATACACAGAGTTAGTTGCTCATGCTTACCAATGGGATAAGATAGTCATAAATATATATATTTGGAAAACAAATTTCAATGTTAATTAACAGATTGTTAGAGTTATGGAGAAGTCATACCATGGAACAGTCATTCATGTCCTCAATTAAGAATATTATTCTTTTGTTTAACAATGCTCAACACACACATGTTGAATCTCAGGCTACTTCCTGTTGCCTGCATATCAACATGTAGCAGCTTTTTCTCCAGTCTGCCTGCATGTCTTTCTGGACTCTACCATTCTCCCCATCTTGATGATATTTGACTAAACATTGGAAACTGTAAACTGTCACCTCAATTAGTGTTTTCCTTTATAAGAGTTGCTGTACAGGTGTAAATTCTTGTCCCACTGCCAGTGGCTTCACAAACTGCCCAAGACATTTGACTGGCATCCACATTCAGAGGGCTTAGTTCAGTCCCATATATGGTCCCTAAATGTTATTTCAGAGTGGTGAGCTCCAAATAGCTCTGAGGTCTTTAAAAGTTTCCTCATCCTCTAAAGAAGACATTTCTCAGCCTTGATACTGGGGGCAGGAGCTTTGTATTACCTCAACTGTATATGCCAGAATGCATTGACTCAACCTGAGAGTTCTTAAGCTCACTTAGGAATGGCTAGGGGGAAAGGGAGAAGGCATCTGGGAGAGGACTGGGAAGAAGAAAGGAGGGAGAAACAGTGGTGGGTATGTTCAAAATTTTTTTAAGATTAAAATTTGAGAAAAAAGGTTAAAAAAAAGAGTTGCTGTAGTCACAGTGGATCTTCACAACAAAAGAAATTCTAAGACACATATCAAAGTAGAACAATTCTTCCACTGGTATTCATGTAAATAAAAACAAGTTATTATAAAGTGTTCCTAAGGGAGAAAAATGATCCACTTCCAAAAGTGCCTACAAAAAGATATGCATTAGACCCTGCTACCGTCAACTAATTTTGGTAACTCCATCCAAACTCTTGTAGTCTAGGTACCCACCCACATAAATTAAAATTATACAGAGGAAAATGACTAATAGCCAAACAACATGACTAGGTCAGACATAAAATAGGCTTAAAAATACACAGATTGAAAATTGTTCAGTGTTCTTTTTCAAGAAGAAGGACAAATATAAATGATAAAGAATAAGATCCAAATGATCTATAAGACTGACTACTAGCCAATGAGGAAAAGAAGAACCCTGTATTGAGAATTATACAAACTATTTTCTGCACTCAAGCAGAACCCTGGCAGTCTGGTCTCCTGATAGGATTTGAAAAAAATCCCTAAAATAAACAGCCTTTCCCTCACCCCCCATTACTCTGATCCACCAGTATTCTTATTCTGGAATGGGAATCTTACATTCCCACAATGCTACATAAAATATAACATCATTTTTTGTTGACATTTTTATTAAAATTAATCTGATGTCTGTATATGAGAACATATGTAAATTTTGCAATAGGAAAGAACTAGGGATCCTCAAAATCAAGTGGAAATCTTACTTTCAACTATATACACACATTCCCTATAAATTACATATAACATCAATAATCTATTAATTCAAAATATAAATTAAGCAGACAAATGTAACTTATAAAAGTACTTGTCCTCTTTTATTAAGAAAATACTGACATTTTATATATAATATTAGGTATGTTTAAATTTATGTCACATCAGCAAAAATATGCTTAAATAATAAAATTTAATTGCATGATGATATTTAACTAGTAAGTAAAATTATAAATAGGATAAAAATTAAGGCATTATTCTGGTGTAATTAAAATATTAAATATTAAAGTCTTATTCTTAAAATGTTTAAGTGATATTATTTGACATTTCTACACTTATATGTCTTCCACAACTTCTTTTATAAATGACATATATTTCAGCTTAGGCACCTAGGTAACTGTGGATGCCAGAAGTGGGTAATGGATGAATTAGAGCGGTAGTTACAGATGGTGTTGAGCCTGCAGACCTGGGTGCTGCTCATCAAACTCTAGTCTTCTGCAAGTACAGCACTCCTTAAATTTATTTAGGATACAATACAGCTAATGTAAGGGATAATAACTAGTAACTGTCTAGAAATTTGCATGCTACAAGTTTCCTGAATTGATCAACTTTAGATAATTTGTTATTTCTGGGTAGACTTGTTCAGTTTTTCTTCCTACCAGATACTACAATGTGTATTTCCTGTCTGTCTATTATCTATCTATCTATCTATCTATCTATCTATCTATCTATCTATCTGTCTATTTATGTATATCATTTTAGCTTGCTTTGTCTAATTGCTCTAAACAGAACTTCCAAGATGATGTTAAGCAGAAATTGTCAATTGATATTCTTATCTTGTCTGGAATCATGAAATTTTTGTTTCAGTTTTTTACCATTATGATATTAACTGTTGAATTTTTATAAATACTCTATTGTTCATTGGAATGCAATGCTTCTTTGCCCTTGCCCAACAAAGATATTGAATTTTGTCAAATAAGCATATTTTTATACTCACATGACTTTTATCTTCTTAATATTCTACATCATATTTATTGATTTGTGTATTATGAAGTATTTTTTCATCCCTGGAATAAATTCCTTTTCTTCATGGTGAATGTATATATTTAGTTGTTAACCTTGCTAGTATTACATTAATGATATGTGACGAATACATTCAAGAGGATTGTATTCTTCATGGTTGTTTTAGTATCTATCTGGCTTTGATATCAAATCATCCTGAAATTTAAAGTGTATTTTAGAAGTTTTCTTCTTAATGGCATAGAAGACTTTGCAAATAACTATTAGCCTTTCCCTATAGGTTTTTTTTTTTTTAGAAATACAGTGTGTCATAAATACAATTCTTTACTTTATAGGATTTTTAAACTCAGTCTCTGGCCAAAATAGTGCTGATCAAATTCTTTTCATGATTCAGGGTAATAGAATATACATTTATGGGAAAGTGTACATTTTTTTTTCTAACTCATGCATTTTGCTTTAATAAAATCACCATGTGATATTTCTTCATTTGTGTATTTTGTGTCATTTGTTGTAATAAACATTTTTAAATTTCTCATTGATTTATTAAATTAATTCATCTCCTTTTCTATTTTCAAATAAAAGATGGTTAATTATGTTCACTTTTTCCAGTGAGTCAGCTCATATTGTTGTATTGCTCTTACTTTTACATGTACTTTCATTTATTTCCTCTCTGATCTTCATTTTTTTCTATTAGTCATGATTGGTTTTTATGTTTTTAGTTTCATGACTTGTACATCCTTTGACGTTGTTCTTTTTGATGTGCAAATTTATATGATGAGCTTAATCTTTTGACCTACATTTCCCATTTTCTTTGCATGAGCTTTGATATGCTGTACTTTCATTTTCATTACATTTACACTATCACTTATTTAAGAAATCTTTGCTGATTTTAAAAGAGTGTCCAATTATTTGTGTGGTTTATAAAATTTTCCTTTGTATTTCTGTTTTTATTTCCTACAGTAAGAATGCATACTAAATGTAACTATGCACCTCTACATTTTCTGAGACTTATTATCTCCCTTAGAGATGCTGTGTGTGAAGGAATATGTAGCCTGCTACTATTGGACAATTTGTTTTGTATATGCAGCTGGGTACATTTCATTCAAAGTGTTATTGTAACATCTCTGTTGCATAATGATTTTATGTTTTATGGTATTTTTTGTGTCTTTCCTAGTAGATCGTTGTATTTGATATTTTAACTAAAAATAGTGACTGGTTAGGATTCTCTGGATCTTCTTAAAGTCTTCGCCAAAAGTAAAGTGTTGGAATGTTACAGCAAAATTTGAGACATGAGTAAATTTTCCTAGTGTAACTCTTGGATGACAGAGTATCAATCTTGGGAACTATCAGAGCTCTATATATTGAGGGCACTAAAATCTACTCTGTGGTTTTCTTGAAAATCATCCAGCTTTGGCAGCACATGCATTCATTTCATTTTATCTTATTATACATGGTATTTGTGTATATACATTTTAGAAATATTAACTTTTGTATTGACTTTTGTCTGTACCATCTTTTAAAATATTTTTTTCATTTTTTGAGATAACAATATACATTATTTCTCCTTCCAACTTTCTTTCTCCAAACAGTATAATATACCACTCCCTTACTCTACTTCAAATTCACAGTCTTAATTATTTTTACACAATACATGCATACATGTATTATTTTCAGGGATTTTAATGTAAATTTCATATATGAACACTCCATCAGTACCACCCATCCACTCCAACTCCTCCCATGTTTTACCCTTCTCAATCAACTGTATCATCTTTCTTAATTATTATTGTTACATTCATTATGTGTATACATAGTGTCCAATACTTTTATTATCACTTGCCTGAGAGTTAATATAGAAGTCACTGCCAATGCCACACAATTTCACTTTTTGTGTGTGGTAATGATATGTTAAAGAATGGATATCTCTCTTAACTAGAATCCCCGCACATTAGAAATCATTCAACCTAAAAGAATATCTTACAATACCTCTCAGATAGTCATGATTTACTCTGTCCAACAATTTCTTTTTACTAAAATTATCTACTACATATGCAATATTTTTTGTCCCTTCTATTATCTGGCTGCATAGGTTTAAAAAGAAGTGACTATATATCAATTCACTCCTTATTTTCTCTTCTTATCTTGATGGTAAGGTCCATATTTATTATTCAGAACAGTAGGATTTAAAATAGATCTTTCTAGATATACATAATCAAAGTTATCTAGAATTTCTGTTCAGAAAATGTTTTATTTCAGTAATTAAGTATTTTCCACTCTCTGAGCTGTTTTTTAACCTAAAAGATTTATACTTAAATTTTTCAATATGCTTTCTAGAAAGAAACACAATTTTTTTTGTTTGTTTCCATTTCAGTTCTAGCCATTCATTTCAAGGTAATTGCCACCTGACTGACTCCACATAATTAAGGTTGCAAAGGACTCAGTCAAGTGTAATAGAAAAATCTGGTATTATGAAGCTTTATTGCATTTAAGTTGATCTCTCTCAGATCAACTTTAAGAATTTTTGAGATTTCCTCTTAAGATTCTCATGCGCATTTGTTATGAAGTATTTCCATCAAAAGAATATCCAAACATTAAAGAAAATAAAAAATGAATGGATGTCCTCTGTGTGGTCTTTATATCTAATGGCATTTGTTGACAGATTTTAGAACATTTAATGTTTTCTTTCATATACTGAAAAATATTATCAAAGAGACATTTGTTCTTATTGATATGTACTTCATTTGTGTGGTATATGTTGTTTCTGAAGTAAAGATGACTTCATAACTTGTTACTCTTAAATATATCATCACCTTGCTGTCCTGAAGATAAACACGTGTTAACAGGAAAACTTTATTTTTACCAGCTGTACATTTAATGCCAAAGTAGTAGCCAGAATTTCTTTCATATATTTGTCAAAAGAATCAATATTTGTTTCATTCATCATAGTGTGCAGAGCATACAAGTCCAAACAGCAGACAAATTGCATGCTTCATATGAAGCAAACCAGGTCTTGATAGCATCAAAAGTGAATGAAACAAACATTAATGGCCAATCCCAAGTAAAGAATATGTGAGAATATGTAAATGTAAGAGCTCATTAAAATATAGATTGAGTTTTTTATAAAACTATAAACAATTTTGGAAAACTAAGGTCTAGTAAAGGTTTTTTATTATTCATTCAACTGACACCAGAAACCAAAAGATTTGAAAGGTATTTATTCCTGCCACTAAAAATATAATTAGCTGGATCACTGTCCAGTGATGCTAATGAATAGATCACAACAGATTTACTAAAATGTCTCTAAATACAAAGAATTTCATGGGAATGGAGCTGTGATTTCTCAGCAGAATCACTGATACAGAGTGTTTTTTGAGCGTCCCACACATCTAGGAATATAGGTAACAAAGAAAGCAGTCTGAAGTTCGGGGATGTATGACTAAATGAATGAATTATTCCAACATCTTCAATCATGGAACACTTCATAATCATTCACTGTTAATTAAAATATTGTAGCATCAAATGCTTAACAAGATATTTATACAAAATATGTTGCTGTTTCTAGACAAATAAATGTTGGGAAACAGGGTTTTCTGATGTGGGAATGCCTTTCTATATGCTATGACTATCAATCTTTAAATAAAGGAGCTGTTTGGCCCATGACAGGCACCATAGAAAAAGTAGGAGGAGGAATCAGAATAGGTAGGAGAAGCAGGGCAGAGTCGAAAACTGAGCCAGAAGCCCAAAGGAGAAAACATGTAAGGAACACAGGTGAGCCACAGGCCATGTGGCAGACAGATTAATGAAAATGGGTTGAGTTAAGAAGTAAGAGCTAGCTAGCAATGTGCCTGAGCCATAGACCAAGCAGCATGAACTTAATATAAGTGTCTGAGTCATTTCTGGGGCCTGAGCAGCAGCAGCAGGAGGCAGCTAAGGGGTCAGGGATGGCAGGTCTGTGGGTCTGGGCCTCTGGCAGCCCGGGACCAAGAAACCACATTGTAACAGATGGCATCCCTGGGTGAGCGAATATACACTTAAGGCCTGAGAAAGTTTTAAAAGGGTTCTAGCTCACAGAAACTGAGCCAGAGCAGCTTCCAAATTGTGTATATGAAGCAGGTCATTGTACAGAGAAAGGGTGGCATCCAGGTCACATTCAAAATGGCGCCAGCAGACTGGCTGCAGGCAGTGCGACTTCTCAGCAGAATCACTACAATCAAGCCAGTTCCTGAAATCTCACAGAAGACTCAGTAGCGTGTTATTGGTTTAAGGTTTCTGCTTATTTTGAACAAAAAGGAAGCAAAGAAGGATACTTAGTAGCAGCATTTTCCTGGGTGTGCTCTGTTGCTGGCCACAGACACTGCCCCTTTAAGAGAACTTACTGATTCACTATGCAGCTCTTTAAGAGAGTATATTTTAAAAGCTCTTATGGTTGATAGATGATTAAAGATTCACAATAAAAAAGATTCAGATGAAAAGAGAAACCTGTAAACAGGTTACAATGTGTGTAAAAGGTACATAGGCTTCAGAGAGAAAAGAAAGGATAGAGAAAGTCTTTCAAAAGAGAAATAGAGTAATCAAAATATGATAAACCATGTAAAGATGGAAAATAAACACAAAATATGGATTTTGGTTGTTATTGTGTTTTCTTTTAATTTTTTAACTGTTAATGAGCCTGCAGAAAGACAATGTATTGCAAATGCAAAGGCTACTAAGTTAAATAAGAATACAAATTTTAAAAGTATTTTGATTTTGAAATTTGTGTCTAAGGATTTATTGCTTTGGAAGAGTTCTGCTTTTGTTTCTATAGAAGATGAGAACCTGTGAATGACTTCCAGGAAAATATGGTTTCATCAACCAAGACCCCCTGAAAAAACCTCTGATAAGAAGAGATGGCCATATCAGTTTCAAGGCTGCAGACTATGATCCAGTCTCAAGAACACGTGAGATTTTCAAAGCCCCTTAATCAGCAGGAAGTAGTAATGGAAAACTACGCCCAAATTTCCAAAATATTGTTTCTAAATGTTTGTTTTTATTATAAATGGTTAATGGTCATAATTAATCTCTTTGTAAGAAGAAAAGGGGGATATGGTATATGAATAATTTTTAAAACTTAGATTATTGAATTTACTTAGATCAGGAAATTAGCTGTTAATTTCAAAATATTTTGCATTGGTATGGACTTTGGTTTACTGATACAAATTTAAAGTCAATTTTGTTATGCTAAATGTATTTTTCTACTCTTGTTTATGATCTGATGTTTATGTAACTGATTTAAAATTGTAATGTATAATTAAGAAATGCATATAAGTTAGATTTTTAGGTATATAAAGATATAATTCAACTAGATAGGTAATGTTCAAATACTTCTAAGCCCTACAGAATATAGCATTTAAAATGTTTTAAGAACTTAGACTTTTCTGGACAGTGAGACAGGTCTGCTCCTGGCAGCACCAATTTACTTCAAGAGAAAAATGGGCATCGAAGAAACTCCATATAGAGATTAGTTTCATTGTGGCGTCGGTTAGCCACTGGACACGAACCTGTTATATTGACTGCTTGACAGTATGCTGTTTAAACTGGACATGTAGATTCCATAAAAAGGTGACCTCTGATGAACTTTGACAAAACAAGCCGAGATGGTCATTCAGGTTCCTGCTTTGCAGAGAAAACTGTCAGACATTCTTCAGGACTCAAGGAGAAGTGATTGATGAACTATACCAGAATGAACAGAGCAGATTTCCTGCTTGACTAAAATAAAAAGAGACTCTGGGCCTATAGGCTGAAGATAGATGCCCCAACTTTATAAAGGAACTTTGGGTGACTGTCCAGGAAGATAGGTGTCATCTTTGTCATTTCTAGATTTTAGAAGTTACTTGCACTTCTGGCTTACTTGGGTAAATATATCCTTCTGTGGTCTTTGATATAGTTAAAAATTAGATAGTCATAGGTATAGTTTTTCTTGGTTATTTTAAGGTATATATGAAACTTCAGATTCATGAGGATAAAGTTGATAAGAGTATTTTCTACAAATGGACTATATGTTGTAACTATAATTCTTGCTTGATAGCTGTTTTGTTATATGTAATTTTGCTTTGTTAAAGTTGAATCCTTTCTTTTTTATTAGACATAAAGGGGCAAGTGAAGTGGGAATGCCTTTCTGTATGCTATGACTATCAATCTTTAAATAAAGGAGCTGTTTGGCCCATGACAGGCACCATAGAAAAAGTAGGAGGAGGAATCAGAATAGGTAGGAGGAGCAGGGGTAGAGTCAGAGACTGAGCCAGAAGCCGGAAGGATCAACATGTAAGGAACACAGGTGAGCCACAGGCCACATGGCAGACAGATTAATGGAAATGGGTTGAGTTAAGATGTAAGAGCTAGCTAACAATGTGCCTGAGCCGTAGACCAAACAGCATGAACTTAATATAAGTGTCCGAGTCATTTCTGGGGCCTGAGCAGTGGTGGCTAAGGGGTCTGGGGCTGGAGGTCTGTGGGTCTGGGCCTCTGGCCACCCGAGATAAAGAAACCACATTGTAACAGTTTTCACTGATTATTCAGGTACAAAAAGAATGTTCATTGTAGATTATTTATTATACACAGAAGTAAAGGACAGGGAAACCTAGAAGGATCAACAGGAATTACCACAACAACTAGAAGACTTGAGAACTGAAATAGAATACAATCACTGCTGTGATTCTTAAAAGGCATCATTGTTTCAGGGAAACAAAATGTTATGGACTTAATAAATAGATGAAAACATTTTCTTTATAAAAAGAATGCTAAACAATTTAGACTTCCAAAGCAAATATTAAAAAAAAATTAAAAGCATTTAAAGAAACATGTTAATAAGGGCAGCAGAGGGACTCTAGAGGACCCACTCAAGGCAAACATAGCTCTGGCAATTCTTACCCATCCCCTAATCACCCTTCCTTACTAAAAATCATTATATTACATTCTAAAAGCTAACCACCAGGGTTCATTCCCTTATGTGGTTAATTCCCCCTCCTGAGGATGACTACCAAGTTCCAACTCTAAAGGTAATGAAGTCCAGAAATCAAAAGTTCCAATTGTGACTATTCTAGTTAATCTGCCCACCAAAATTAAATATGTCATCATAGCATATTTTTTACCCTTTTACCTTTATAAAATTTCATTCATCCATAGGCCACATTGATCACATCTCTATCCAGAAGTTTCCTCTCTATGCAATCCTTTGTTCCACCAGTGAAAATATCCCTTCCTTCTCTCTTTTATTTCTTGCTCTTTCTCCTCTGTCTTCTATCTCCTCTCTTTGCCTCTTATTTCTTGCTCTTTGTCCCTCTGAGGATAAATAAATCTCCTATTTTCTGACAACTTGGTCTCGGAGTGTCTTGTGCCTATACCTGTCCTTTCAGGCAAGTGGCCTGAACACCATCCTTTCCCTGTGGATTCTAATGGCTATTTTTGCTATACCAAGAAGATACACAAAGTTGCTCTGCTATATATTTCTATAAAACTCTATTTTCCTTTTTTGACATAAAGGGTTTGACCATGTAGAGTTGGAAACAAATATATGGTTGCCTAATTATGATATTGATTGTTGTATATTTGGGTGTTAGTCTCTGGAATTGACTTTATTAAAATATATTTAAAGTTCTTTATAAGATTTGAGAGAGATGATTGCATAAATGTAGCTTGTATAGAAGATGCCATCAGTAATTTTCTTGTATTTATTGTTAAAGCTTTAAGTACACTGAAGAGCAGTTGGCTTATATGAGGTGGTCCAGGCCAAGAAACCCCCATTCTAGGAAATGAGGTAGACTATGTTATACAATAGTCTTCTCGTATGTTTAAACATCCCATTCCACCGTACAGGGAAGCTCCTTATGCAAGAACATAAACAACTCAAAGTAGCTTCAGGTGGTTATTTGGACCCTAATATTCCCTAAAGTGGTAATTGTGGGTCCTGCCAGTAACTGCTAAAAAGCTAAATTCTATGAAGCTAGACTAGGAGCTGGGTGGAACCAGCCAGCCACCCTAGTGAAGCCTTTAACCCTTAGCCACACCTTGGCAGATTAAAGGTATGGATAGAAACAGAAAGAAATAGAGGGAGCTGGGAAGTGTGAGCCACTCTACCCAAGGAAAGGTGTTGTCAGAAACAAAAAATAGATTAGAGATAAGAAATATACTGTAATGAGAGATTTAAAAAAAAAAAAAAAAACCTCTAAATTGTTTGGAGTTTGTTAAAAATATATACATGATTGAGAGAGAAAAGAAAAAAGGATATAGATAGTTCTTTAAAAAGAAATAGAATATAAAAATAAGCCACATAAAGATGGAAAATACAAAGAGAGTCTGGATACTATCTGTTATTGTCTTGTGTTTAAGTTTTTTGACTATAAAGGAAGTATTAAAAGTTGCTAAAAGCCATTTGAATATAAATGCTGTTGCATTAATTTAACCTATATATTTGGTGAATGAATTGACAATAAAAATGAAATCAAAAGATATGCTATTTTGGAAGAGGTTTTCTTTTTATTTCCACAGAAAATGAGAGACTGTGGATTTATATCTGGCTAAAGAAAATAAAGTTTGATTGAGGAAGACTCCCTTAAAATTCTCAATTAGAAATGGATGGTCCAGATCTTCCAGCATGTCAAAGCATCTCCGTTGAAGTTTCCTCTGAGCTCTGCATCCAAAACAACAGGAGACTGGCTGAGATGACCCAGCCTTAGAGACTACTTCACTAAGGACTTGTCCATAATCCTAAATTTTGTTTGTGTCCCCATTGCCAGTGCCCCCATTCAATGAGAAGTAGCCTAGAGAACTATACCCACATTCCTCTCCCCAAAATGGATTATGGATGTTTGTCTTTGTTTACAGTGTTGGTTACAAGTTGTTATAAATACAGGTGGGGAAAAAAGCTATACAAAGCAAATTAGATTTCGAGTTCTTGATTTAAATATTTAAAAAGTGCATATGCAGTGGGATTATGTTACATTGTAAATAATTGTTCCACCTACTGGTTTATTAAAAATGCTAATTGGCTAAAAGCAGACAGGAAATGTCATACTACATTGTGTCTCCAGTAAAGTTTTGTCACACAATAAAAAGATCATGTATTTGATGCAAAGGCTACATTGCAAGATGCTTTCTCAGAAATATATTTAGAACTGTGTGAGGGTACATGTACATGTGTGTGTTAATGCCATTGCAGATTTAGGTACTAATGATATGGAATCTTAGAAATATGAAAGTATATGTTAATGGATAGTGTTTTGGCAATAGGTTACAGTGATTAGAAAGCATTTGTAAACAGATATTCAATAAGTAAATAGAATTATTAATCATTTCCCCAATTTTTTTTTCCATTGAAAAAGAAAAAAAAATGTTAAACTTAGAATGGTTCCTTTATTGAACAATTTCAATGAAAAAGTGACAAGACAGCTGCTCCATAAGAAAATAGGCATTTATTACTAAAATCCCTGAATGTAAGAAATCTCTTAAATTTCAATGTTAGTATAAACTCATGGGAAAGAATAAACAAAGAAATCTTATAGTGATTCTATCTTAACCCTGAACTACTTGATTATGTGACCTAGAGTAAAATCTTTGACTACTGGGGTATGAGCAGAGAAATGCTTTAACGTCAATGTTTGACTTTTACAAAGTCAGGGTACTTGAGTCTCTGGCCTGTCTCATCTCTTTCTTTTTCTTTTTTTTAAAGAAGTTTTAAATACATTTTGCATTAATAATATATCAGTATTTGTTAAAGTGTATTTATGATCTGTTCACTGGTATAAATATCCTATGTTTAAACAGAGAGAAAAAATGAAGCCTTGACAAAGTTGAAAATAAGATATGGCCAACAACTGGAGACCACAAAGCATCCTGGTCCACAAATGACAAAAAGATGAATGGCAGCCTAAACCTTAGGCCAAGTAGAGACTGTAGTCTCCTAACCCTGGCCCAGGGACACAGCCCCCAGCAACCCAACCACATTCAACTCTACCCTAAACCAAAGAAAGAGGGGAAAGTTCCCCCAAGGCCAATTCCCAGCAAAACACAGCTACAAGGACATCCTGTGTGCCAAACTCCACTTAAACCGCAATCTCCATTATCACTCAGGAAATCTGGAGACTGCAAAGCCTCCTTTTCCACATCTGACTAAGAACTGACTAAGAGCCAACTAAGAGCCAACCAAGAACAACCCCTGCAATAACTGGAGACACTGTAGGTACAAACTGAGGCAAATCTGGAAATAGACTACCTAAAGAAACAAACATCAACTAAAGGTGCAAGAAAAGCCAACAGAATGCAAGAGATGGAAGAGAGAATCTCTAGAGTGGAAGATTCAATAGTGTGAATAAATACATCAGTTAAAAAACTAAAACCAAGAATGTCATAACACAAAACATCCAGAAAATCTGGGATACCATGAAAAGTCCAAATTTGAGAATAATTGGTATCAAAGAAGGAGAAGAATACAAGCTCAAAGACATAGAAAACATATTTAACAAAATCATAGAAGAAAACTTTCCCAACCTAAAGAAAGAAATGCCCATAAAGATACAAGAAGATTACAGAACACCAAATAGACTAGACCAACCTCCCCCCCCAAAAAAATCTCCTTGCCACATGATAATCAAGCCAGTAAACCTACAGAACAAAGAAAAAAATACTAAGAGTTGCAAAGGAATAAGACCAAATATAAAATAAAGACCTATAAATAATGACCCATCAGAATAACACTTGACAATTCAATGGAGACAATGAAAGCAAGAAGGTCCTGGTCAGATGTTATACAGACACTACAAGATTATGGCTACCAACCCAGACTACTATACCCAGCAATACTATCAATCACCATAGATAAATAAACAAGATCTTATTTCATGACAAAACCAGATTTCAACAATACATATCCACAAATCTGGCCCTACAAAAAGCACTAGAGGGAAACCTCCATTTAAGGAAAACAGATGTACCAATGAAAACACAATCAACAATCCCAAAGAGGAAAAAAAAAAGACAAAAAAGGAAAATACACACAAGCTACCACCAAAAATAACAGGAAATAACAACCATTGGTCAGTAATACCCCTTAATATCAATGGACTCAATTCATCTATAAAAAGATATAGCCTAACACAATGGATACAAAAAAAGAAGCCATTCTTCTATTGCATACACCTCAACTTCAAAGACAGACATAAGCTCAGAGTAAAGGGTTCGGAAAAGACTTTCCAATAAAAAGGTCCTAAGGAACAAGCTGGTGCAGCCTTCATAATATGAAACAAAACAGACTTCAAAATAAAATCAAAAGAGACCAGGACAGACTACTTATTCATCTCAGGAAAAATCCACCAAGATGAAGTCCTGAAGATTTATGCCCTCAACACAAGGGCACACACACACACACACACACACACACACACACACACACACACACACACACACACACACACACACACACACACGTGTGTGTGTGTGTGTGTGTGTGTGTGTGTGTGTGTGTGTATAAAAGAAACACTTCTAAAGCTTAAACCTCACATCAAACCCCACAGATTAATAGTGGGAGACTTCAATACCCTAATATTTCAGTAATACTCACTTGCAATATATCATACAAAGGATTAATAATTATTATGGGATATGTAAACACTCACTATTACAAATTGAACCTTAAGACAATGCTTGGAGACTGGAATTGTTCCACCATAGATGGTCCACTCCACTCCCTGAGAATGCAAGAACAAAACAGGGGCAAGTCAGGGTCCCAGTGGCTTTTTCAATGGGTGTGACCATGCCCCATTCAAGCTCCCAGAAGTTCAGAGACATGCCTTCAAGCCTTGAGAGCTAATACCTGAATTCCACCACTTCTCCCCATTTTGTCTAAGAAAGTATTATAGTAAGACTATATACAATAGTTAATTATTATAAGGTAATATCTGGGGGAGAGAAAGGCAAAACACAAGCAGGGTCAAACTACAACTAAAACCCAACAAATATAAGGTGTATCCTACATGTTTACAATATTGGTAAATAGTGAGGCATATAAATTACTCCAAAGCTACTTATCTTGAGTAGTAAAAATCCAGCACCTGAATTTTCTTTGATAAGAGATGAAAGGACAGTAACCTTAACTACCTAGTCTTCAACTCCATGAACACCTGAGAAGGAAAATATATTACCTGAAAGTTGGTAGCATAAGAAAGTAGCTTCCAATATTTAGGAGAGGACAGTGACATTCAGCTACTTACACCACATAAATGGGGAAGTCATGTGGGAATTTCTTTGAATAAATGCTATGAATAAAGGACGGTTTTGGACATGACAGACACCATAGAAAAAGTAGGAAGGGAATTTATCATAGTTAGGAGGAGGGGGGGTGGAGTTGGAGATGCATTCCAGCTGCTAAAAAAGCAACAAGTAAGCAAGCCATGGGCAACATGGAAGAAAGATTAATGAGAATGGGTTGAGTTAAGATGAAGGAACTAGCTAGCAGTATGCCTAAGCCATAGGCCAAACAGCATGAAGTTAATACAAGCTTCTGTGTGTTTCATTGTGATTTTGGGACTGTTGCTCCAGATAAGCTATGGCAGGTGGGTTCGAACTGTGGGAATAGTTCCAACCAGAAACCTTATGTTACAAATGACATCCTAATGTGGGTCAAATACCCACATAAAGCCAGAAAAAGCTTATAAATTGTTCTAAAGCACAGAAACTGAGACAAAAGTGGCTTCTGAATTGTGTCTCTGAGGTGGGTACAGAGATCACAACACTGAAAAAATGGTGGTGGACTCCCTGAAGTGAGTATAAGCTGGAACAAAGCTGGTTCCCAAAGTCTGACAGAAGACTTGGTATAAGCCACAAATTGCATATGATCAATTAAATGTTTCTGTTTATATTGAAAAACAAGGGAAACACAGTCAAAGACAGTTTCTTACAGCAGCATTTTCTTGAGTCAGCTCTGTTTGCTAGCAGTGAGCAGATGCAGCTCCGTTAAGAGCAACTTCATGGCTCAGATTTATCGGCAAAAACTGTGTGGCTCCTGTGTGAAAGTTGAGTAACCAGCAGTGCTCTACTTGATGATAGTGTGGACTCTAAAATTCCCCAGAGTTGGGTAGTAAATTTTCACAATATTTAAGACTGCTTCCCAGAATTGGGAAGGTAAATGTGGCTCTGGCACCTCCACCATGTTGATATGCAGCAGAGAGGGGCAAAGTCAGCAGCCAAAGTAGCACTTCACAGTCTAGCATTGTTAATATAACATAAAACAGATTCAGATGGAAAAAAACCTCTCAATGGGTTAAAAGTGTGTGAAAAAGATTATGTAAGCTGGGAGAGAAAAGAAAAAGGGTAGAGAAATTTCTTTAAAAAAGAGAAATACAGCAATAAAATATAAGTTACATAAAGATGGAAAATACACAAAGAGTCTGGATTATAGTTATTATTGTGTTTTTTAAATTTTTTCACTGTTAAAGAGCTAACTGCAGAAATACATACAATTGATTGCAGTCTGCTAAATTAAACAAAATATATATTTTAAAGGTATCTTGACTTTGAAATTTGTGTCTAAGGATATATGCTTTGGAAGAGAGGTTCTACTTTTTTTCCATAGAAGATGAAAACCTGTGGATTGCTTCCAGGCAAATATGGTTTCATCTACCAAGACCACCTGAAAATTTCCAGATGAGAAATGATGGTCACATCAGCTTCAAGGCTACAAACTAAGATGATCCATCCTCAGAACCCCATACGATTACCAACTCCTCTTAATCGGCAGGAAGTAGTAATTAAATGCTATGCTCAAATTCCAAAAATATTGCTTATGTTTGATTTAATTATGAATGGTTGATGGTCATAGTTAATCTCTTTCATAGACAAAGTAGGGGACATTATATATGAATGATTTTTAAAAAGGATTGTTAAATTTACTTTGATTCAAAGGTCAGCTGTTGTTCTCAAAATATTTTACATTGGTATGGAATTTGGTTTATTGATATAAACTTAAGATCAATTTTGTTATGCTGTATGTATTTTTCTACTCTCGTTTAAGGTATGATGTTCATGTGACTCATTTAAAATTGTAATGTATAATTAAGAAATACAGATTTAATAGTCACCTATGATAACCAAACTTAGCTTAGTTAGGATTTTTCAGGTATACAAAGATATTTCAATTAGATAGGTAACTTTCAAACACTTCAAAGACCTACAGAATATGGCATTTAAAATATTTTTAAGAACTTAGTCTTTTCTGAACAGTGTGACAGATCTACTTCTGGCAGCACCAATCTAATTCAAGAGAAAAATGGTCATTGAAGAAACTACATAGGGAGTTTACTTTCTTTGTGGCAACAGTTAGGCACTGGACAAGAGCCTGTTCTAGTATTGACTACTCAACAGTATGCTGTTTAAACTTGACATGCAGTTTCCACAAAAAAAAAAAAAGAAAGAAAAAAGAAAACATGATCTCTGAACTTTGACAGAACCAGGTGAGATGGCCCTTTAGAATTTTGCGTTGCAGAGAAAACTGTCAGATACTCTTCAGGACACAAGGAGAAGCAACTGATGAACTATGCCAGAGTGAGTATAGCATTATTTCAGATTTCCTCCTTCACTGAAAGGTATGCTGGGGACTCTGGGGCCATAAACTGAAGATGGAGGCTCCAACATTATAAAGGAACTTTGGGTGACTGTCCAGGCAGACTGGTGTCATCTTCATCATTTCTAGATTTTGGAAACTGTTTACATGTCCTCTTAATTTGGGTAATATTATATTCTTCTGTGGTCTTTAGTGTAGTTGAATATTAGATAGCTATAGTGATTAGTTTTTCTTAGCTATTGTTAAAAGGTATATTAGATATGAAATTTTAGACTCACAAGGATGAGGTAAAATATTGTCTTTAATTTTGTTAAAAACAAATACATTAGGCATTGTAACTGTAATTCTTGCTTGATAGCTATTTTGTTATATGTAAATTTTCAATGTTGAAATTGAAACTTTCCTTTTTGATTAGACAGAAAAGGTGAGGTGATAAGGGAATGTCTTTCTATATGCTGTGAATAATGGACTGTTTTGGCTTTGGCAGGCATCACAGGAAAAGTAGTCAGGGAAATCAGCATAGATAGGAGAATGGGGGAGAAGTTGAGGGAGACACGTTCCAGCAGTTGAAGAACCAACAAATAGGTAAGCCATGGGCCACATTGCAAGACAGTTTAATAAAAATTAGTTGAATTAAGATGAAAGAGATAGATAGCAATGTACTTGAGCCATAGGCCAAACAGCCTGAAGTTAGTATCAGCAAAATGTTTCTTTGCGACTTTGGGATTGCTGGTCAAGCTAAGCAGCAGTAGGCAGATCTGACTTGTTAGGCTAGTCCTGGCCAGAAACCTATTGTTACACTCCACTTTTACCCTTGGATAGGTCAAGCAGACAGAAATGAAACAGAGAAATAAGAATCTAACCGATGTTATGACCCAAATAGACGTAATAGATACATACAGAACCTTCCACCCAAACACAAGGGAATATACACATTTCTCAGCACCCTATGCAACTTTCTCTAAAATTGACCACATACTCGGTCATAAAGCAAATATCAGTAGATATAAAAAAATGGGAATAGCTCCCTGTATCATATCAGACCACCATGGTCTAAGGCTAGAGATCAACAACAAAAAACATAGAAAACCTACAAATTCATGGAAACTGAACATCTCACAATTGAACCACCTCTGGGTCAAGCAAGAAACTAACAAAGAAATCAAAGACTTCTTAAAATTTAATGAAAAAGAATCTACAACATATCCAAACTCATAGGACACAATAAAACAGTGTTAAGAGGAAAACTCATAGCACTAGATGCCTATATGAAAAACCTAGAAAAAAATCTCAAACAAGAGACCTAACAAGACAGCCGAAGGCTTTAGAACAATTAGAAGCAAACTCATCAAGGAGGAGTAGACTGACAGAAATAATCAAACTTACGGATGAAATCAAAACAATAGAAACAAAGAGAACAATAAAAAAACTAATGAACCAGACTTGGTTCTTTGAAAAACTTAACAAAATAGATAAACCGTTATCTGAACTAACCAAAAAGCAGAGAGTGTATCCAAATTAACAGAATCAGAAATGAAAAGGGGGAACGTAACAAAATATACCAAGAAAATCCAGAGAATTGTCAGGTTATACATGGAAAATCTATATTCCACTAAAATGGAAAACCTAAAGGACATGAATAGTTTTCTGAACAGGTACCACTTACCAAAATTAAATCAAGATCAGATAAAAGATCTAAACAGACCTATATCCCGACGGGAAACTGAAGCTGTTATTAAAAGTCTCCCAAGGAAAAAAAGCCCAAGACCAGACAGATTCACTGCAGAATTCTACCAGACACTCAAAGAAAAACTAATACTAATACTCCTAAAACTGTTCTATGCAGTAGAAACTGAAGGACCATTGCTAAACTCTTTTCATGAAGCTAAAATCACCCTCATATTCAAGCCTCACAAAGATCCAATGAAGAAAAAGAGCTACAGACCAATTTCCCTCATGTGCATTAATGCAAAAATACTCAAAAATTCTGGCAAACCAAAGTCAAAACATATCAAAAAAAATTGTTAACTATCATCAAGTAGGCTTCATACAAGAGATGCAAGTATGGTTCAATATATGAAAAACTGTAAATGTTAACCATTATATAAACAAACTGAAAGAAAAAAAAAAAACACATGTTGATTTCATTAGATGGTGAAAAAGCCTTTGGCAAAATCCCGTACTCCTTCATGATAAAAGTCCTAGAGAGATCAGGAATACATGGAAAATACCTAAATATAATAAGGGCAATATACATCAAACTGACAGCAAACATCAAACTAAATGGAGAAACACTCAATGCATTCCCACTAAAATCAGAAACAAGACAAGGCTGTCTTCTCTCTCCTTTTCTATTCAATACAGTTCTTGAAGATTTATCTAAAGGAATAAGAGAGAAAAAGGAGATTAAGGGAATACAAATTGAAAAAGGAGGAAGTCAGACTATCTATTTGCAGATGATATAATCATAAACAGAAATGACCTCCAAAGTTCTACAAAGGAACTGTTACAGTGGATAAACACCTTCAGCACTGTAGCGGGGTAAAAGATTAACTTAAAAAAATCAATAGCCCTGCTATACACTAAGAATAAAATGGCTGAAAAAGAAATAAGGGAAACATCACTCTTGTAATAGCTGCTAATAGCATTAAATATCTTGACATAATTCTAACCAAAGAAGAAGCAGACCTGTGGGAATTCCATAAAAGTTTCAGAAGTTTTGGAGATATCAGAGGGAATTTACCCACAGTCTATGTGGAGGGTTAGTAAAAGCAGAAGTCCTAGAGCTCTAACCATAGTCAGTCTAGGAAAATCAGAGAATGGTGATTCAAACCTTTAATCCCAGCACAGAGAGTATCCTGGGAGTGGTGACCTATGCCCTTAATCCCAACTAAATGAAGGTCACTTTAGATTATAGAAGGAATTCCAGGTTCCCAAGCAGGTGTGGTGGGGCCACACCTTAATTACCAAAAGAGTACTTAAGACAGGATTGATACACAGAGGGAGCCATTCCAAGGGAAGAGAGGCTGAGGAAGCTGGAAGACAGCTGGGTAAGATCTTACTGTGGTGTTTATTCCCTCTAGTATCTCCAACTTCTTCAGAGATCTATCCCTGAGTCTCATTCATTCATACAACATATAAATAAATTTAAGTTGTGATAACTCTGTAGTGTTAATTAAGGCTAATCAAATAGAATAACAATGAGAAAGATGAGAAATAAAATTTTGGAACCTCATTTTCAATAATGTGTGATCATTTTTTATATGCAATTTTAGTAATAAAATATTTTCTAGGTTTATAACATCAATAACAAAATACAATTTGACTTACAAGAGTTTTAATTTCCTAATATATAGAAAAATAATTTCATTTTAAATTAATACCTACACCCTTAATCCCAACTGAGTCAAGGTCACTTCAGATTATAGAAGGAATTCCACATTCCCAAGCAGGTGTGTTCGGGTCACGGCTTAATTACCGAAAGAGTACTTCTTGGGAGATATATCCCCGAGTCTCATTCTTTTGTGCCACACTGACCTATTTAACAAAAACTTTAAGAAATTAATTTAAGAAAGAAATTAAAGATAATAACAGAAAATGGAAAGATTACCAATGCCCTGGAAAGGTAGGATCAACATAGTAAAAGTGATAGTTTTTCCAAACATCTACAGATTAATGCAATTCCCATGAAAATCACAACACATTTTTTTACAGACTTTGAAAGAACAATACTTAACTTCATATGGAATAACAATAAACCCAGGTTTGCTGAAACAATCCTGCTTAGTAAAAGAACCTCAGGAGGAATCATCATCCTTCATATCAAGCTATACTAGAGAACTACAGTAATAAAAACATACTGACATAAAAACAGACTTGTTGGTCAATGGAATTGAATTAAAAACCCAGCATTAACCTACACACCTATGAAAACCTTAGTTTTGAAAAAGAAAGAGAAAATATTCAATAGAAAAAAGATAGTATCTTCAACAAATGGTGTTGGCATAACTGGATAGTAGTATGTAGAAGAAAGCAATTAGATCTAAACCTATCACCCTACACAAAACACAAATCAAAGTGAATCAAAGACCTCAACATAAACCTGGCTATACTGAACTTGATAACTTGAAAAGAAAGTGGGAAATACCCTCCAATGCATTGGCACAGGTGACCATTTTCTAAATATAACATCAGTAGCACAGACTCTAAAAACAACAATCAGTAAGTTGGACCACCTGAAACTCAGAAGCTTTGGTAAGACAAAGAACATAGTCAATAAGACAAAACAAGAGCCTACAGAATGGGAAAAGATCTTCCCTAACCCTACATCTGACCAAGGACTGATCTCTAAATTATATAGAGAACTCGAGAAACTAGAACCTCAAAACCTAAGTAACCCAATTATTTAAAAAAAGGGAATTTTCAGCAGAAGAATTACAAATGGCTATAGACACTTAAAAAATTGTTCAACTTCTTTAGTCAACAGAGAAATGCAAATCAAATCAACTTTGAGATACCATTTTACACCTATGAGAAGGGCTAAGATCCAAAACACAGATGGCAGCCTGTGCTGGAGAGGATGCGGAACAAGGAGAACACTCCTCTGTTATTGGTGGGAGTCTAAACTTGTACAGCCACTCTGGAGTGTAGTATGGCAATTCCTCTGAAAACTGACAATCATTTCGCCCAAGCATCCAGCAATACCACTATTTGGCATATACTCAAAGGGTGCACATTCATACCTCAAGGGCATTAGCACAAATATGTTTATAGCAGCATTATTTGTAATAGCAAGAGCCGAAAAGAAAAAAGAAGAAAAAAGAAAAGAAATCCTAAAATTGCAGGCAAGTGGATGGATTTGGAGAATATCCTCCTGGAAATAGTATCACAGGCCCAGAAAGATAGGCATGAGATATATTAACTCATAAGTGGACTTTAGACAAAAAGCAAAGAATACTAAAGCTGCATACTACAACCCCTGAACAGATTGGGATCAGAAGGAATGTAAGATAGACATCCAGCAATTCCCCTAGAAAGAGAAAATAGAGATGATATCCTTAGCAAATTGGGATCATAACAGGTTCCAACCAAGAACAGATGGAAAAAAGTCATGAGAGAAGGAGATAGTTGAGTGAGAGGAGCAAGGAAGAGGGAGATAAAAAGAGATGGCTATCTCTATCTCGATAGAGGAAGCCAATGTGGGGTTGGAACTAGGTGTGTGCTAGGGAAACCTCCAACAACTCTCAGGAGGTCGCTGGCTAGTTCTCCAACCAATAGTGGAGAGGGTGCCTAAACAGTACTTTCCCTATAATCAAATGAATGACCATCCTCAGTGTCATCACAGAACCTACATCCAACAACGAATAGAGGTGGAGGCGGACTCGGCCAAGCTCCTGGTCCAGCTGAGAGCAGGGGAGCGGAGGCTGTATTACGAAGGGGATAGGAATTATGAGGAAAATTCCCACAGTGATGGCTAGCTGGAGCTCTAGGGAGCTCACTAAATCAAGAACAGACACTGGTGATCCATCTGGAAAAGAAGCTAGGCCCTCCAAGGGTAGGAAACTGTCAGTTTACATGGGCAGTATGTGGATCCTTGAGAGATGGGATCAGACTGTGTTCCTGTGCATGAGCTGGCACCTTAGAGTCCATTCCCTGCAGAGGAACACCTAACCCAGTCTTGATATTGGGCTGAAGATATTGGACTTGCCTGGAGTAGATGTGACAGGCTGAGCTGACCCACCTTGGGTCTTCTCGTTTTTTTGGAGAAGGGATGGGGCATCTGGTGAGGAGAGGCTGAAGACTGACTGGGAGGGATTGGTAGAAGGAAAGGGAGGTATAGCAGGGGTTTACATGGGAAAAAAAGGCTTTTTTTATAAATAAAATAATCTTTTTCACATAAAAAGAAAATAAGATGTTACTTTGCAGTTATTTCCTTACTGTATGCTTTCCTTAATTCAAAGCTATACAGATAAAGACTTCTTGGGAAATGTAACTGTCTGTAAACTTTTTTTCAATCCTTATATATGAGCTTTATACTTGTGTCCTCATCCCAGCAGATTCATTTTTGTTATTGCTTCCTATTCTTAGCCCCAAGACATTCCTCCTACAGTGGAATGTCTGTCACCATTCTCCCACATGCCTGTAATTAGAATGCATATTAAATCTAGAGCCAAGCCAACCTAGAGATAGTAAAGCCCCTAGCATCTTTAACACTTATCTGTCTTAAGGGAAGTAAGAATTTAATGATAAATTTCCTTAAGAAAGTGACTGTGTATAATACATTATCACTATTAGTATATAATATATTAATAATAATATATAAGGAATTTGAGGGATTTTATGTTTTTAGAATAAAATATGTATTATAATCAAATTGCATTCATTAACATACAAGTATAATGTCAAATATTAAAATATTAAATATTTAATATTAAAATATTAGATTTAGTATTTAACAGCCTTTTAGTACATATACTTAAAATAAGATATTCATTCTGAAAGTAACTGATTTAATGTAAGGTGGTTATGAGTTGTTAACCTATGAACAATAACAAAAAGGATCCAAATATTTTTTTCATATGCTATAAAATAAATAAACCACCAAGATTATAAAACAGATTTGAGACGTATTGGCTTGAATGAGAATACCTTTGGACTCATGTATTTAAATAATTTGTCCTAGTTTATGGAACGGTTTGTCAAGGATTATGGCTCTTGGCCTACTTGGAGGAGATGAGTCACAATCACTGCCTTTGAAATTTCAGGATGCTAGTCATACCCAGTGTGCATCTCTCTGTCTCTTTTGGGGTATCAAGATGACAGCTATTGATGTGAGAATGACTTTCTGTATGCTGTGAATAGCAATCTTTAAATAAAGGACTGTTTTGGCCCATGACAGGCACCATAGAAAAAGCTGGAGGAGGAATCAGAATAGGTAGGAGGAGCAGGGCGGAGTCAGAGACAGAAGGAGCCAGAAGCCCAAAGGAACAACATGTCAGAAACACAGGTGAGCCACGGGCCAAGTGGCAGGCAAGATTAATAGAAATGGGTTGAGTTCAGATGTAAGAACAAGCTAACAATGTGTCTGAGCCTTAGGCCAAACAGCATGAAGTTAATATAAGTGTCTAAGTCATTTCTGGGGCCTGAGCAGCAGGAGGCAGCTAAGGGGTCTGGGACTGCAGGTCTGTGGGTCTGGGCCTCTGGCCACCCAGGGCCAAGAAAACACATTGTAACAAGCTGTCAACTGTTTCTTTTGTCATGTCTTTGTTCTCTATTATGCACTCTAATCCTCTGGAACTGTCATCCTAATTCAACAATATCTTTTATAAGTTGCCTTGGTTATAGTTTTCTGTCACAGTAATATATAAGGAACTACGACAAAACAGAGACTAAAAATAGATAGAAATCAGACAGTCTTAAGAGTTGAAACATCAGAAAAACTTCTATGGAATAGTAGGTCATCTTAAGATAGGAATTGTGCACATTTCATAGAAAAACATAAAATTCTATGAAATCTTATAGGTTTTCATATAGCAAAGTAAGACTATTATATTTGTAATGGTTGGGTTCTCTATAATTATGCATATAATGTTAGTAAATGGTTCTAACTTTAATTAGCCCAAGTAATGTTAAATTCTAGACTAATTTTCTCTGCCAAACAACTGAGTAGTACCAGAAGATTGAGGAAGTGTTATTCATTGACTAGCAATAATAAAATTAAAGAGTCTTTAATCACTAGAAATAGACATGAAGTACAGTTCTTGAATTCAATGTATTGATATTTTATTGGTGAGAGGAAGAATATCATAGGAAAACATATACTATGTTAATAACTCAACTTAATAGCATTTATTAAATCCCATTAAAGACTAGATGAATATAAATTGATGGAAATTGAGTAGTTGCTATATACACAAAAATACAAACACATCTATTTATAGTTTCCATAGCTTGAATTTCTTCTATTTTATTTTTATGTGGATGTACTTACAACCTAAAAGATTCCTAGTCCAACATATATAAAACTTACATTGTTGCCAAACATTTATTCTCAGCCTGAAAGTCCATTACTTCCTGCCTTCTTCTAAGTTTGTGAAGTTTGTTAATTTTCCTGCTGTTGTAGAATTATTACTTTGTAATGTATCCTATAAAGGATTAATATTTATTAAGGGGTTATATAAATACTCGATGTAAATGAGACTTTAGGCAATTTTTGGAGAGTGAAAATATCCCATGACAGGTGGTTCAATCCAGTCTCCAAGAATGAAGGAACAAAACATTAGGAAGGTCAGCGTGTTCCAGGTCTCACTGAGGTCTGGCCATGCCCCATTCAGTGTCCTGATACCCATGTCTCTAAGCTTTCCTAAATAACACCTAAATCCCACTATACTTTGCTCCTTTTAGTTAACACGTTTCAATTTTTTATGTCGTATTCTCCCATTTATTACAAAAATAAAAGGTATAAAATTCTTCAAATTTCTCCAAATACACCTCAATCAATGGAAATTTGTTATCTCAAAATATTCCCCCCTCTTTGGTGAAACTTAACATAGATTCAACAAATATCTGCCTTTGTTCATTTTATACTGCAATAATATAGCTTATTTATGTATGCTACCCATCTTCTTAAAACTTACACGCACATGTGACTTATGAAAAATATGACACTAAATTTATAACAAAAAGCATGTTTTATTTTAAATAAGCAATATGTTTGCCATTGGGACATATTTTTATTTATGTGTTTCTCATTTTGTAAAAGATTAAACATGGTTTTTATATGTCTTTGTGTAAACAGTAATGCTAACTTACAAGTACATAGTCATTTAACTCCATGAACAAATAGTTTATATGAAAATTCACTTTAATAACTTATTAATTTGTGAGATTAGAAAATTGATGCTTGTAATGAGTTCTGATACAATTAATATTATTAAATTTATTCATTTATTTTATACCCCAATCAGAGTTTCCCCTTTTTCCTCTCCTTTCATTCCCTCCCCACACCTCTCACCCTATTTACTCATTTTCTCCTCAGACAGGGCAGGCCTCCCATGAGTATCAACAGAGCATGCCATATGTAGTTAAAGTAGGACTAAACTCCTCTTTTATAATAAGGCTGGGCAAGGCAACTCAGTATGAGGATGACCTTCCAGAAAGTCAGCCAAATCATTAGGGCCAGGCCCTGTTCCGACCACTAGAAATCCCAAAAGTAGATCAAGTAACACACCATCAAACATATACAAAGGTCCTAGGCCTGTTCCATCCAGGCTCTATAATTGTTGATGCAGTTCTGTGAGCTCCCATGAGTAGGCCAGTTGCATCTGTGTATTCCTGAAATGGTCCACACACAACTCCAGCAATCCTTCCCCCCTTTCTTCAATAGGATTCTCTAGGCTTGATCTTGTGGTTGGCTGTGTACTCTGAATCTGTTCCCATCAGTTACTGGATCAAGGCTCTCAGATGACAATCAGGGCAGTTACCAACTGATTCAGGTGGCCTGTGCACTTTACAATATGTTATATTCATCTCAGAGTTTCTCAAAGAATATTCTGTGTTACAGAAATAAAAATACATTGGGAATTTTCAAAATCAAACTTATGGGCGCTAGGAAGTTGATAATCTTAAATAATCCTTGGGTTAGACATATAAATTAAGAATATAACTATTTACCTTTCAACACAGACTTACCTTGCCTACATATTGATAATCAGATCCTGTGTATTCTTCCAGTAAGAAAAACTGGTTCCACATCCAGCCACGTTTTTGGCGGTGAAGGATTTTGCCATCATTTCTTGGGATGCGGGCTTCTGTAACCATTTGCTGAAGCCCAGGAGTCCTTCTGAACGTTAACTCAGGAGAGCAGAACTGGGGCAGGTATGCCCAGAGAACAAAAAGTCTCAAGAACTGATAGACTGTCATAGTTCACTTCTTGAAAAATTCCAGTGTAGGAAATGAAAAAGTAGTCCTGTTTACTGTATCAGATCTTACTGTGTCTCAGCTGGCCTCCAACATTTCATCGATGCTGTGTACATATTGTCAAGAGCTTCAAACAAATGAACAAACATTAAAAATAGTTAGTGGAAATATTATGACCTTATTACAATTTTAAAATGAAATGACTATAAAAGTGAAAAATAAAATACTTACTTTTACTTTTATTTAAAATGATCAGTTTTAGGACTCATTTTTAAAAATAAAATATCTAAAATTTAAGAAAAGATAGCAATAACTAATTTCTTTGAAGAACATTGTTAAAATTTTATCATGACCTTTTCTCTTATGACAATTTTATTGACTTTCAGCTTCTAAGTGTAGTAAGATCATGCCATTTTGCATGCTATTTTTGAATTTAGCATAAAATTAAACTTTGAAAATAAAATTTTATCCAAAGAAACTGTAAGAATTATGAGGAATGTGCATGGCAACACTAAGTAGTTTCTAAATAACAATACTTTTCAATTTAAACAGAGATTTCAGAAAAGTTAAAAACGTAACAGAAAGCAACAAACACATGGAAACATATTCTCTTGAAGGCTCTTTCTTCTTACTGAGTAAATCTATGGATCACTAGGGTTTCCTTTAGTAAAAAAGGCACTACTCCAGTGACAAATTTGTAATAATCTTACCACCAGTGAAGAGGAGAATCTATTTGTTCCACTTATATATGTAATACATTGCAAGATCTTAACACTTCTTACCTCACTTTTGCCTTTGCTTTGGTCTGGAGGTCCACGCCGTCTCATATATACTGTGATAATAGCCTACTCACTGCTGTCCAACCTTCTACCTAACACTCTTTCTAGCAACTCCAAGTTATTCTGGAGTAATGTCAGTTGAGTGATGTCTTATTTCTGCATAGAATGTTCATTTCACTTTGTGCAAAAACAAAATCTATCCAAATATATGGTACTATATTTTACAATGGCCTGTTATTGACACATCTTTTCACTATAGCATTTTACTTCAACCAACTAAAATGACCCTTCTAAAGCTAGGCTTCTTTTCGTATTACCTTTATCAAGATTTCTGTGTTCCCTTCTGTGTGGGCTCTTTGTCATCCTGCGCCTGAGATATCAGCTTAGATAAAACCCCATCACCCTTCTGCACTTGCAGTGACAACCATTCTGACATTTCATATTCCACAATACACTACATGTTTTACTTTTGTTAAACCAATTACACATTTTTAATTCTTTAAAAATCTCTTGATGGAATGAGATGTATTTATTTCTTCCTTACTGATTTATTCTGGTTCTAGAACAGTCTTTCACATTAGGGAAATATATTAGCCACATTCAATAAAGAAATAATATGGAAGTATAATGGTGTAAACATCTATCATTTCCTATTTTATGATCCATTTCAAATATGTAAGTATGGAAATCTTTTACAATGACAATTTCTTGTGTTTTAATATTATATTAAACCATTTTTATATTATAAATTTGTATAGACTATTAAAGCATTTTAGTAGACACATATTTTATTTCTGGAGATCATAAATGTTCTAAATTATTTAAGAACAAACAGGATTGGATTCTCTGTGTGTTCTTTGAGAAGCACTCTAAGTACTCTGTGAATCACGTTTATGCTTTCACTCACAGATATTGATAGCAATCTGTTTGGTTTTCTTTTCCTTTATTATTAAAATGATTGAAAGGTTAATGCAAATGTGCTTTAGAAATAAGATTAATGATGAAAAACTGTGTCCCTTGAGTGTATTAAATGATAGTGAGCACATGAAGTCATACAACATGATCAATGTGAACTCTATTATAATAGGCCTTGTAATACTCTACTCGAGTTTAGCAATGATCTGATGCATAGTTTTATATGCCAGAGCCATGACTTTCAGACATTTATATTGATTGCATTCTAGGTAGTAGAAAAATTTACCAAACTGTTTTTTATATTTTTATAATTCAGGATATGTTACAAGACATTGCTTAGAATCTTACACTGTTTCTCTAGACACAGAAGTATATGATTTGGCATTTCTGCTGTATTCTACTAAATTATTGACATTTATTGGGGCAACAGTATATATGATCTGTTTTAATCATTAACAAACTTGAAAGCAACTATACTCAATATTGTTGTTTGCTTTCTACATATGACAATAAGCTACTAATAATTATAACAAATAAATGACATAAAAATTAGTGGGTGGTGACTATATATTTAAACACTTATCAGATATTCAAAACTTGACTTAATTAATGAAATCACATTGTCGTTATTATTATATTTAACATTTTAATGATAAATACCTTAGAAATCCTTAAAAAGGTTGCATGACTTAATAATTATAATATAAATATAAAAATATATTTGAATATAGATTACATCCAAACTATTTGACATAACTAATTAAAATATTACATCAAAATAGAATAATTATGTTTTCCCAAAGTTAATTCCTGCTACATATGTTCTGTGAATTTAGAATTGAGAATGTTGTTTAAATACTTCTAACAACATTTCTTCCCATAATGTGACACAACTTATGAAAAGTCTTTATTTTCTACCAAAGAAATATTTGACATGGTCTATCAACATAGTCTTGTTTGAGGAGGTGCATTTCTTCATAGTTCTCAGCTAAATTCATTTTTTTTCTAATAAATATGTCATCATTGTGGGTGTCTGTATCCTTGTGTGTGTGTGTGTGTGTGTGTTTGTAAATTTAATAGTGTATAGAAGTCAAGCCAGAAGTTAACTTTACTTATCTCCCCTGATTGCTTCTGACCTTATTTTCTGAGACAGAGTCTTTTACTGATTGACCAGGGAGTCCCATCTATCACTCTTTCTCTATCTTCTCCAGTCCTGGAGTTACAAGTGCATACCACCATTCCTGGCCATTTTTAAGTGCACTAGAGATATAAACTCTAGTTTTAATGTTCATAAAAAAATCAATTTATGCACTGGGCCATCTTGGTAGCCCATCAGACTATTTTAAAAATCATTTCTCATGAAAAAAAGAATTTACAATAATCTTCTAACAGGTTTTCTTATCCTCAGTATTTCTTACTTAAAAGAAGTCCTTCTGCAGGGCATTATCTAAATTGATTTTTCTCAACCCATTTTTCAATAATGAGGTTAATTAAAATATTTTACCGTGTCTACTACTGATAAAAATACTTCAACCTTACAACATTTGGAGTCTGCTAAGTTTTAAAAACTTCTATTACATTACTTCCAGTAATTTTAAAAATATGGTATAAATATTTTAATCTGTATATTTCCCCATTAATGTGTAAGTCTGATGATTGTTCAGGAAATTAAAGCTTACTGAATTAGGTTCACTGAGGAAAAACTATATTATAATAAGTAATCGATATGCCTCTTAAAATTCTTAGTGAATAAGTTAAAATCTATATTTTAAATTTAATGCCAAATAACATAACAAAATAGTATTAAAAAGCAGGCAATTTACTAACTGGAATCATAGCATTACAATTAAAAATTAAGCATCAGAGGTGAAAGAAATGTAGTACAATTAATGAAATTCTGTAACGCAATTTCTAGGTAATGATGAATTAATTTTTGAGAAATACCAAAAATTCTGACTTTTCTTAGTCAGTCTTAAAAATAATTTGGTATAACTCAATATGTAGTTAGAAACCACCACTTGTTTTGACACCATTTTTCAACATTATGTATTCTAACATTTTTTTTTTTTTTTTTTACATATCAGAGCTTTTAAATTTTAGTGTAAATTCGGACTGCTGGGTAAATGTCTATCTGTCTATGCACTTGTGGAGTGGAGATGAGGTAGGAAAGAGTATAATGTTGTTTCTCTGTGTCTCTGTCTATCTGTTTCTCTAACTTATTAGCATATGTATCTCCTTAAGACAATATTTGGCCTTATATGTCAGACTAAACTGACTTTATTATTTTCACCAGAATGGCCTGACAATTAGAGCAATTTTCCTGCTGCAGCCTGCTTGAGGCCTGAGTTCACATGTGTGTGTGTCTGCCAATATTTTCTCTTTTTAGTCCTAATGCAGCTAGGCACATGTAGGAATATTAAAATATAAAAATATAAAGGGCTTCTCTTGTACCTGAGATCATCTTCAAAATGTTTGATATTTGAGTATAGTGCCTCAGAGACTACATTTATGTTTTACTGCATCTATTGGATGGTAAACAAGACTGCTACTGGAAATACCAAAGTGAATCACTAAATATTACTATTATTATTATTGTAACAGAAACTACTTGTTTCACAGCAGTATCACTTTTCTTGATTAAACTACAGAATGAATCCCTTTGCAACTCCACATGAATGAGCTTGACATACTGATCTCATTTCAATTTTCTAATCAAAGAATTTTCATTCTTCTCATGAATGCTTATCAAAATGTTGTTTCTTCCAAAACCAGTTAATTTAGTATGTAAGTAGGTGAAATCAGAAATTGTAATGTAATAAGAACATTAGTGAATGTCAATTATACATTGTCTCCACACATCACTGATTATCACTATCATCCATTCTTGGCTAATAAAAAAAATTAGTCATCCCTCAGTCAGTTTTATACTCATTAGGATATTAATGTAATAGAATTTAATCTTTGACTATATCTAAAGATATAAATTCTAATGATTATGAAGAAGAAAATTAATTAAATTTGAATGGATACTTTAAATACTTTTAGAATTTTATACAGTAAGTACAGTCGAATGGGGTTTTAATTTTGAAAAACAGACATTTTCAGGTATATCTTTTACAATTCAAATGAGCCAAAGCATGTTAAATACTTCCATTTTATTTAACTAATGCCAATTTATGCATCTAGATTAAAGAATTTTGAGAAAATTGAATCAAAGCATTACACTAAGACCTCAATAAAATGAGGCCATATGCTTGATCAAGAACTTATTATACATTACATACTGTGTTCTGCTGTCAAATTGTAAATCTACTGAATATTTAGAGAGAAACCTGGTGCTAGGGAAACATCAAAGAACCCACAAGATGTTCCTGGCCAGGACTCCAAAAAATAGTGGAGAGGGTCTCTAAACAAGATTTCTTCTATAATCAAATGGATGAGTACCCTAATTGTCATTATAGGACCTTCATCCAGCAAGGTATGGAGGCAGAAGAAGAGATCCATAGCTAAGCACCAGGGTGAGCTCCAAGTTCAGCTGAAGAGATGGAGAAGAGAGTATATCAGGGTCATGAGGAGAAGAATCTCAGAGATTGGTGAACCAAGCAATAGGGCACTCACTGATTCAGAAAATGACAGCTGAGGAACCTTCGTGGAAAGGAACTAAACCCTCAGAATACAGACGACAGCTGAATGGCGTTGGCAGTTTGTGGAGCTTCTTATTGTGGGACCAGAATTTTGTTCTTGGTGCATGAACTGATGACATCATGGAGCTACAGAGGAATTCAACCTTGACCCTGGAAGACAGAACTAGGATCTACCTCAGCTGGATATGCCAGACAAAACTGACTCAAGTTGGGATACCTTGTACTCCTTGGTGAATGGATGTAGGAATGGGGTTGGGGAAGAGAGCAGTTGTGGATATGAGTGAAAAAAAAAAAAACCTTTTCAAATAATAATACACACAAACCTTTCATACACATCTCCAGCTATAAAGTATAACATTGTCATATAACCATTTTCAAAGCCAGACACAATTCATATAAATTTGAAAAGTCTGATAAACGGTATAGTAGCTGCAAACAAAGGATTTGATGACTAAGGTACGACTCTCTCTAATATTCTGTTAATAGGTAAAAGAACACCACCCAAGAATCCAAGAGTTTTCACTACTGTTTCCTCTATTTTTTTTTTTTTTTTTATATTCAGCAGCAAAGGACCGAGTCCCATATGTAACTTGATCCATGACAAAGTCAGCAGTGCCAACACTGCTGTGGTTTTACACCTGCTGCCTCCTAGAAATCTCATTTTACTGCAGCTGTGGTTTATTTCATTATATGGAATGAGTAGCAAGAATGCTTTCAGGGTAGCTTAAAGATGTTCAGATAAATGTCATCTGTTCCTCAATTGTCTTGGATCCAGGACTTAAATGGGTCCAGTAAAACAGTTCTACATAGTTGTGTGTGTGTCCCGATGTAAGATATTCTTTACATTTTTTTAAAAAGATCAAGAAAAAGCCACAGGTAAAGGAATGAATTTGTTATTAATCTTTACCTAATATATCACTTCCAAGAAGACATTGTATACATATACTAATAAATGGTAATTAGCTTAGTTGTTACCTGTTTTGTATATTATACTCCGTATTGTATACTGTATAAAAATTAAACTGAAATTTCCTATGTGTTTAGGCTGTTGTACCTGAAACTGGAAAATTTCATATACAATTCATGAAGATTATTCAAAGATACAATTATATGAACACAGCTTTGTAGCAACTTTTAATCTACTTAATTTTTAACGCGTAAGGACAACTATTTCTATGAGGAAAATCACATAAATAAGACAGGTCTTTGATGGAGTCTGTGTCAAGCAAAAGAAACAGGAAACATTATCAGTTCTTAACTTTCACTTTTTGTTCAGTATCTCAAATTTCTGTGGAGACTACTTCATAAAAAAGCAAAAACAAACAAACAAACAAAAACACCACCACCAACAACAAAAACTTCTAAACAACCCAGTAAGAGAACAAAGAGTTTCAAGAGCAAAGAATCATAGGTGGATCTGCTCCCATTGCAAGGAATATCACAAATCAGCAAACTGACCAAAATTATGGGCACAAAATACACACAGAAAACCTGGTAGAGACCATGTGCTTGACACTTCAGTCTCTGTGATCCCATGTGAGCCCTGCTTAATGGTTTTGTAAGGCATGTTCCATGGTTGCTTGGAAGCCTGCTCCTTTCTGAAGAGAAAGGGGAGGAAGGTGGGATAGATCCAGGAAAGATGGAAGGAGGCAGGAAGGTAGAAGTGGAGGGAAAGAAAACTGTAAAAGTGCCATATGAGAAAAGAGTCAATTTCTAATAAAATTAATTAATTAATTTTAAATTACTCATTTTTAGAAAACAAGCAATACCGAAATATCTCCATAGATGTTAAATTTTATTTTCTTGGAGGTAGTCAGGATCTGATATGTGTAATGCCTGGCTTAATGCTAATCATCACTTTCTATCATAATTTGCAACTGATCCAAAAGAAAAAGACTGATTTATTTACATTTGAACATTTTTATTTTAATTCTTACAAGAATCAAATGCTTAGTACAGATAATAGACTCTAGACTATAGTTCTTTTTATAACTTTAAAATATTAATCAATAGTCTTGTAATTTCAAGAAACCCATTGTTGAACAAAACCTACAGGTTTGTTTTCATTACTCTGCTTTTGAGTAAATGTTAAAGTCAAGTTGTGGCAATAAAATGGAATAGATTACATCATATGCCTTAGAAATATGGGGTTTGAATATAGATGGGATAAGAGAAAGAATGTGTCAATATGATAAATATATTCATTAAAGAAACAAAATTATTTCACTTTTCTAAAAAGAAGGCTTACATGTAAACCCAGGTTCAAGTCTGTTTTAATGTGGTGGCCAAATCAGATCATGTTTCAGCCACAATTCTTTGGATGTTTCCCAGAGTAGTGTAATAGCTTCTTCCCTAGAGCCTAACCATTTATCTTCTAAAGATTTGTTTTTTATTTAAAATATAGGACATGTTTTTCACAACTGAATTCATAGAGCTAATTGTAGAGGAATTAGTTAGTTCCATTGTAAATAATTGTCCCTGCCTATGAGTTTTAATTGACCAAAGACAGACAGGAAATGTGGGCAGGGCAACCAGACTAAGAAGACTCTAGGAACAGGCAGAACAGAGCAGAATGCCAGAGAGAAGCCAGAAGAAACAGAGGACAACTAAGTTGCTCTGAGAAAAGGTACCGGGCTGCATGGCTGAATAGGATAAGAGTCATGGGTTAGATTAAGGGTAAAGAGTTAACAAGTTATATGCCTGTGTCTTAGGCTGATCAGGCTAAAACTATTGTAAGCATCTGTGTGTCTCTACAGGCCTAAACCTTGGGGCTAGGCCCAAAAGTTTGGGACAGAATCCTCATACTACAAATGGCAGCCCAACGTGGGTAAAATATACCCACATAAAGCCATAGAAAGCATAAAAAATGGTCTAGAGCCCAAAGCAGCTTTTGAGTTATGGCTCTCACATGAGCCTTGGTACAGAGACACCCTGGTGAAGCATGTGGGCTTGGGCTACAATGGTGGGAGTACAGCTTAAGGTGTAAAATGGCTTATTCCTGAAGGCTCACAGGACCCTCAATATAAGCAAAAAGTTGTAAATGATGTATTTGAGGTTTCTGTTCATAAGGACAACAAGGGAACAGAGTCAAAGATGGCTTCTTAGTAATGATATTTTCTTGGTGTAAGCTCTGTTTGTCAGAGGCAAACTGAGACTTGGCTTTTAAAGAGAAGCTTCTTGACTCAGTGTTCGTGACAAAACACTTGGGAGCATTTTAAGAGGCCCTGATGCCAAATACTTAAATGGAGTTAATGAGCAGCAGATGGCAAAGCTTTACTTGGTGATTATATGGACCTAAAATTCACCAGAGTACCCGGGTTAAAAAGATAAATTCTATGAAATTATACTAGGAGCTGGGTGGAGCCATCCACCCATCCTACCAACCTTTAATTCTTAGTCACTGACAGATTAAAGGTGTGTTCAGAAACAGAAAGGAATAGAAGAATATGGGTGGATTCAATCACCCTAGCCAAGCAAAGGTGTGGTCAGAGACAGAAAAAGTTAAGAAATAAATATACAGTAAGGACATTTTTTTTTTTAAGTCTAGGTGGTTTAGAGTGTTTTGAAAATATATATACATAGGCTTATAGAAAGAAAAAAAAAGGTAGAGAAATCCCTTAAAAAAGAAATAGAGTTAAAAATAAGTAGATTAAAAAAAAGTCCCATGGAAAATACAAATAGTATCTGGATACTGTATGTTATTGTCTTATCTTTAAGCTTCTCAACGGAAAATGTAAAAGATGCTAAAAAAACAGTTGACTATAGTCAACTTTTTCTCTACTTTTTCTCTCATGTTAAAATACATTTTATCAATCCCGGATCTGCTAGATGTACTCTGAACCCTCAGCTCTGTGCCTGACATAACTAAAGGTGAGGTTGTTCTTCATTTTAGTGTCAAATATATCAGCAAGGATTAGCCTTAAAAGCAGACAACAAGTCTTTATTCACACATTAATCTGTTACCTCTGGAAAAGTATGACAGTAATGGTATTTAATGCAGTCATTTTGTTATGAACAGAAATATGATGCTAACACATATCTATGTATACTTTCTGGCTGGGAAGATTGCCTAATGAGTATTATATAACATACTCACATATGATGTTGGACACTATATCTTAACTTCAGCTCTGTAATGATGAGGAAAGGGGGATCCACAGACATGATAGTTACTTTGTTTAGTCAAATGGTAAACACTGCATTTTTTTAGGAGCCATGGCTCAAAAATTCTAAGTCATAAAGTGATTAAGGGAGATATCAAAAATAGTTTCTGGTCTCCATTTGCATGTAGACACACATGCATGTACATAAAAACACATACACATGCACCCAACACATATATAAAGAAAAGGATAAAATTAAAATAAAATAATTTTAAAAATAAAAATAAATAATACTAAGAAAATAATTACCAGCCCAAGCACAAAGATGAACATTTTATGAGTAGGATAGTGTGGGAAGGAATTTATGAAAGACTAGGTTAGGTCACATGGTGATTTTCTAGGTCAGCAATATCTCTCCTCAAAACATCTAAATGCATAATCTTAGGTATCAATAACAGGAAATATTTCCATTTTAGAATGTTATCCAAAATCAAATATTCTTCTATTTTCGACTATTTTTAAAGTTGAGTTTTTAAATAATTTTATCAGTGAAAGAAATGTTGAATGAGATAAAACTGAACATACCTAACAAAACAGGTTTTGATGAATATGTTTGTGGGATTTTTTTTCAGCTTTTCCCTCCTTAACTACAAACTCTAATCTCCACTTTACAATTATAAATTCCTAGAACACATTCTTTGAATTCCAAATGAAATGCATCATGAACTTATTTATATGATAAGTTTTATGAGTAACAAATTTATCAATTTTTAACTCCCGTATGCTTCTTTCAATAGCCAAAACACCAATTGAGGAAATCATTCATATAAAATATTGGAGTTCACAATTTGGACATAGTGATTTATTGAGAGTTTGAATACAGTGGAATAGTTGCCACTAAAACAAATATCTAGTAGTGTAAGTGGAAGCAACACTATCTATGCTCTCGCAGACTATAAGAGAGATTGGTCATTGGTCCTCCCATCATTTATATATTTGACCTATCTACAGCCATATTTACTGTGGGAACCAGAGGTATTCATCCTTTCAGTAAGAATTTAGTAGGAAAATACAGGTACTAGAAACAAAACAAACCTCTGTATTCTGGATCATCAAGCCCTAATTTACAAAGTGCTTTCACTTAGTTGAAAATTAATCTTACAAACAGAATTCTCCTCTCTGGTATAGTTGTTATACCCAGTGTATACTCTGGGTTTAAATTTAATCTTTCAAAGTTTTTCACATGATACTATTACTTGCTATTTTTCCCAATCTGCTAGATGGCTGCTAGAACCATATCTTTAGAAAAAGAAGTCATAATCTTATTGGAAATTTTAAATGCACACACACACACTCAAGACCCTTAAATGGACTAGATTAATAGAACAAAACATTTTCTTTTGAGGACATTATAATTTATTATACTGACTTTAACGTAACTGGGTGGATGTAGTAAGAAACACATAGAGGCGATGAAATAGAATGAGACTTATAAAAATCTCCAGTGTTCGTGTATATCCTGGTTTATTACTTAATTTACTCCATAAAATATCAGAGAATTAAAATATTGAAAAACAAAACATCACAGGGCTTAATTTTCTAAAATTTAGGTCTGTATAGAAATTTATTAATTGGGGATTTTTATTATTATTTTCACTTCTTTCTTTATTCTATAATTTAATCCTCTGTCACATGTAGAGGTAACAAAGATTTACTCTAATTCTGCAAACTGTCTCTTCACTCTGTTATTTTCTTTGCAATGAGAATTTCAGAATTTCCTCCATTCTATTCTTCAGTTTTTGGTGTCTTTTCTTAAACTATTGGATTTCTATTTAGAAAGTTCTCTGCCTAGAGATTGATTGTTCCTTCAGATAACTAAAATGAACAAAATTACATGAACCCAGGCAAACTGCTTTTAGGTTGTAACCAAAGCACTCAAAGTCAGAATAACAGAGATGCTTGCATATCCCCCCTCCTTTCCGCCCATAACCCCTCTCATTTTAAAATTTATTACATTATTATTTTAATAATATTGTTAATTGTTTCTGCATAAACTACATAAATATTATCGACTGAGTCTTTTTCCATTTTTATGTACTTTTAGGGCTAATAGTTTGGGATTAGATAACCATTTTTAATTACCAATATTTACCTTTCTAAGGAAGGTAAATTCTACATCTCACAGAAGTTTTGGATTACTTGTAGCTCTTCATCAAAGGGTGGGGCCCTCATAAATTTCTCCCACCCATAGTGGCATGTCAAATGATATTATAATCATTAAGATCTTATATAAACAACCACGCAGTGGAGATTCTATGGGTGTAGCTTCCCTGCTCAGTATTTAGAAGACCCAATCTTGAAGCAGACTTCTCATAGAATTTGAGGTTTTGAAAGAAACAGAAGAAAGGACATGGAAATTAGAGTATAGAAATAAAAAACATTTTTTAAAACATGCAAAGGGGCATTAACAACAACAACAAAAATCACAAACAGTAGGATACAGGTACACCACAAAAATCTAAACCCTAGGAAGAATATTTTATCATTTTAATTGGAAAAAACTTTTCAGAATTCATAGTAAATCAGGACCCTTGACATAAAAATTCGATGACAAATGGAATTTTGTCAAAATTAGATAGAATACCTCTTCTTCACAGATGGATTAAAAAAATTCATAGAATATGAACAGTCTTGCAAAATTTAATCTGATTACAGTATCTCTACATGCAATCTTAAGAAAGTTAGATCTAATATCTGTAGACAAAAAATTCAAATCCATATGATTATTATCTCAGAAAGTCTGAAATTGGAGGACATCTAAGAGTCCATGGCCAACTGAGGTTAGTTTATGAGTTTTAGATAGCCTGGAACAGCAACAACAAATACAATTAAATATCTGAATATGAGTCTAGGATGTGACACAAGAGGTAAAAACTTCTGGCTGTGTTAGCCTTGAAACCTAAATTCAATCACCAGAACCCGTGAAAGATGTTAGATTCTATGGTACACATCTGTAACACCAGCATTTGTACATATGAGGGGCCGAAACAGGAGGATTATCCATAGGAACGTGAGCCCACTAGTCCTGAATATGCTGCACACCTGTAGAAACATATCCCATCTCACCAAGAGAAGGGGTGGGAGCTCACACCTGAAAGTTGCTCTCTGGCTTTCCTTTGTATGCATGGTATAAAAATGCCTACTCTTATGCACACACACGCGCGCACGTGCGCGCGTGCGCGCACACACACACACACACACACACACACACACACACACACACACACACACACACATATACTCATATAATACGAAACAACAAAGTTTTCCAAAATGCATCTGAAGACATTTTAAACACAAAAACAAGCCTATTGAAAACAGCATCTAAAATGCTGTTCAGTATCATTCCTCATCTTGTGGACAAAACATGTAAATTAGAGCTACAATGCATACCTATACAAAAAATTAATAGCCAAGAATTAGTTCCATTCTTACCATTTTAAATTGCATACTCAGAATTTTACACCTTGAAACTACGATGCCTTGCATATGCAGATATAAAGTATCATCTATTTCATGTAATGTCCATTTCTTAAAATTTTACATGTGAAATTATTTGATTAATTTGATTTGACAATCTTTTCCTAATTGATGTGGGAATGTCTTTCTCTATGCTGTGCATATAAATCTTTAAATAAAGGACTGTTTGGCCATGCAGGCACCATAGAAGTATGTGGGGAATCAGAATAATTAGAAGAGGGAGGGCAGAGTCAGATCAGATGGAGCCAGATGCTCAAAGGAGCAACATGTAAGGAACACAGATGAGCCAAGGGCCACATGAAAAGACAGATTAATGGAAATGAGTTAAGATGAAAGAGCTAGCTAGCAATTTGCCTAAGCCATAGGCCAAACAACATGAAGTCAATATAAGTGTCTGAGTCATTTTCGGGACATGAGCAGCAGCAGGTGGCTAAGCGGTCTGGGACTGTAGGTCTGTGGGTCTGGACCTCTGGATGGATGGGGCCAAGAAACCACTTGTAACACCTAGATAAATCATTTTTAAGTTTTAAAAAGTCTTCAGATATACCTCTGAAGAAATGAAATATTTACTTTACTAAGCATCATCAAAAACTGGGAAAAAACTAAAAAACATCTCAAGTAGATGAATGGACTAACAAATGTTGGTGTATCTACAGCACAATGTAATTAACTGTTGATAATGATAAAGCCACAAACATCACTGCATATTGAATGTACAGTGTGTTAAGATAAGCAAACCAGGGAAACCTTATTCCAAAGGTCTGATTCCAATTGAATATGGTCTTTATAAAACATCAACAATGTAGATATATGAGACAGATTGCAAATCATAGTCACATCAAAATGCCATGAGAAAACTTCAGAGGGAGTTGAAAACACATTCTGTCTTGGCTGTTATAGTAATCACTACAAGGATTTATTAAAACTCAGAACTTTACACAGAAAGAAAACATTTCACTATATGTTAACTTAGCCCTATATGGACACCCAAAAACTACATAAACTGTACTCACTGTCAAAGTGAGGTGAACTTAAACAAAAGCTACAATGTAATGGCACCTTCTACTTGGAATTCTATAAAAGGTGAATGTAAATATTAAAAACATATTTACTTTCCTTAAATTTTGTTTATAAAATATTAAATATATAAATAATTTAAGAAAATATATTTTGATCCTACCCATCCACTACTCTTTTTCTAGTTCCATCCAATGTCTGAACCCTGCCACTCTCTCAACATGATGTTTTTATTGTATTATTATTAGAAAACCCCTGACCAATTAAAAGCCTTAAAGAACATGTAATTTTATGAATTAGACAATATTAAAATTATTAAATATTAATGACATTGAGGATCCAGGAGATACTCATCATTTAAAATATTTATTTCAGTTAATTGTTCCCTCAGTCTATTCTGAGACATTAAAACTCCCCTCAAAGAAGTGTATTCCACTGGACACAATACCTTCATGTCTTGTTTCTCATATTTTATTCTGTTTATCTCTTGTTCACAGAACAGCCTAAATTTAATACTTGAAAACCTGACAAATACTTTTTTATCAAAAAAAAATAAATAAATCCATAACCTCATGAGAACTTTATATGCTCAGTTTGGCCTGTACACCTTCAGGTTCAGCAAACAGGGGTGAGTGCAATAGTGCATAGCATATGAGGGCTGTGAGAGCTCACGCCTGCTTATGGGAGTGTGTAATTTAATAAAGTGTTCACTGATGTCAGCACACTTGCTCATCAGACCTGTGTGAACGTTGATGCTGGCAGCAGAGACTTTGACTCCTAATTTGATGACTGAAGGTAGATTACATTTTCCCTTGGAGACAGACACAAGGGTGGGAGAGTTATTCTCAATGGGATTTAGATTCACAAATATATGATGGAACAGAATCCAAATAGGAAACGGCACACATTAGGTACAGCAAACTAGGAAAATGAACTAGAAAGGACTGCATTATTTATAGAAATGCATGAAAGCAAACACAAGCCTTGTATTGTTTTTCTTTTATTCACATACACATTTCTGACATAAATTTATAATAAAGCACAATATTCTGTGACTTGCTGGCTAAGTTTTCTAATAATTCTGTAACTCTGAAAGAGATGTATGTGTTTAGACTCAAAATTCCTTATAGTATACTTGACAGGCTATCAGCTATGGATGCCCACTCCATTGAACCTATTGGACTTTCTTACAGATTTATTCAAATAAATTGAACTGTATATTTTTTAGAGAACCGGGATTTCTGGTTTAAGATCTTACTCATAAAAATGTTATCCATAAATAAAAGTTGTATTATTTTTATAATTGTACTAATCCTTATTTTCCTAATAAATTGATTAATGTATTGAGAATTATCTAATGAACAAATATCTCGCATTGTTACAAATATAATTTCATATTTGGAGTATACCTTCCATTTTTCAATCCATACAGTCAACATGTACACTTTAAATGTCTGAAAACATGTAAATCATCAAAGTTTGAAACTAAAATACTTTTACAGTAACTGTTCAATTAAAAACCAAGGCCAGTAAAATACATAAAACATTTAGACACATGCTTAAGGAAAACTAAAGATTGCTAACAAACATCAAATTTTTTTCAGTGGTAATGAAAGGGATATGGGTGGCCTGCGACAATGGCTTAGGCTATGGTTTTTGACCTTCCTAATGCCACAGTATTTATTTTAGTTCCTCATGTTATAGTAACTCACAATCATAAAATGACATTTCAGCTTCATAATTATAGTTTTGCTGTTATACATCATAAATGTAAATGTCTGCTATGCAGGATATGTATATTATGTGACCCCCAAAAGAGTCTTGGCCCACAAGTTGGAAATCAATAGCTTGGGGTGTCTGCCTTGGAAGGTCCTGAATTTGAGTTAAAACCCATTTGTTGTATCATTCATCTGTTATCCCAGGGCAGACAAGATGAGGAAATGGGTATCTGTGGGGCTTGCTGACCTACTAATCTTGCCTTATCTTATGAACATCTGCCTAAAGAAGTAAGGTAAACAGATTTTGAGGAACAACATTGGAGGTTGATATGTAGCCTCCATATGCATGTGCACAACTGTGTGTGTGTATGTGTGTGTGTGTGTGTGTGTGTGTGTGTGTGTGTGTGTGTGTGAACCTGTGCTCATACATTAACATGCACACCCCCAGAAAAAAATGAAGAGAGCATTCCTAAGGAATGATAGCAGAGGCTGGCATATGGCCCCAAAAGGAGTACACATCATCATGCAAAGGTTTCCACTTGCATGTGCACCTCAAAAAAACACAAGTATGCATGTGCATGTCTGAATAAGCACCCCCCCCAAACACAACCTCCTACACATAAATGCAAAAATCAACCAAAGAAAAAGAATCTGTTAAGAAATGGAGCTGCAGCTGTATTTAAATATTGAGTCCCTAGCAATCAACTATATGAACTGAAGCCCTGTAAAACAAACAGAAAAAAATAAAACTATAAAATAGGACATAAAATATAAAATAAAATTGTAATGCTTCATGCAATAAGAAAAAATATTTTTAAAAGAAAACTATCATTCGAATATAATTCATTCAATAAGCATTTAATATTTATATGAAACTGTTACTATGCTGTATTACGAGGAAATAATGACAGAGCACTACAGTTGTAAATCACTCTAAAATTTAGCATAGTAAAAATAGATATGTTGGTAATACTGCTGAAAAAATAGCATTTTACTCATAATTATTATTCTTTACAAATATAAAAAATATAGAAATTTCATATACTATTTCAATTCACCGTGATATACTTATGCATATAAAACTTACACTGTCAGTCCACTCTAGCTTTTTGCTGGCTTTCATATCGTCATATCACCACCACTGTCTCACACCTAGTCCCCCACACAATCTCAGCATTGCAATTCTTTAACATCAACCTGATTTGTATTTACTTATTTGGTGTTAGTACACGCATGTGACAGTGTGTGCATTTGATATGTATGTATACTCATGTATATTTGGACTTGTCTGTTCGCAATTGCACATGGAGACTAAAAAGTTAAATATTAATGGTAGTTCGCAGGAACTTTCCAAATGTGTCTTGCTCTGACTCTCTGACTTGGGGATCACCAATTATGTTATGCAGCCTAAAGAACCTGATGGAGCTTTCTCTCCACAGCTAAAATTACAAAGATGACACTCAGTTGGCACTTCTATGTGAGTTCTGAGAATCAAATTCAGGTTCTCAATCCTTATATTTGTATAGCAAGCATCTTCTCAACTGAGCTCTCTACCCAAATCTATATTTATTTTCTGTTTTAGAACTCACTGAGAGAGAACATATGATTTTATTTCAGTTCCAACCTATTTCACTTAATATGGTAGCCTTCAGGTTTATCTAATTTCTTAGAGAGGGAAGGGATTCTTTTCTGTTTATGATGATCACCTCAATGTGTGCATAAATTTATGTTTTCTATACTCCTTACGCAGATGTCTAAGCAATTGTGATTACAATAATAACCAGCAGGCAAGGAATGATTTTAGATATTAGCCAAATTGATTGTTCTCAGTTGTATAACCATAAAAAGATAACTGGGTCGCATAATCTTTGTATTTTCACTTTTTTATGGGGAAATTTCCATTGTATTATCCAGAATTTTCATATTAATTTACATTTATAGTAATATTGTTATATAGTGTCTTTTTCTGAGAGCTCTCCATTCTATGTTGGGTGACATATTGCCTTCATTTTAGTTTCCATTTATATTTCCAAGATGGGGAAAGATACTGAGCCTATTTCAATCTATTTATTGATTATTTAAGTTTTCCAGCCTAGAATGTCTATTCAAACAATCTGCTCAGTTTTACATAGAACAAATTTTATTTGATTTTTCTCAGTTCTGTATTATATATTTCATATATTATTATATAATATATAGCTATATATTATATACATACTATATATTTATTATACATTTTGGATACTCTCAGAAGGATGACTGGTAAATATTTTCTCCCTGGTATGGTCTCCCTTCACTGTCTGATAGCTTCCACTCTTGCAAAGTTTCCAAGTTTAACATAACAACATTTGCCAAAAGAGTTCTATTCAGAAAATCATTGCCTGAAGCAATATCTTCAAGTGTTTACCTGTGTTTGCCAGTGTATGTGTAACATCAAAATCCCTTTATCTATTAGAGTTAATACTCTACAAGATGGGAGGCAGTGGACAAATTTCAGTCTGTAAGATGGAGATACCAAGTTTCTTATGAATCTTTATTGCATAACTGTTCATTCTTCAGTGTATGCTTTTAGCTATTTGCCAAGAATCAGTCATCTAAAGAGATGGAGCTTTGCTTACAAGCTCTCTCTCTCTCTCTCTCTCTCTCTCTCTCTCTCTCTCTCTCTCTCTCTCTCTCTCTCTCTCTCTCTCTCTCACCTTTTCTCTCTCCCTCTGTCTCATACTGTAGTTATTTATGGAGAAGGGTTCTTACTAAGTAGCCCTAGATGACTTGCAGTCCTCTATGTAGACTAGCTGAGATTGGTAATCACAGATATGCTTATTTCTGCACCCTTCTATCCACAAGGCTGTAATTAAAAATGTGCTTTGATAGACTAACACTGAATCTGTATGTCACTTTGGTTAGTGATGGATATTTTAATTTTATTAATACTTCCAATTCATGAATAGAAGCTCTTTCTACTTCTTTGTGTCTTGTACTTTGATTTCTGTAAAGTATTTTATAATTTTATTTGTAGAATTCTTTCATTTCCTTAGTTAATATATTTGAGTTTTTGTTGTTTTGTTGGTTACCTGAAGCTATAGAAATTTATAGAAGGAAAACAGCTATCCTGACAAGGCTGAGCCATTAGAACCAAGGGTTCTGTTGGAGGTCAAACAAAACACATGGCGTTTTGGTCTATTATCTTTGTATTAGCTGTATCCTGCAGTGAATTTCTTTTTGTAGGTTCCCATTTGTTGCTACCTTGGGATTCATTCCTCTAAGAACTTCCAGCAGTGTGATTGATAATTTAATTGCCACATATATTTGTGGGTGGTCACAAATTTAACTGTATAATTCTGATAAATAGAATATATACTGAGACATGTTTCATAGTCAGATTATTTGTCCAACAGACTGTAAACACTTAAAGCATGTTTTATCACTTTACTCAGACTAACACAAGCTACACATTTAGCTTTTATTTTAAACCTCAGAGAAAATTCAAACTAGACTAAAGGCCTTTGTAAATAGTTCATAAGTCTTAAACTTTACAGTTATACACAAGGTCAGAGTGGAAGGTTATACCAAGATTACTAACATAAGTAACCCAAAGTAAAGAAGGCCAATTCTTTGCTTGCAAAGTCTGTAGGCAATGTCTGGACCTAGGTCTAAAAGTTTGTCTCATCGGGGCACTTGCATGGTCAGTGTAACTCTTGGAATTCTAGAACCTCGTGTTGCCATGGTAATGGCTCTGGCCTTAACACTTTGTGCTTGCTTGCTTCCACATTGTTTTATAAATTGATTTATATAAGCCATACTTAGTAGTACAGTATTACACACTAATCCCCCCCCCCCCCCCTATCTTTCTTCTTAGAGTCCTCCTAATTGATTTATTGGGTTCTGAGTTCTGAGGATTGAACTCAGATTGTCAGCCTTTCTGGAGTGTCCCTTTGGTCACTGTGCCATCTCATTGGCCCATTCACCACCCCCCACCCCTCTGCTCATATTAAAACTGCCCACCTATGATTGAGTTGCTAGTCTTCTATCTCCCTGTCTTACCAGACTTCATGTGTGGAGTTTTGCTTACTTATGTTCCGTTTCATAAAGGTTTATCATAGCATATGTCCTGTTCCCTGAGTTCACCGAGGTCTTTATAAGTCACTCCTTGAGCCATAAAGAAAGCCTGACAGTTACTGCCTGCTGTAAACTCTTATTTACCTTTATGAACTTTAAAGAATTCAAGGCTTATGACCTTGTATTGGCCAAGAATTTCTGATTGTGTATAAACACTGGTAACTGGAGAAACTCCGGGAAGGAGAGAGAAAAATATAGAACAAGGCAGAACAATGTATAACAGAATGAATGGCAGAAAGAAGTATGATGTGGGAATGCCTTTCTGTATGCTGTGAATATCAATCTTTAAATAAAGGAGCTGTTTTGGGCCATGACAGGCACCATAGAAGAAGTAGGAGGAGAAATCAGAGCATAGGTAGGAGAAGCAGGGCGCAGTCAGGCAGACTGAGTAACCCACCCAAGGAGCAACATGTAAGGAACACAGGTGAGCCATGGGCCACATGGCAGACAGTTAATAGAAATGGGTTGATTCAAAATGTAAGAGCTAGCTAGCAATGTGCCTGAGCCATAGGGCAAACAGCATAAAGTTAATATAAGCACCTGAGTCATTTCTGGGGGCCTAAGCAGCAGCAGCGGGTGGATAATGGGTCTGGCACTCAGGTCTGTGGGTCTTGGCCTCTGTCTGCCCAGGACCAAGAAACACCATTTGCAACAGAGGGAGCCCAATATGGGGCAAATATCCACTTAATGCCTGAAAAAGTTTAAAAATGATTTTAGCTGCTTTTAGAGCAAAAGCAGCTTCCAAATTGTGTATCTGAAGCAAGTCATTATATAAAGGAACCATGGTGTCCTGGTCACATTCAAAATGATGCCAGTGGACTGGCAGCAGGCAGTGTAGGCAGGCAGTATAAGCTGCAACTAGGCCAGTTACTGATGTCTCACAAAAGACTTGATAACATGTGATTGATGTAAGGTTTATGTTTACTTTGAATAAAGAGGAAACAGAGACAAATGGTTTCTTAGTAGCAACACTTTCTACAGTCTGCTCTGTTTGCTGGCCATGAACAGAAATGCAGTCCCATTTTGCAAATGCAAAGGCTACTAAGTTAAACAAGAATATATATTTTAAAGGTATTTTGATTTTGAAATTTGTGTCTAAGGATTTATTGCTTTGGAAGAGTTCTACTTTTGTTTCCACAGAAGATGAGAACCTGTGGATTGCTTCCAGGTAAATATGGTTACATCAACCAAGATCCCCTGAAAAAGTCTCTGATGGGAAGAGATGGCCATATCAGCTTCAGGGCTACAGACTAAGATGATCCAGACTCAAGAACCCGTGAAATTTTCAATGCCCCATACTCAGCAGAAAGTAGTAATAGAAAACTACGCCCCAATTCCCAAAATATTGTTTATGAATGTTTTTTCATTATAACGGGTTATTGGTCATAGTTAATCTCTTTCTAAGAAGAAAAAGGGGATATGGTATATCAATGATTTTTTTAATAATTTAGATTATTAAATTTAGTTAGATCAGGAAATCACCTGTTAATCTCAAAATTTTTTACATTGGTATGGATTTTGGTTTATTGATACAAATTTAAGTTCAATTCTCTCATGCTATATGTATTTTTCTACTCTTCTTTAAAATATAATGTTTATGTAACTGATTTAAAATTGTAATGTGTAATTAAGAAATGCATGTTAGTTAGATTTTTAGGTATACAAAGATATAATTCAATTAGATAGGTAATCTTCAAATACTTCTAAGACCTACAGAATATGGCATTTAAAATATTTTAAGAGCTTAGACTTTTCTGGACAGTGAGACAGGTCTGCTCCTGGCAGCACTAATTTACTTCAAGAGAAAAATGGGCATCGAAGAAACTCCATATGGAGTCTATTTGTGGCAATGCTGGACAAGAACCTGTTCGTATATTGACTGCTTGACAGTATGCTATTTAAACCGGGCATGCAGGTTCCATAAGAAGATGACCTCTGAACTTTGGCAGAACAAGCCGAGATGGTCATTCAGGTTCCTGCTTTACAGAGAAAACTGTCAGACATTCTTCAGGACTCGAGGAGAAGCAACTGATGAACTGTACCAGAATGGGCAGAGCAGATTTTCTGCTTCACTGAAATGAAAAGAGACTCTGGGCCTGTAGGCTAAAGATGGAAGCCCCAACTTTATAAAGGATCTTTGGGTGACTGTCCAGGCAGATAGGTGTCATCTCTTTCCTTTCTAGATTTTAGAATTCTCTTGCACTTCTGGTTTACTTGGGTAAATATATCCTTCTGTGGTCTTTGATGTAGTTGAAGATTAGATAGTTATAGGTACAGTTTTTCTTAGTCATTTGAAAGGTATATTGGATATGAAACTTTAGATTCACAAAGATAAGGTAGATGATAAGAATATTTTCCTTAATTTTGCTAAATACAAATAGACTAGATATTATAACTGTAATTCAGGTTTGATGGCTATTTTGTTATATGTAATTTTGCTATGTTAAAATTGAAACCTTCCTTTTTGATTAGACAGAAAGGGGGACGTGATGTGGGAATGCCTTTCTGTATGCTGTGAATATCAATCCTTAAATAAAGGAGCTGTTTTGGGCCATGACAGGAAACATACAAGAAGTAGGAGGAGAAATCAGAGTATAAGTAGGAGAAGCGTGGCAGAGTCAGGCAGATTGAGCAAGCCGCCCAAGGAGCAACATGTAAGGAACACAGGTGAAACATGGGCCACATGGCAGACAGATTCATAGAAATGGGTTGATTTAAGATGTAAGAGCTAGCTAGCAATGTGCCTGAGCACATTTATTGGGGGGACCAAGAAACCCCATTTGCAACAGAAGTGATCCACAATAAAAATGATAAACTAAAGGATACAGCATAAATAGGTTGATTAAAACAATCCAGTAGTAGAACCTTCCTTGGACCCTGAGAGAAAACTACTGAGGTTGAACCTCAAAGGTTTTTTTTTTTTTTTTTATTTGTATGATTAATGATATAGATTTTTCTGGTTTTCATATTTCTTTCTGAACAATTTTTTTATTAGTATATAGGCACTTTATTCTTTTATGTTGATTTTGCATCCTGCTTGTTTACTTAATTAATTTTTCAGGTACAGCAGTCTTTGCTAGAATATCTACATATCATAACATATATGACCCTGTCTTGTTGTATTTGATTTCCTCTTTTCTTATTTGAATTCCTTTTCTATCTTGTCTAATTACTCTTTTGCACTGATTATGTTGATTGCAGCTTAGTCATAAGTGTATATTACCTTTAGTTGTAACCGCTCTATCTCTGTTTTTAGAGCTTTTAAACTAAGTGAAATTTTAATAGATGTATGTATTTTTATTGCACCTATTCAGATGGTCAATGAATGTGTATCCTTCTCTTTTCTTTACAATCTGTTAACAATAATGGATTTCACATATTAAGCCATCTTTACATTCCTGATGACTCTATTGTTGTGATGAAATGCCATGACCCAGAGCAACTTGAAGAGGAAAGGGTTTATTTTACTCACAGTTCCATATAACAGTTCATCATCAGAAGCAATAAGGGTAGGAACTCAAGCAGGGCATGGTCCTGGAGGCAGCAACTGATGCAGACCACATGGATGAATGCTACTTATTGGCTTGCCTTCCTTGGCCTGCTCAGCCTGCTTTCTTATAGGATCAAAAACCACCTGCGAAGGGATAATCCACCCACACACCCAAAATGGTCTGGGTCCTTCCTCATGAATCATCACTTAAGAAAATGATGGTTCACCAGGCTTGCCACAGCTAGGTTTTTTGGAGACATTTTCTTAACTGAGGCTCCCTCCTCTCTGATAGTTCTATCTTGTATCAAGTTGACATCAAGCTATACCTAGTTTGAAACAAACATAAAAGGTAAATAATAAATTTCATTATGCAAAATTTTATAGATTTAATTTTTTTTCTTAATTTCTGTAGCACACATCATGCATGTTTACATTTCAATTAGCCTAACACTACTCTTTGACTGTGAAACTTTTGGTATGAGACTCCAAGTGTTGTTGACAGAATAAGAGTGTTAATATAACCCTAAGTTTCAAAATGTACTTTTATCAGTGTGTCTCAAGAATAAAGGATGCAATGCTTGGTAACTGTTGAGTGCATAACACTATTCTTCAGTACTTTCCTAATGTAATATACCACATTGGACAATGAGTATCTCCTCTCCACTTTGAAGCTAAACCATTTTTGCTGCTGAAAACTGGCTTAAGAGAAAGAACACAGGCAATCCAAGAGAGTCAGCCCATGAAATTATGGATCTCTATATCTCATTACCATTGAGTCAGCATCTCTGAGACTTTGTCTGAGGGCTGTAAAGAAAGAGTTAGAACTTTTGACTACAAGATAAGAAGTAGTTGATGGATGTATATATACACCCATGTATACAGAATGTATATATAGGTAGGAGCATAGTTTCAGGATATCCATCCAGTCCAGAATATAATTAGGTAGAAATTCAGCAGATACAAAAACTGCAGAATTCAGCAAATTAGAGCTATAGCATTAAGAAAGGACACTGAAGGAAGAGGAAAAGAAGGGGGAAGAAGTATGAAGTGGACCTTCTAACACCATTTAGCAGCATTTAGTAAAGAGACCCCAGGTTCAGAAAGGCCCCTTGTTGTTATTATCCACAGACTGGAGACCTCACTAGTTGATGCTTGTTTAAATAATTTAATTTTATATTGAGACAGGCCAGGAGTTTAAACTTTCACATATGAGCAGTTATTACATACCAGTCAATGAGATAGCATTCTTACAAAGGCTGAATTAATTTACAGAATAGTGTGAAGCAGATTCCCACTTATATAGATGCAGAAAGAAATGCTAAAATTCCTAAAGATACATGTGTTGAATATATATTAAGTAGCTTTTTAAATATAAATTGAGCTTTAAAATCATAATTCCAATAAACAGTAGTTTGTAAGTCCATTTAAGAAAGTATTGACTAGGATCATTTATTTTATTCCATTATGCTAATTGTATTTGATTAAATTTAGAGATATATATTTAAATATTAATGTAGAACTTTTTCTATATTATAAATATGAATGTTTCGCCTCTATTTTTTTAAAAAAAGCACATGAATAAAACATCAGGTTTTCTCTGAATGGCAAAGTTAAACAGCTCTACAAAATGGAATTACAATCCCTGAATATAGCGATTATATATTGATTTATTCTAGTAAAATCTTTTTAATAACATCAATAAATACTTCACAGCAATATTCCCATGCTAGATTTTATTTTTCTCAGTCAAAATTGTCAAAAGATTTTAAGAATCAGCACTTAGGAGCACTTGAGAGGCAGGGAAAACTGTGTGGAAAAATGAAAGCAGCAGAGAAAGAAGTTACAGCATCTAGAGCGGGGCAAAGAAGATGGACTGTGTGCATTTGTTGTGTTCTGAGGACCAGGCTATTGATTTCTAGGCACTAACGGTCCAAGTTTAAGGAACACTGATGCTTAGAGAAATGTATTTAGAAAGTATCACCAGAAATATATATATGGGAAACCTTCTTCCTCAAAAACTACGCATTTTTCTTCAGCTATAAAGGAGTTTCTCATCTAGATTAATTAGGGATTTGGGACAGGACAACGACGTTTTTGTCCTATTATTGAACATAGATTCTTCAGATGGATAGTTATTTGCCTAGTAAACTCCAGGAAAGTAATATATCTTACAATTTCCCTTTAATGACAGCCTAAAACTTGGCTATATTAAGTTAAAATATCATTTAACCTATAAATCTGAGAATGCTGTGGGATTAAGTAACACTGTTAATATAATAGAACTGGTAAGTGACTACCCTGGGATTTAAGGTGGATTCTTTCTTCTTTATTATTCTGTCTTCTAACAATAGAAAGTTCATAACTTAAAATGCCAATGATACAGATACAAATGAAAATGAACCAGAAAAAGTCTCCTATGTTTAAAGTAGATTTTTAAAGATTTACTTTTTTCATTTTATTATTTTTTATAAAGATATCTCTTTTTATCCATGTATCCCCCTGATCCCCTCCCTTCCCTCCTCTCAATCCCTCTCAGTCAGCCTTCAGCCTCCCCCTCCTCATTCCTGCCATCCCCTCGTTTTTTATTATGTATATGTGTGTCTGTACATATGGGTATCTGCATATAGGTACATTTGCTCTCAGAAGTGAAAAGCTCCTAGATCTAGAGTTATAAAAGATTATAGGCCACTTGATTCATAATCATAGTGCTGAGAACCAAACATAGGTCCTCAGAAAGCAGCACGTGCCTTTAACAGCTGCGCTGTTTTCCCATTCCCCAAATAAGTTATCATTATCATCATCATCATTATTATTGTTATTATTATTATTATTATTATTATTATTATTATTATTATTATTATATTGGCTTTAAAGCAAGTCTTCAGTGAACTTCTGCCTTGGTAAAGGTTCTGTACTTTTATCTACCTCATTGTGGACTAGCCTAGTGCTTCGAACAATTAAAGTACAGCATAGGTGACAGGATAATGTCGTCTTGATTACAGTTGCCATCTATATCTTGTAAAAGCCAAACTTTATTGCATCTTTACTACAGGATTGGGTGAGCAAGCTGCTGACCTATAACAGTTGATAGGCAATTGCTATATGTCAGTGGCTTTGGGACAAAAACCAGTGGAGAGTTAAGGATCTGAGTCCAGCAGTCAACAAGAAAAGAAAACCCACCAGTTCCCAACTGCTCAGGACCAATCAGATTACACCTTGATTGTGACATATGAAAAATTACAGGAGGAAATCCCCTAAGCCACCTCTATACAGAAACCTCCCCTACAGAAGCAGAATTTATCTGTTTTTTTGAGCACTTCAATTTTTGAAATAAAGTGTTAGAAATTAGTGAACACCTAGTGCAATAATAAGCTAATTGCATTTAATTTTATTATAAATTATATTTTCTATAAAGAATGGCAAATGTTAACAATTATATGTAGGAAACAGATAACATGCTCCAGTGGTCTTCAATAAAAACAACTTCATAAATTATACTTATGGCATGATGTGATAGTAATTGGAATAGTTATCTGAACAAAAGAAATTTTTTCTATTTCTTTATTATATTATCTTACCACTACTAAAACTTCATAATATACTGAATTTCCATAATTTAATGCCTATAAAAGGAAAAAACTTCTCAATTTATTTTCTCTTCACTCCTATGAATAGTACCTCATTCATAAAACTGATAATACTTAAGTACAAATCAACATGATGGGCTGCATGTAGAATGGCTTAAGGGATTGAAGCTGGATGGCAAAATTCTCAAATTTGTGTGATGGCAGCTACAGTAAATAGAGAAAAAAATAGAAGAGAAACAGTTTGCTTATTTTACATGCTGTTAACATATCTGTTAGTAAACACAAATAGCATGGTTGGGTGCGTACCATGTATTTTTATGGGAGAGAGACTAATTTTAAAAGCTTATTAGCAAAAAGATAAAAACTTATTTTCTGTGCTTTCTCTTTTATCTCTGTATTCTTCATGGTATTGCTATGCTTGCAGTTACAATCTTCAGAGAGAAAAAGGAGTTTGGGGTAAAAAAGGCAGTTTTTCATTTACTGTAATCATGAAAGAATAGCCTGAAGTGATTTGAGCAGCTGTTGATGGTATTGCTGGTCCCTATAAAGAGATCAACTAATACCATCTTGGATGACATTTTCCTCAGGAAGATGTTTATTCAGTTATAAATGTACTTAAGAATATAAAAATAACAGATAAGTGAGAAGAACTAAATTCTTAAAGATACCTGCAGCCATTTCCAATACCTTGTACAAGTCACTATGCCCTAGTTCAGTCCCTGGATCCAGGTGATGATCTTAAGTTGCCCCCTGACCTCCATGAAACAGTGTGGAATATGCACATCTACACATACAGGTACACACATTTTTTAAAACAAAATTTAAAATGGAAAAAAGAATTACCTCAGAACAGGAAGAATTATCATTTTTAGAGAAATTCAAACCTTTAAACAAGGATTTTGCCAGTAAACATCTGCAAGATTAAGACTTAGGAGTAGCAGAAAGCTTAGGAATAGCAATGCCCCTAGGAGCCTTTATTATTATCTTCCTTCTACAGATGACAAAAGTGAAGCATAATGGGCTAGCATATGACTCTCTTTCTTATAACTGAGGTCCCATGAAATATTTACTAGACAGTGAATTAGATACACGAATTAAAGCAACGTACTCCTAGAAATGCACTGGATGGTCACTTCATTGTTTTGTAAGCATTACATCATGACCTCATAGACGGTCCAGGTCAACACTGCCTCTAGCCTCCAGATGTGACTAAGAGGCACAGTTACTATGAGGCAGGCAGCTGCCCGCATACTATGTCCTGACATATAGTCGTACATAAACTTTTCTTTGTGGTTCTAAAAATCAAACACACAGTCTTTAATGTGCTAGACAAATGACTTTTTCTTTTTCCTTTTTTTAAAAAAATACACTCCAAAATAAAGAGAATGTAGCATAAGCTAGTAACATAGCTCATTCATTATCAAACATTTTATACTTAATGTAATTGTATGTGTTATGCTTTTATGCAACTGGAAACGTGTTGTATGATGTTTCTGGTCCATACTTTCTTGCCTAGCCCAGAGGTTTGGACCCACTCTCAGCCCCACTGCTACTTAGTCCCTAATAATCACATAGACACTTGTATTAATTTTATGCTGATCAGCCTATGGCTCTGGCATGTTGCTAGCTATCTCTTGCTCTTAAACTAACCCATGACTCTTATCCTGTTCAGCCATGCGACTCGGTATCTTTTCTCAGTACAGCATAGGTGTCCTCTTCATCTGCTGGCTTCTCTGGCTTCGCTGTGGCATCTCTGCTCTGTTCTTCCTGTTCCCAGAGTTTTCTTAGTCTGGTAGCCCCTCCCACACTTCCTGCCTGCCTTTAGCCAATCAGCGCTTTTTATTAAACCAGTGGGTGGGGCAATTATTTACCATGAAACAACACAATCCCCTACAACCCTACTAGTACTTTCTTAAACATTCTGTCTGAATAGTTCACTAAAATTTGGTATGTGGGAAAATTCCTCATCACTTACATATGTTTATTTATACAATGGCCTATGTGTATTATGGATGTTTAGATAGATATTTAATATTATGATGCTTTATGACTTTTATAAACATTATTACTGTCATTTTATCCTCCTCCCATTATTGTACTCTCTTTGTATTTATCTCTTCCGACTCCCTAATTAGATTCCTCCCCCATTTTCCTATTTCCCATTCAGATTGCTTGTACTTTTTTCTACTTCTCCCCAATTCATTCTTTCCTATAATAGTCCCTATGCATTTGTCTTAATTCTATATTTAAGTTAGGTTATGTACTCACATCTGAAGATTTGAAACTAGAAATCTGAGATGCTCCTCCAATATCCCAACATTAGGAATGTGAAGCTCCCTTTTGATTTGTTGTTAAGAGTTGTTCAACTGATTCTCAAAATACTACAGGGTATTACTTTTGTCTTTGTCTGCTTCCCAGAGGTTGGGGGTGAAAGGATTCCCAGCACATAGCAGCCAGTTGTAAATCCAACATGGTGCCAGCAGAACAAGTCCTATATGGAGGGCATGCTCCTAGGTATGGTTATATAAATCTGTGTCACCCACTCTCTTTAAAGGAGACACCACATGAAAGTCTTTCTCTTTCTCTTCTGCTTCTCTCCTTCCTACCTGCTTGGCAATTCCCCTGAATAAATTCTAGTGTGGCATCTGGTGATATGTGCCTGATCTCACATGTGAAACCAACAGAAGATAAGTCCTTTTTATCATTTTATTATTATTTAGAAGTTTTTTAAATCACACCCATCAATGTTCTCTTCCCTATTCCTAGTCATCTCCCAGCTTCCCTCCACCTCATTCCCCCATCCATTCTTCAGAGGGTAAGGACTCATGGGGTGAATCAAAGCATTCTGCCATAACCAGTTAAGGTAAGACCAAGCTCCTCCCCCAGTATTAAGGCAAAACAGGCTGTTCCTCTGTAGGAAATGCTCTCCAAAAAGCCACTTTATGCTCTATGAATAAATTCTGGTCCCACTGCCAGAGGCCTCCATAAACTACCCATGATATTCAACTGTCATCCACATTCAGTTCCATTCAGTTTCCCCGGAAATCAATTTAGAGTCAGTAAGCTCCCAATAACTTGTGTTAGCTGCCTCCATGGGTTTTTATCATAATCTTGACACCTTATTTCATATAATTTCTTCCCCCTCTCTTTGACTAGACTGGGAGCTTGACCCAGTTCTTAGCTGTGGATCTCTGCTAGTCAGTTGCTAGATGAAGGTTCTATAATGACAATTAGAGCAGTCATCAATTTGATTATAGGGGTAGGTCATTTCAGCCAACCTCTCCACAATTGGTTGGATAGCTAGAGTCATCTTGTGGGTTCTTGGGTATTCCCCTAGGACAAGGTTTCTTTCTAACCCAACAGTGGCTTCTTTCATCAAGGTATCATTTTGTTGTTCTCCCTCTATGCCTCCTCCCTCTTCAGCCATCTCATTCCCTAGTTTTTTCACCTCCTCCTACCCATTAACTTCAATGATCCCATATTACCCAGGAAATATTCTCTGTGTCCTTATTTCTAAAAGCATTTGTGCCTCAAACACAGGACTCAGAAACCCAGAGCTGGAAATGATCTTTAAAAGCCAACTCCTGGAGATAAGCATATAGGATACCAGATGATTGAAATCAATCTTTCAAGAAGAGAGGAAACTGATAGTGATACTGAGCTATGATGTGATGTGAGAATATCTTTCTGTATGCTGTGCATATAAATCTTTAAATAAAGGACTGTTTTGGCCATGACAGGCACCATAGAAGAAGTAGGTGGGGAATCAGAACAGGTAGGAAAAGAAGGGCACAGTCAGAGACAGATCAAGCCAGAAGACCAAGAGCAAACATGCAAGGAACACAGGTGAGCCACAGCAGCGTGGCAAGACAGATGAGTGAGAATGAGTTGAGATAAGATGAAGGGACTAGCTAGCAATGTGCCTAAGCCATAGGCCAAATAGTATGAAGTTAATATAAGTGTCTGAGTCATTTTGGGGAGCCTAAGCAGTGGAGGGTGGCTAAGCGGTCTGGGACTTCAGATGTGGGTCTGGACCTCTGACTGCCCTGCGGTCCAAAAACCTATTTTAACAATGATGTCTATAAATAACAACATTAACCTGCATGGCATGATAATCCTATTAATGCAGGAATAGCACATATACTTTAGCTGTAATCAATAGCCCATTAATTGGACTTAAGAATCACTAAGCAAAAGGGATATTATGCCTGGTACAAAAATCTAGTTAGCTACTTGGGACTAATGAAATCATGAATCTTGAAGGAGAATATACAGCTGCCACTTTAATATTATCTAACAGCATTCTAAATATCCATATTTTCATAAATAAGTGTAGCTTCATCTGTTATCAGGGAAACTTCTCTTTGCAACATACGGAAACCATAACCAATAATGGTGCTGGTTGTATAGCCCAGTCACAACGCATACGTAAACAACACAACTCCTAGACATAAGGCCTGGGGATCATTGCAAAAGTGTGGGTGAAAAGTTCTGGTGGAAGAGGGAATTTGCTTTAAGATTATGTTTTAAAGAATGTCAGAAGCTGTACCCATAAAGTCTCACCAATATGTCTTGAAATCATGTTCTGAACAAGAATAACACCTAAAAGCATATTACATATGGAAGGGAGTAGATTATAAACTAAAAAATATAATGCCGGAGAAATAGCCTCCTACAGAGAAGAGCTCAAAATTGGTTATCCATTACCAAGTGGTCACACATAGAAGTAAAAATATACATACTGAGCAGGTTATATTTATGTGCTTTTGGAATATGTACACAAAGCAACAAAGGAAGAAAAAGACAAACTTTGAAAAAGAGCAAGAAAAATGTGTGTGAGAGCTTGGAGAAAAAGAAACAGGGAAATTTTGTAGTTATAATCTCAATTTTGAAAATGTGATTTGGGGGTGTTAATTTTAAAGAATTATAGGGATATCCAAGCTTTTGATTTCTTTAAAAGAGATCGTGCTTATGCCTAACTTGGCTTTTGTTCCTCATTCTCTTACTTTCTTCAATTGCTGATCTGCCTCTATGAAACCTCTGCTCCTCATATCTCATGTGCTTCTGTTAGATCATATTTCAACAATATCAACAAGACATCTTGGTAACTTATTACTATCCAATTTATAATTATCCTCAAAAACACTCTAGCTTCACTCTATTTTTTTTATTTCTTTATAGGATTATTACCATGTGAATTTAAAAGACAGAAATTAATGGTTTATTTTTGTCAATAAGAAAAAATCAGCATCTATAGATGAAACATGTTCTGCGGTGTGTGTGTTGTGTTGTGTGTGTGTGAGAGAGAGAGAGAGAGAAAGCGAGAGAGTTACTTTTACATAATCATCCCAGTACATATGCTCCCATGTGCATATTCAGAAAACAGAGATTGTTGTTGATGACGATTTTGACTGCTATCCACCTTACTGAATTGAAAAAGAACCTTTCACTGACCTATAATCTCCTTATTTCAGCTGTTAGCTGACCAAAAGCTTCTATAGTCTATCTCTGCTTCACAATGCCTGGTGGACATTCTCCATAAACATGCTCAACTTTTTAATTTGATTGCAGACAATTTAACCTCAGGTAATTGTGGTGATACATTGCTTGTGTTCTAAACAAATAAAGATGCCCAGAAGATCAGAGGGCAGAGTCAGCCTCAGAGTTAGCCATAGAGGCCAGGCAGTGGTATCACACATCTTTGATCCTAGCATTCCAAAGGCAGAGATCCATTTGGATCTCTGTGAGTTCAAGGCTAAACTGGGCTCCAGGAGTTTAATCCAGTCTAAAAGACTAAGAGGAACAGGTAGGGGTGGCTCACACCTTTAATTCCAGTATAAGAAAATTTGAAGCAGAAATATTTCTGGGTAGATAAAAAAGGAATATAAGTCAGGAGATGACAGGAGTTCGGCCTTCTCTTGACTTCCCCTATTCTGTCTTAGGATTTGTGGAAACAGGACCAACTCCTTTCATGCTGAGGTTTTTCAGTAGTGGTGGGAAGTGGCTGTAGCTTGTTCCTATGCTTCTCTAATCTTTTATCATTCACCCCAATAGCTGGCTCCATGTTTTTATTATAAGACCCATTAGGATTCATGTCACAGGTCATCATAATGCACACAGCAAGTAATCTTGTGCATTAAGCTTTGTCTCTAACAGGAAAGATATTATCATTGTTCTTGTATAAAGTTATCCTGCTACAGTGCCAGTGTATTTATTAGAACACCATAGTCCACATATGGAAAAAAAAATGTTGGATAAAATAATAGTTTGTCTCTGAAAATGAGAAGTATTTTTAAAATCTTCTGTACCTCTCAAAAAGGGAGAATTCTCTGTTCAAGTTCAACTTTTAGTGAGAATAATGTATTTTGGGTGTTTAATTAAAAGAAAGAGAGACAGAGACAGAGAGAGAGAGAGAGAGAGAGACAGACAGGCAGAGAGAGAGATATTCCTAGCCTTTAGTGGATTGGCAGGTCCCTATGATCCATCTACACTATCATGATCATTAATTAGAATTCTTTTCTGTATAAATTATTTCAAAAGCAGATAATTCACCAAAGTAGTCCATGTTGAGTATGCCATGTATTTTCAAAATTATACCTTGAGGCATTAGACTGCCTTTACAATGTTCAACTATATGCTACCCAAATCTCTGAGCAATTAGAAATTAAGAGTTTGACTATAGTTTTATTTTTTCTTATATTTGCATGTTTTTGAAGTGTTACTGTGTATTGTATGTAAATATTGCAAGTTAAGTCATGTTTCTTGTATAGCTTTAGTAGTATAAACTTCCTTTGTTCATGTACTTTTCAAAGTATGTGCATGTGTGCATGTGTGTATGCATGCAAACATGCTCATCCATGTACATGAGGGGAGGGAAGAGAAATAAATGCTCTTTACATGATATAGATTTAGTTTTTAAAAGAAAAATATTTTTTAAAAGAAGAGGCCAATAATGACCATCATTTATGTTCATCCATATTTGGCAAATAAAATAAACTTCAGTTATCTCATTTTTTCACATTTTTGGCAAAGACCAAACCTGATGAGAATCAGTGATTTCTTTTCTTGTTAAACAAAAAATGAGGACTTGTTTGAGTCATAACTTTTCTAGGTATGTTTGTATTTTAGATGAAATATTAAATATAGTGTCTATATGAGTTATTTATAAAATTAAAAGGCAAATGAAGAACACAGAAATCCAAGGCTGGACTGAGAGGTATTAAGGAGACCGAACATTATATGATTAATATTGGTTACAGTGGTGGAGAGCTTATGCAGCAGATACATTATCACCAAAATTAATATTTCAAGAGGATGAAGTGCATTCAACCTTAATTTGCTTCTATCTAAGAAGGCTAAGATGTGGAGAAAATTAACTTTAATTCTAGAATGTCTAGGTAAGCACTCATATGCTTCCATACTTCCAGATGAAGTACAAATTCATATTTCTATTAAACCTCTGGACCGAGGCCAAACTATGTGTTTATCAAATGGTATGATAGCTTACTCTATTTTGTGATTTGGCTGTAAATAACAATGGTCCTTCAGAGAACCTCTGTTATTCTTCTTCTGGAAGCAATCTTACAAGTATATTTCCTTTTAAGTTGTGAATTGAGAAAAGCACTAGTGCCTCATTATTTTTTATATCAATAAATGTAACATTTCACCTATCTGAAAGACACAGTCCTTTCATCAAAACTCAGCATCAGTTATTTATGAAACAGTATGATCAACCTAACCCTTTGCAACTGCATCAAATTGTATACAATGGAATTAAATTTGTTTTTCAACTGCAGCCCTCCTGATAGTCTGGACAAGATAATTAATGTTCTTTTGCTGCAGATGGTCTGGCATGCTGTGCATCAGAAGAAGGTTATCAATGTCCCTGTCTTCTGCTCTCTAATTTCCAGTTCCAGAGCTGACTATAGATCATCGTGAACAAAAATGGCTCTAGGCATTGTTAAGTATTACCTGAGGAGGATGGATTAAATTGCCTTTGAGGGTGACACAATTTAGATAGTACTCAGAATATCTCAACACATGCAGATAATTTAGTAGAGCATTAAAATAAGACTCTGTAAAAAACACACAAGTTTTAAGCAAGAAAGCAAGACCAAACTTAAGACCAACTTAAATTTAAGAAAAGAAATGGGCACTGGGTATGTATTTGCCAACTAACATGTATGTAAACTCAAAATAAAAGTTCTTAACTGAAGGTTGTTCTGTTTACTCATATCTATGCCTTCTCATAAAGAAAAAAAACCTAAAAGTTCAAAATGACATCACAGTCTAGCCTAGCATTTATAACTTCTCTCTCTCTCTCTCTCTCTCTCTCTCTCTCTCTCTCTCTCTCTCTCTCTCTCTCTCTCTCTCTTTTACACACACACACACACACACACACACACACACACACACACACACACACACAAATAAAGATGGCAGTAAATATTTATTTTCACAAAGGATTTCTACTGATATAACCTAGTCTAAAACTCCAAACTGCAGGTCACAATCTCACACTAAATTGCCTACACTTATGTTCTCAAGCATAAAGATAGTCTCATCTATACTGCAAGGATTAGATTACAGAAATGGGGGAGAAAACATACACACTAACAAATATAGTTGATCCAGAAAGTCTAGCCAATTTTAATAAAAAAAAAAATAGCAAAAAGTGTAGCTGTAATTGCCAATGTTTGAGAAAGGCAGGGGGGAAGATACAAAATTCATCTGTTCAGAGGAACTGGAAGATGTGCTTTTCAAAATAGCAATGGTAACCAACACATAAAATAATGGTTGATGGAGATTTTATACAACAAAATGTCTGTCCATTGCAAATACTTCACCTAAGTTTTTCCAAGAATAGCAAAAATGAAATATCACTTACATTATTTTTAGCAACAACAATCTTTGTTGCATGATATTTTTTAATAGTCCCAATATTTTATTCATACTGGAAAGAAGATACTAGTTTGCAATGTAGACATTCAATGCCTAATTTTACTTTTATTAATTAAATTAATTCATTTATTTTGCAGCCTGACCAGTTTCATTTCTTCCCTCTCCTCCCATTCTCTCTTCTTTCTCCCTATCTTACTCACTCCTCCGCCATGCACCCCTCTTCCATTTCTGTTCAGAAAGGGGCAGGTCTTGCATGATTATCAACAAAGAAACCTGAAATAGACTGAGATATTTACAACCTTAGCATTATAATACAAATTTTAAAAATTATTAATGTACAAACACAAAGGTAAAACTCATATTTAAAATGTAGGTTTTAAACATTTTTAATAATTTATTAGAAAAATGTGACCAAAGAATATAGAAATCTCTAACCACAAATAGATGAAAGATTAAATAAGTTAATGATTCAAAAATTGTTTCTAGTTTCCCACTAACTCCTTTAGTTCTGATATTTACCATGAATTTCTACAGCCTTCTTACATAGGACACTCATATCCCACTTCAAACCATAGTTCTCATTTTGGGAGCCAATGGACAGGTTCAAGAATAACAAAAATACCAAAATTTTATTCTGATTGTACTTTTATGTTTAGAGTAATTATTGAGAGAGAGAGAGAGAGAGAGAGAGAGAGAGAGAGAGAGAGAGAGAGAGAGAATGTTTATGCCATATGTGTGAAGATACCTGGAGATCGGAGATCCCATAAAAGCATGTTGGATCTCCTGGAGCTAGAGCTTCAGATAGCTATAACTCTTCTGACATTCATGCTAGGGAGTGAATTCAGGTCCTCTGAAAAAGCAGCATGTAGAAATTCAATACATAACCAACTGACCCCTCTTTCCAGAACCCTATTATGTTAGCCCTATGCATATCAATGGAATAAACCAAATACATATTTTGATGGCTTATTTATGTTTATAATTTTTTCAAAGTTCTGAAAAAACATAACTATAGTGATTTGGGAAAGATACTTGCAGAAAAACAAAAGAACGTAAGAATCTACCAGAGTCTAAAAGAAGGAAGCATTGGGCAATTTAAAGTATAATACCTGCAACAAAAACATGGTAATTATAAATGGTCTCAGAATTTCTAAGGCTTGATACTAGGAAGATAAAGGAAGATAAATGCAAGAAAAGTATACATTTTAAGAATAATTTTAAGAATATTAATGTTTTGAAAATGTTAGCATACGGCACGTTTGATAAAAGATCTAATACTTCTTTTGTTAAAACAAAATTTATTTATTATCTATACAGTGTTCTGCCTGCATGTATCATGCATGCCAGAAGAGAGCATCAGATCTCATTACTGATGGTTGTGAGCCACCATGTGGTTGCTGGGAATTAAACTCAGGATTTCTGGAAGAGCAATCAGTGCTAACTGCTAAGCTATCTCTCCAGTCTTATGCTTCTAAAGAAGAAAATTGATGTGGGAATGTCTTTCTGTATGCTGTGAGTATCAATCTTTAAATAAAGGACTGTTTTGGCCATGGCCAGCACCATGAAAAAGTACACCAGAAAATCAGAGCAAAGGTAGGAGAAGGGCAGAGTCACAAAGAGATCGAGCCAGATGCTTAAAGAAAAAAAGATGCACGGAAAACAGGTGAGCCACGGGCCATGTGGCAGACAGATTAATGAAAATGTGTTAAGATGAAAGAGCTAGCAAGTAATGTGACTATACCATAGGCCAAAGAGTATGAAACTAATGTAAGCGTCTGAGTCATTTTGGGAGCCTAAGCAGCAGTGGGCGGTTAAGCGGTCCAGGACTGCAGGTCAGTGGGTCTGGACTTCTGGCCAGCCGGGGCAGGAAACCTCAATTTAACAGGAAGTTGTTTGAAAATTTAAGAAAATAGGAAAACACAATGAAACAAAAATAGGTAATCTGTAAAGAGAAATTAAAATGATTAGTATCTTCTGTCTTATACCAATTTACTCTAGCCTCTATTGAATATGTGTATTTCAATATTTAAAATTGCTAAATGGATAGTGCCTACTCTTAAAGGAGATGGAATAGTACCAGAGACTAGTTTGCATAGCCTTGCTTGAGCAATGAAATCCACACCTAAATTTTGCTCCATACACTTGATGTGTTAAATTTCTGAATTAGAATGTGGAGAGAAAAATTGATGCTTAGCTTTTCTTGCTGCTCAGTCATAAAGACCAAAATTTAAATATGAGAACTGAGGTTCAAAATCTCATTTACCATGAGTGTGATCCTCCCTTAAAGTTTCTATAATTTCAACTCCAATGAATCCAACCCCCTTTTCTGACTTCCATGTGCAAAAGATGCATAGACCTGTGGGGATTTAATAAAAGCTCCAGAAGTTTCAGAGATATAAGAGGGATCTAACCACAGTCAGTCTGGGAGGATCAAAGAGTGGTGATTCACACCTTTAATCCTAGCACAGGGAGTAACCTGGAAATGGTGGCATACCCCTTAGTCCAAACTAAGTTCAGGTCATTTTAGCTTACAGAAGTCATTCCAGGCTCTCAGGCAGGCAGTGGTGGGGCCACGCCTTAACTTACCAAGAAAGTATTTAAGGCAGACATAGAAAGACAGAAGTTAGAGGAAAGGAAGCCAAGAGAAGCCAGCCTGAGGAAGCTGGAAGACATCTGGGCAAGATCTGACTGTGGTGTTTACTCTCTCTAATAACTCCAGCTTTCTCAGAGATTTATCCTTGAGTTTCATTTATTCATGCAACAATTGGCATCCAACTTTGGGGCATGAATTCCTCCCCTATCTTCCCCAAAAAACCACACTTGCCAGCCAAAACAACATGTGACCTGTGGAGTAATTACTAGCGGCTAGGCTTTTTATTCCTGGTTCGCCCCCAGCCTTAGGCAGAACAGCCACACGTTTCTGTTTCACCCTCATCTGGGTAAGTCTTTCAGACAGTGGCCTCTTTCTCCTGGTGGGTTATTTCTTTTTCGTTTTTGGAGCCCTCCTTGGATTGCTATCACACTAGATAGCTGCCCCACTTCACAATCGATTGAATCATCAACAGACAACAACCGGTAAGTAAATCATTTTTTTTTTAAAAGGGAATTGGTTTAAAGCAATGGAGGGTTCTTGGTCATACTGTAACCTTTCACTAGATGATTTGGTTTTAAACCCAGTGAAGGAAAACATAAATAAGGTATATGGAAATATAATGTTTATCATATTGTTTACTATGAATAATTTTTGTTTTATTTCTTTGATATCACTTAAAAAGTTAACTAATATAAATCCAAAGTAAAAGGTCATTAAAAAAAAACTGTCGAGAGAACACAAAGATGTTCAAATTCAAACAGAGGAATATAAAGAACCAATTTCAGCAAGATCATCTAAAATTAGATAAAAACAGGCAACATTAATATACCCAGTTAACTTTAAAAAAACAAAGGATGATAGACATGATACAGATGCTAGCTGGGCATCCAGTACAAATAAATGTTAGAATTACAGAGAGTAAAGGAAGCAATTGTATCATATGGGATGCATTCACCATTTTTAAAACAAATGTTTAATTCCTGGTCATACTATAACTGGGTGACCCTTAAAAATTGATTAGATATGGTTACAGCTTCACTAGAGACAGGAATGCTTATACTGTGGTAATCATGTTCTAAAACAATAAAACAAAAAAGCAGGGCCAAAGGCATTTTTGGGAAGGGAGATTATTTTGATATTGACAGGCAGTCATTATACAATGAACATACTCTTGATTTATGTCCAATGACATCTTTAAATGCCTGGGACCGGATTGAATAAATAGGAAAGAAAACAGAATCATTTACTAAAGTAATTCAAAGCCCCAAAGAAACTTTTACAGACTTTTTGTACAATTTAACCGAAGCTGTAAATGGAATGATACTAGACTCAGAAGCCAGGCCAACAATAATTGAATCACTGGGTTTTGAGAATGCCAATACACAATGTAGAAAAATACTTAGACCTTTAAAGCAAGGTCAGCACCTTTGGAGGATTGGATTCAAGAGACAAATTAATCTAGAGTCTTATAGCAGTGATGATTACTAGGTAGGAGAGCTTATTTCAAGAGGTATAAAAAAATCAAAATGTTAAATGTTACAATTGTGGAAGGCAAGATCACAAAAAAATATTGTAAACAAGGCATTCCCAGCAACAATGCCTTTGATAGGAATAATCCCAAGGGAACACCCCTCTCTTCTTGAGTATGCAGAAAGTGTGGAAAAGGATATTGGACTAATGAATGTAGATCAAGAAGGGAAAGACAAGGTAAATTTCTGCCCTTGGGAAATGCCCCAAGGGGGCTTTCAAAAACCCCCAGTTAAGGTAACTTTCTGCCCTTGGGAAACACCTGAAGAAGGCTTTCAAAAGCCCCCATGTCAAATCCAAATCAGTCTTACTCTGCCATTGTAGAGGAAACACCTTCCAGAAAAATTAAAAAGATTCAAACCTATTTTAAAAAGACATATTACACGGAATGTTTAAAAATCTACAGAAAAAGAATAAAATTCGGGAAAAATTATAAAGCGAATATTTTGGCAAATTCTATTAATGATCAAAGGCCAAAATTAAAAGTACAAATAAATGATGTTTTTATTGAAGGCTAATTGAAACAAGTGCGGATGTATCAATAATTTCAGCAGAGTTATGGCATCCAAGTTGGTCCCTTCAAGAGGAAAATATTCAGTTTTTTTTGTATTGCGTCGATGTCGATATCCCAGGTAAAACAGACTGCAAGATGTCTTGAGTGTATAGGACCAGAAGGACAGAGAGGAATATTAAAACCATATGTGGCTGAGATTACTATAAATTTATGTGGAAGAGATTTACTACAACAGTGGCACACACAGATTAATATTCCTCCAAACACAGAAATAAGCCCTAATCTAGCAAGATTCCAGAAAAAAAAAAAAAATTGAAGGTATTATAAGAAACAGTCATAGACCATACAAATTATAAAGAAACAAGGCAAAACAGCTGTTGATCTTTCAAAAACACCCACAGCACTACCTCTTAAATGGCTAACAGAGAAGCCTATATGAGTTCATCAATGGCCTCTAACAAAAGAGAAATTGCAGGCCTTAGAGCAGTTGGTACAGGAGCAGTTAACTGCCCAGCATATAAAAGAATCAACCAGCCCTTGGAATTCTCCTGTATTTTTATTAAGAAGAAATTTGGAAAGTGGAGAATGGTAACAGACCTAAGGACAAAAAGCAAGGTGATCCAACCAATGTGCTCTCTACAATCTGGGATTCCTTTGCCTTCTCTGTTACCTAAAGAATTGCCTATTATAGTTATTGATTTAAAAGACTTTTTAAAAAATACCTTTACAAGAACAAGACAAAGAAAAATTTGCCTTTACAATGCCCACTTATAATAATTCTCAGCCTGTAAAGATATTCCAGTGGAGGGTCCTCCCTCAGGGAATGATGAATAGCCCTACTCTGTGCCAGTGTTTTGTACAAAAGCCAGTAGAACAAATAAATAACAAATTCTCACAATCTATAATTTATCATTACATGGACTACATCTTGTCTGATTCAAGTGAAAAAAATTTTGCCTACTAGGGGATTACAAATTGCCCCATAAAAAAAAAAACAAAAAAGAAGGGATTACACTAATTATTTAGGCTACAAAATAGGCCAAATAAGTTAAACCCCAAAAGGTTCAAATCAGGAGACATAGACTGAAGACACTTAATGATTTTCAAAGACTACTAGGAGACATCGCCAATCTACGACCCACTACTGGAATGAAAAATGATGAACTAGATAATTTGTTCAAAACCTGAAATGGTGACAAGGACTTAAATAGTCTGAAGAGAACTGTCACCTGAAGCTGAGAAAGAATTGGCTTTGGTGGAAAAGAAATTACAGGATTACATGTGGAACGCATGGATCCAGACCTTAATTGCATTCTAGTTATCTTGCCCTCTAAGCATTCTCCTACAGGAATTTTAATGCAAGGAAAAATGTTATATTGGAATGGATATTTCTTCCACATAAACTAAGTAAGAAATTAAAGACATATGTGGAAAAGATTTCTGAGTTTATTTTTAAAGGAAAATTAAAACTTCGTCAATTGACAGGAATGGTCCCAGCAGAAATTGTTGCACCTTTAGCTAATAAAGAAATTGATCAATTATGGGTAGAAAGTGAATCTTCTCAAAGAACCTGCAGTAATTTTTTGGGAGATATTAACAACAAATATCCTCAAAGCAAAAGAATTGAATTTCTAAAGAAAACTTGGATTCTCCTTGTACTGTATGGGATAAACCAATTTCTGGAGCCCCTACATTTTATACCAATGCAAACAAATCAGGAAAGGCAGGTTGCAAATTAGAACATATAAGTAAAGTGGCTCAAAGCCCTAAAAATTCTATTCAAATGTCAGAATTTCTGGCCCTGACTTACAGGCCTAGACTCAAGGTTTAGGCCCATAGACCCACAGACCCGCAGACCTGCAGACCCGCAGAGACACACAGATGCTTTCAATGGTTTTAGGCTGATTGGCCTAAGGTTCAGGCATATCACTTGCTAACTGTTTACCCTTAAACTAACCCATGTCTCTTATCTTGTTCATTCTTGTGGCTGGGTACCTTTTCTTAGAGCAGCATAGTTGTCCTCTGCTTCTTCTCTCTGGTGTTCTGCTCTGTGCTTCCTGTTCTCAGAGTTTTCTTAGTCTGGTAGCCACACCCATATTTTCGACCTGCCTTTGGCCAATCAGCGCTTTTTATTAAACCAGTGGGTGGGACAATTATTTACAATGTAACAACACAATCTCCCACAACTTGACATTTAACAAAACTTTTCTTTTCAGGATCCCCAAATATGCCATCACGCCCAGTCAGCAGGAAGTAAATTTAAGAATATGGCACCCACATTCCCAAGTGGTGGGGTGTTTTTTTTTGTTTGTTTGTTTGTTTGTTTTGTTCAATGGGTTATGGATGATTGTCATTGTTTAAGTTAATTGGTTAAAATTGTTAATAGTAATGGTTAGAAAAAAGTTAAACAAGAACGATTAGGTTCAAGATTTGTATTAAAAAAATAGAAATAAAAGGGGGATACAGATCTATAGGATATAAGGATAGATTATTGAATCTTCTTTTAAAAGGACTTACTAGCTTTAAATATTTTACATTGTTTTTTTTATATTGTATATAAATTGTGTATATTAAGATTCTTTGTGTTACTATACAAATATCTCTATGCTTGTTCAAGGTGGTATACTTATTCAGTTCATCAACATTGTAATACAAGTTTCTAGTCCAAAAAAGTTTTTATTATCAATTAATTAGAACATAAAGCAATGCAAGTTAGTAGTTAGACATTACATTCAGACATAGTCATGTTAGATATGTTTTCAAGATCAAACAGATATATTTTAGATGAACAGGTCTTCTTCAAACACTTCAGAGATACATAAAATAAGGCATTTAAAATATTTTAAGAACTTAGACTTTACTGGACAGTGAGACAGGTCTGCTCCTGGCAGCACCAATCTGCTTAAAGACAAAAATGGGCATTGAAGAAACTCCATGTGGAGTCTACTTTCTTTGTAGCAACTGTTAGCCATTGGACAAGAACCTCTCCTTGTATTGACTGCTTGACATTATGCTGTTTGAACAGGTTCCCTCAGAAAGTGACCTCTGAACTTTGACAGAACAGGCTGAGATGGTCCTTCAGGTTTCTGCTTTTCAGATAAAGCTGTCAGATATAGCCTGTGGATGGTGTGAGGCCAGTAGCTGCCCCTGGCGCGCCAAGCTCAGGTCTTCCAGGTGTCAGATTGCTTGGGAATGCAGCCCAAAGTTGGTGGTGAACTCCTTCTAAGGCTAAATACAAACACAAGACCAATAGCCAACAAGAACCATAAGGGAGAGTTGAAAAGAACTTTGAAGAGAGAGTTCAATCTTCAGGACACAAGGAGAAGTGACTGAACTCTACCAAAATGGGTAAGGCAGATTTCCTGCTTCATTGAGATGAAAAGAGACTCTGGGCCTATAGGCTGAAGATGGGTGCTCCAACTTTATAAAGGAACTTGGGGTGACTGTCCAGGCAGATAGGTGTCATCTCTGTCATTTCTAGTTTTTGAAAGTTGCTTGCATTTCCTGGTTATTTGGGTAAATATTATTTCCTTCTTGGGCCTTTGAGGTAGTTGAACATGAGATAGTTATAGTTGTTATAGTTTTCTAGTGACAGTTTTAGAAAAGAAACTTTGAAGTTAAAGTGTATAAATTTAAGAGACATCAAAATAATAGCTTTTAGTTAGTAACACAAGTTAGAAAGAAAGTGAATTAGGTAAAATCCTTTGGACTCATCAAAATAGGCTAATTAATGAAATATTTTCTTTGAATTGTCAATTGTTAATAGTCTGGACATTACTCATTTGTTGTTTCTATATATTGTATATAATTATTGTACCTATTGTATATGATTTTTCTTATGTTAGCTACCACCTTCTTCTTTTAAATCTGACACAAAAGGGGATATGTGGGGATTTAATAAAAGCTCCAGAAGTTTCATAGATATAAAAGGGATCTAGCCACAGTCACTCTAGGAGGATCAAAGAGTGGCAATTCACACCTTTAATCCTAGCATAGGGAGTATCCTCCAGTGGTGGCCTCTGCCCTTAATCCAAACTGAGTTCAGGTCATCTTAGCTTACAGAAGTCATTCCAGGCTCTCAGGCAGGCAGTGGTGGGGCCACGCCTTAACTTACCAAGAAAATATTTAAGGCAGGCATAGAAAGACAGAAGTTAGAGGAAAGGAAGCCAAGAGAAGCCAGCCTGAGGAAGCTGGAAGACAGCTGGGCAAAATCTGACTGTAGTGTTTACTCTCTCTAACATCTCCAACTTTTTCAGAGATCTATCCCTGAGTTTCATTTATTTATGTGACATATACCTTATAACTCTGCATGTACATGCACACACACATACATACACACACACACAAACACACATACACACACTTCTTTAAGTGGAGTACAACTTGGCAGAAGATGATGTTGCTCACAATAACTTCAGAGAAAATAAAAGAAATATTGGCTTATTATCAGTGCTGGGTGCCATTTTACTGTTCTTTTATCTACAAATTTTTAAGAGAAATTTTAAAATGAGGTGATTTGCTGGTAAACAGTAAAATAGCCAATAGGATTATGATCTATAGTAACTGAAACCCAAGGCTTACTGAATGCAAAGGTGTGAGAAACAAGTGACTTCTCCAAAGCAATAACCTTTGAAGAAAATAGAAGTGGGCAGAAGAGGGAAGTAAAGGAAGGAAATATATAATGATACTATAATCTCAGAGAAAAGAATATGAATATTTTAACCAAATGCTTGAAAAACTTGACTAAAGCTCATATAGAAGTTATGAGTATTTTACAACTTGAGTTAAGTTGTAAATGGAAAGAAAAATATTAAGCTTCTAAACACAGCCATGCTGGTTACAAAATGTCAAACTCATTGGCTATAAATCCTCACGACAGTGACTAAAGAAATATGAGTTTTAATAATTTTATGTACACCTGAGAGTCTGATCAGGAAAATGTTCTAATACTGATGGTTCAATATGCTCTATTCTGCAGGTGTCTTTTTCTTCATGGCCAGCAGAGAATAGCACCCTTCTGTACATTTTCTCCATCCCTCTTTAAATCCACTAACAAATTCTCTAACACATATACCTTATAGGAGAAAAAAAATTCCCATCATTTCTAATTATCTGTAAATCTAAATTAGAAAGGAAATTCAACATGCTCTATGGAGACAATTGCAAACTCAAAACTTCAGAAGCCATAAAGCATGAAAACATTGCTAAAATGTTAAGGGTTTTATCAGTAAACTTCTAGAAACTGTGCATAGGAACAAAAGTGGAATTATTAAACAGTGATTAAAGAATACAATCACTCAACATATTTACTATTTTTGATGTCCTTCCCAAAATTTGTAGTTACTTTGCTAGCCAGAGCCGAGGAGGCTTCTTCTGCTGCTTAAATGGCTGCAACATCTGAGATGTTTTGTGTGTTAGTAAAAGTAAGATTCATTTAATTAGATAGTAGAGAATAGTAGAGTTGTTTAATCATGGTTAGTTAACACACTTTTATAAACATTTTAAGAAAGAGTCAAAGAAGATTTCATGTTTTGAGGAACACACAGATGGTGATGTATCCAAACATTTGAAAGGTGCTACAGAGCCTGTTCTCTTTAGAAAGGATATTTTGTGGCCAAAATAGACATCACTTAGTGATTAGAACAAACAATTCCAATAAGCCGTAAAGAACAAGATGTAAGTTCTGTAGCTAATAATGGTGATTCAATGGCTTTGGCGGGGGGGGGGGGGGGGGGGGGGGCTAACTAAATATAGAGTCTGTGTGGTGGGACCTACAGAATTGCATGTCCTACAGGAATGGAACAAGTGAATAATATCTCTATTTTTCACAGGGATAAAGAATTCATCAGGCAATTCTGTGTAGTAAAATTCACTTCAAAGACTGGAGTACACCAAAGAAATGTCTGAGGATATCTGAGGAATGACCCTGATACTAGAACACATATACCTCCCCTAAAAAACTGATTAAACTAGAAATAAATAAATAACTACTTATCCTCAAAGCTGCTTTAAAAAAAAAAGTCAAGATTACAAAATTACATAGTAATTATTTTAGCTTTCTGTATCTGGGGTAATAAATTGACCAAAAGCAATTTGGAGAGAAATGACTTTTATCAGTTAGAGCTCACAGTCAATCATGACTGGAAATCAGGTCAGGAACTTGGAGGAAGGAACTAATGCAAAAGCCATGGAGAATTACAGCTTATTGGACTTTAATCCATGGTTTGTTCAGCCTGATTTCTTGTATCATCTGCACTCACATGCCCAGGTTTGGTACCTTTAACGGTGAACCAGGCCCATCAGCATCAAACATTAGTCAAAGAAATGGACTCAGACTTACACACAGGTCAGTCTGTTGGAGGAAACTTCTAAACTGAGTTTCCTTCTTTCACATTCTCTAGCTTCTTCAAGCTGACAGAAAACAAACATATTTACAAGTAAAACTAACCAATAGAGGGAGTAAAAACCATGATCTACACCTATCATAGGAGAAAATTTGTGCTACAATAGAATTCTTTCTAAATTTACTTCATAGTAAAGTTAGTGAACCACAAATATTTCTGATACTAATTTAGAGGTTTTAGGTATGTTAGTGGGAAAAGCAGATTTGAAAAATGGATGACCAGTTCTACTAGCTAGCTAGGATATAATATTTCCTATATCTTCATTTCCTCTCTCATAAATAATATGTTGATATTTTTACACTATGCTCTTACCTTTTTCGTGTGTGAGACTAAGAAGAACACTAAACTCTATCTACTTTTGCAGACTCCAATAATTTCTTTCCCTTTTTACCTTTCTGATTCAGAATTGCATTTCCCTGTCCTCAGTAATACTCGGGCTTTGTTCCTCTCTTCTAGTTGTCAGTCATCAGCATGAAAGGATGTAACCTAGGGGTCTATTGACTATCTCTACAACAGTGATATGTTATAACTGTAAAAGAAAGAATTATGAACCAGAGGGTGGAAAACCTGACTTGGGGCACTAGGCAACAATTGTAAGGAAACTTTGGCCTTCTGTTTAACAAAAGCAATAATTTTTCTAGCATGTTACTTATTTTCACTAACTAGAAGTTCACTAAAGTTCCCAATCAAACCATCCTAATTACTCTGGTGATTTAATAATACCATGTCAAAGCTTGTGCTTCACTTTGTTGCTATAAATAATTTTGACAAAAGAGAAAAGGTATCCCAAGGTAATTATCACAGAATATTCAAATTTAAAATCAGAAAACTTTCTTTCAGTATGAATTATTTTATCTATGTATCTCAATATACATTTTACATAGCAAAATTTTATCTGTAAGCATTTACAGCAATCTTATCTTTAAGTTTTGTAAGCATGATAAAACTAGCATTATTTTTATATGCAAAATGACTTCTCTATGCTTTAACATATTAAACTATTCTATTAAATGTTTCAGGATAATAGAGCTAAAAGAAAAAGACAACATCCTTTTAAAAAGATACATTCATTTACACTTTATTATCTTCAGATATTTTCTTTGCTTGTAGAAGAAACTTGTCAAAGCTACTGTGAGGATCTATGAGGACTTCTCAGAGCTTCCATGTTACTAAGCTCCTGCATATTACAGATGAAAATTATAATGTTCAGTCAGATGAGCCCGTTGATTGATAATTACTTACTAAGCCTATAATCAATCTCAGGTAAGTGGAGAATATGGAAATAGATTCAAAAGATAAATAAGAAAATATAATGAAGTTATAATATAGTTTTTATAAAACACATACAGATCCATATATAACTTGCTTTGCATGTGTATGTCTATGTCCTAATTTTTTAAAAAAGAAATGTTAAATAGAATATGCACATACAAATATATTTAAAACAATACACATTTTAGAATTAACAGTTGGAAGAATGCTCGTCTAGAACACATGAAGCTTGGGAATCCATCCCTAGCACCATTTAAAACTGGATGTGATGGCCAAGGTCTGTAAATGTCTTTAATTCTAGCTCCCAAGAGGTAGAGGAAAGAAGGCAAGAATTTCAAGGTGACCTTCAGCTACGTAGTGGGTTTCAGGAAGAGTGGACTAAATGACATACTATCAAAAACAAAAACAAAAACAGAGAGTAGTAGAGGAAGACAGAATGGTATGTGACTACTAAATGAAGTACTGAATGACTTGTTTAGTTCACAGAAAATTTGGAAATATTTCAAAAATGCACTAGAGCTTTGATTATACCAGCATCAATTATGCCTGCAAACACAGACACTTTGTGGAGATGTTGGTGGTTCCAGAACTGTGCCATTTTAAGATTACAAGGTTCTTATACTACCAACCATCAGAGCCATTTTATTTAGCAATTACAAAGATAGTGTGATTTTGCTGTGCAGGCTACACATATATGTGTAAGTGGCAGATAACGTTCCTTGACTCAATAGCACACAAAGATTTGGATTCCTCAATTGTTAATAGAACATAAGCTGTTTAATCACCTATATTTATGAGTCCATCTCAGAGAATTGGATGCAATTATAGCACAATTATGAATAAAATTGGATATAAATAACCTACCATGGATATGAAGACACTTTCTGCATCTCTAGAAACATAATTAATGTGACCAAAGGCTGCTATGTTTTGAATCAGAGTTTAAACCAATTTTCTAAACATAGATGATCATATGAAATGACATAGAAGTGACAAGTATATGTTTCACTACTGCCTTTTAAAAATATATATTCAAGAAATGTTATTTGCTTCATGATTTTATAACACACGACACATATTTTATTCTACTATTTTATCTACCTTAGGAGTTCTTTGATCTTCTATCAGAATTATTATTTGTGGAGACAAATTTTATATCTACTATTTAGTATCCCTATACATAAGGACAAATAGAAGGGTTTTTTGCTATATATTTTGTTATACTTCTAAATGTGTTTTGATTATTTAATTTTAAATCTAACTTCTTTAATTTTAATATAATAAAATATGACTGTATTATATTTACATGATTATTTTAAAAATAGCTGCTTCCATTCAACTTAAAATAATCTTCCTGAGTCAATAAGTGTTCCATTAACTATATTTGGCCACTTAATAAACATAACCAAAAGAAAAGCTTTATTTCATAATTACCTAAATAATGTTTGAACTCTCTAAACAACTTTTTGCTGATGTTATAAAATTCAATATATACATGAACATTTTATTTTCCTATCTTTAATTTGAATTCATTTTCTCTTGTATGAGAAATTTTATTGCAGAAATGACATACTAAAATGCAGCAGGAGATTTTATGTTCTATTAGGAATGTTCTTTTCTTTCCAGTTCATGTTTGATAAAAAAAAATTTTGATTTTCACATTGTGCATTACAGATTCCAATGTCCTTTGCAACAATGTTTAATGCTTATAATTTTCATTTTAAAAAATATATTCTAGTATGTATTTTGGAGTATTAAACAATGTGCTGAAATAGCCCAATGCAATAGTTTAAAACATGGATTTTGATTTTTCAATATCAATTATATTATATATATATATAATATAATTTTATTTGCATACATACAGTAAGAATAAAAATATTCTAACCCAGAACTAATTGATGTGGGCTGGACATGATCACAAGCCTTGTAGTATCTACAGAACACTTACTGTCTAAATGAGCCAACGGGGATGAAACTTGTTTCAGTTTGAGTCCGCAGGTAAACCTACAAAACACTACTATAAGACAGGGCATCTCCAAGCCATGGGGATAAAGCCACTACCCCATCCAGTTATATCTAGAATGTGGGCTCTATTCCATTGATCATGGTGAATACAACATAAAAACTTATTAGAAGTATTCAAAGTTTGCAGTTTCTCTGGCTCTGCCACTCCTTCTTTCATTCCTGTTTTTTCTTGGGGTGTTGAGTATCCTTCTGAAGCCTGCTCCATCTTTGTAGTTCAGATAATTACAACATGTGTATTTTGCAAAGTTCACAGTTGAGGAGAATGTTGATGGGATTAAATACAACTTGAAATTCAATGGATGATTAGACATTAGGAAGGTGAGGATTTGCACTTATATTTTGAAGTTAATTTTTGATAGAGTTAGGGTATGGAGAACTATTAGAGTGAATTAATTTTTGCATTAAAGAATGAAATTAATTTTGTGTATACAGAGATAAAATGCAATAATTTCTCTATAAATATGTATTTCTCTACAAACATTGTAGGTTGAAAACTCAGGAGACTAGGTTTAGAAAATCAAAACCTGCTGTAACCTACAGAATGAGTTTTAGGTCAGATGGCCAACTTTATGAGATCCTGTCTCAAATCAAAAATGAAATAGTAGGCTGTACATGTAGCTCAATGACAGAGACTTCTCTAGCATATGCAAAGCCCAGAGACAATTTTAGTGTCACAATTAAAAATATACAATATTAGTTAATGAAGGCATTCTTCTTTTTTAATAACATTTATTTTTATGTACATTGGTGTTTTGCTTGCATGTATTTCTGTGTAAGCGTGTTGAGTCTCCCAAAACTGAAGTTACACACACTTGTGACCTGCCAGGTGGGTGCTGGGAATTGAACCTGGGTCCTCCAGAAGACCAGTCAGTGCTCTTACCTACTGAGCCATCTCTCCAGCTCTCAAAAGTTTATTTTGAGTGAATCATGAGAAATTATTTCTAAATCACAATATAAAATCTGAGGGCTTTTCCTTTTTTCTTTCAAATCTAGAATCTGATGAAAATGATAAAAATTATAGTGCGCATTAGTGAAGCATGTGATGTCCCAGACACAGGAACAAGAAGGCATACACTTGATATACTTGCACTTTCTGCCCTTTGTATATCATTTAGAATCATATACACATCTGAAGATGTCAGTTAAATATTAAAAATTATAAGACACTGTAAGTTTTTGTTTCCACTTTTCTTATTGCCAGTATTTGTAAGTAATGCCTGAAACACTTTTTATTCATATTATCCATAAAGAAAAAAAAATGTTGACAGAAGGGCAAAGGCAACATATACAAATCCTATAAAGCAACAATCAATCCTGATGACTGACTGCCTCTGGACACTTTGTTTCAAATTTTGAAGGTTTATGGAAACTCTTTTTAGTTGGTTTATGGAAACTCTTTTTAGTTCCATCTTATCATCAAGGTCTCCCTGCCAGCAAAATATAGAAGACACTTGGATCTATAAGCATTCGACTTAATATTTTGAGATAGAAATGAGGATATATCTGCAAGCACACAGCAAGTATCAGTAAGGCTTATTCGGTTTAATTCAAAAGCCTCTATTAGCTGTCTAAGTGACAGCAAGACCTGCCAGTCATGTGAGCCGTTGCAGAAATTACACATCCTCTTGCCCTCACAGTCACCAACAACACTGATATGTCACAAGAAACAGGGAAAGGATTAAAAAAAGAAATCTAATCTCCCTGAAAGTTCTGCAGTTGAATGCCATCCAGAAACTCAAAAGATGTTCATGCTCCTTGATTTACAGATGCAACTAATAAATACATACCTATTGAAATCTTTTAAGATGGCAAGAGGTGAGTTAAACAAACCACCCTTTTAGGAAACATCAAATTTTAATAATTATGAAATAGATTTAAATATTGAATATAATAAATAAATGCAGCCAAAACAAACTAACCAGACAACTGTCTCATTAGAGCTTGAATTTATTGGAAGGATATCAACAACTAAGGGTAAATAAAGAGGCCATTAAATAAGATTTTCTAAACATGTTATGAGTTTAGAAAATGGCATAGGGCATGTATATAAATTTTAATTTTAAATAGAAAATCCAATGAAAATTTTAATGAAAGTGTTAATCTTTAAATACCTGAAAAGAATATAGTGTGTGCATGCTATGTTTCAAATGTATATATACACACATGTATAAATGTTTCTGTGTATGAAACACACAAAAAAAAGTGACAAGCTTAACCACAAATAAATTAGGATACAATTGTATGTAATCAGAAAAACCCAGGACAGTTGACTGCTATGAGACCCATAACAACAGACGGAGCTGAGGTGAGAGCAAACACATAGACACCAGAGTTTAGGCATTGTGCCAGCTCCTGGATTTTCTCCAGAAAAAGATGTCTGCACAGAGATTAACACTATTTGACTAACTTGGTTTGAGACAAGTTGAATTGTAGCAAGTATAAAAACAAAGAGACCCATTTGGAAATTACCTCATTCAGGATGAAGACAATAGAAAATGCCAGCTCAAACTCAAACTCCCTAGTTAGAGCTTGATTTTTGAAGCATATTAGCTCGGTAATGTGGAAATGTTGTTCGGTATGCTGTTAATATCAATCTTTAAATAAAGGAGCTGTTTTGGCCCATGGCAAGCACCATGGAAGAAGTAGGTAGGGAATCAGAAAATGTAGGAAAGGAAGGGCAGAGTCAGAGACAGACCGAGTCAGATGCCCGAGAAGAAACATGTAAAAGACACAGGTGAGCCATGGGCCACATGGCAGATTGATGAGAATGGGTTAAGATGTAAGAACTAGCTAGCAATGTGCCTAAGCCATAGATCAAACTACATGAAGTTAATATAAGTGTCTGATTCATTTTGGGGGCCTGAGCAGCAGCAGGCAGCTAAGCGGTCTGGGGCTGCAGGTCTGTGGGTCTGGACCTCTGGGCTGCCCAGGACCAGGAATCCTTCTTGTAACAGATGGCGCCCAACATGGGGTGAATACCCACATAAAGCAGGCAGAAGAAGCCATGGCTCACACTGTTAGTCCCAGCACTTGGGAAGCAGAGGCAAGAGAAAATCTGTGAGTTGAAAGCCAGACTGGTCTTCAAAGCAAGTTCCAGGACAGCCAGGATTGTTACACAGAAAACTCTGTCATTTTAACAGCTCTGTATGGCAACTGATTATTGACTTAAGTTTTATGTTTAAAGTAGAAAATTGGATACAGGATGTCTTCTTAAGAAAGGAGAATGTAAACCAATCAATAAAGAGACAGATGTTCTAAACATACACTAAACAAAAAATTCCAATGGTAAGTAAATATATCAAAAATGTTTCCCAAATTTAATAAAAAAATATAAATCTATCTCATGTCAGTTAGAACTGTGACTTTAATACAGCTCTCCAGTATGAAGGAAGCTTCAAGTCCATGTCTACATTGTTTTCTCTATGCTGTGCAATAAAAATAGGCAGTATCTTCAGCAATATTGTCTTAATAAGATTAATTGTGTTGGGAAACCAAAAACAAACCATAACCTATAATGTTGCTAATATCTCTGGGGTCTCCTTGCCCATTACTTCATAAATTACTCCATACCTTAATGCAAATTTGTATGGCCACTCTGGAAATCAGTAGAGAATCCTCAAAAACCTAAAAATAAACCAACCATATGACCCAGCTATATCACTTCTTAGCATGTTTCCAAAGTACTCAACATCCTCCTCCAGAGATACATGCTTAGCAATTTTCAGAGCTGCCCTAGTCATAGTAGCCAGGAAATTAAAACAACCTAAGTGTCCTCCAAGTAAAAAATATAGTGGACATCCACCATAAAATACTATTCATCTGAAGAAAAAAAAAAAAGAACTCAGGTCAATAAATCCACCTAGGATATATAAAACTGAGTGACATAATTTAGATCTACAAAAAAAAAAATATTACATTTTCTCTGTCATTGGTAATTTCTACCTGAAAATACTCAGATGTGAGTATACCGTACAGAGTAACCACAGAAACCAGGATAAAAGCATCATACCTGTTGGTGGAAGGTAGGCTTTGGATGTGAATAGGAGTATACAGCTAATAACAAGTAGAAAATAGAATAACATGGAGGGGGAGAGGAGAAAGGGAAAGAGGCACAAATATCATGATTGATAAATACTGAAGAAATCTTTCCCTTGCTCTCATTGCCACACTGCAGATGGGGGGGGGGGGGGTGCTAGCCAGGCCCCTCTCATGCCCTTAGGGCTAGCTCACCGTCAACTCTGTCTACAATCTACAGAGTCAACTCTACCATGCTGCCCCCATGGGAGAGCTATGTGGATGGGCTTGATATTCTTCCCTTGTCCCTTATAACTATGACAAACAAGCAAGCTGATCCTCTCCCTTACCAGCTGTAGCTCTAAAGAAAGTGGGCCTGTTCCTTGACTGGACAGCACAGCAGTACCAACTCATGGGCAAAGATGCAGGTAAGATAAGGATGAAAGAGTAGGATACATAGCTGCAATCCTGAAATCTGTTCTGTGATGCCACCTGTCATAGACAAGGAAGCTGACACGCCTCCTTATCAGCAGCAACAGTTGGGGAAGTAGACCTTGCACTGTTCCTGGGAAACAGAGTAGAGATGGCCTGTTAGTGAAGGTGTGAGTGAGATAGTTCTGAAGTTGTGAGCACAAGAGAGCTGTCTCTATTACTCATATACAATGTGGTAGCATGGGGGATGAGATAACCACCCCCAAGTACATCAAGATCTGACACAGGTAGAAGAGCTGTCCCTCAGGTCATAAAAGCAGGATATCTGGCCCTTTGCCTCGTAAACTGCAGAACTCATGAGAGTTGCCCCTACACCCCACTTAGCCAACACAATAGAGCTGTCCTTGTAGGTGTAGATCTGGGAGAAGCAACTCTGATGGCCCTGCCTATGTGCATCAATGCAAGGGGAGAAAATGACCAGGCAATGCTGGAGAGCTCACCCACATAGTAAGGACAGGGAAGAGCTGGCAGGCTGACCAACCCTGCAATTACCCAGGCCCAGAAGTGTTATCTGTTGGCCCACCTCAAGATCTGCATCTATGATCTGCATGAGCACATTAAAAAACAGTCCAGCAGATCCAAAACTGCAGGATCCCTATAATACAGGACAGCAAAAGTATTTTCAAGTCTCAGTGAAGACCCAGCGTCCATAGTGCAGCAGAAACCAGAGGCCTCAAACAAGACTAGTGACTCTATGCAATGAACACATGCAAGTAATGATATATGGGCAAAATATATACTGTGTGACTCACTGTATCACATTACAGCTTCAATAATGAGAATTTTTTCCTTCTTCCTTTTATGTTTTATTTTTTTCTATTAAATTTCATTTTGTTTTACTTTGGGAGGATGGGGGATCTTGAGACACGATGTAAAAGGCACAAAAAAAATAAATGAAAGTTTTTAAAAAGACTGATGAAATGTATCATTTTATACTTACCTAAAACTGTACACTATATGTGTAGAAGTACCTTTGTATCTATACATACTGGCTGAAAGTGCTCCCACAAGAATTTTAGACTAATAGAAACCCCAGTACCAGAATTCCTTTCAAAGAGTTGGCCAAGATAGATAGTTCAAGCAACTTCCAAAACAATGTAGATTATCAAAGCTTTCTCTGGTTGCCTCTCAGGGGTTATGGGTGGGCCTCCATTGCTGAAGAGACTGCATACTTAGGAGAAAGAACATTTATGTCCTCATATAGGTCTGACATTACAGCACCTCTTCCATATGGTCTAGCTTTCATGATGTCAGAAAATAGTAAGAAAATTACCTTGGAAATAAAACAATTAAACAGTACTACCCAGGTGCAACATCTATGGACCACAACAGTTGACATCACAGCAAGATATGTACAAAGTTTCAAAAACTGGCATTCATTTGTTGATGGAAACCAACAGATATCTCACTGAATTTAAGACTCATTCAACAGGAGGAAAAGCATGTGTGGTGCTGGAAATCTAAATGACTTCCCAGAGTTAGTGAGGTCATGGACCATAGAAAAGAATCAACTACCACCACTTTGATAGACCAAAATAATTCCTAATTGCATTCTAAATCTTTTCCTTAAACTCACAGATAAGTGGAGCTACCATTCTTCATCAGAGCATCTATTATGCAGTAAATGGTGAGCATCACAGAAAACTACAACTGGACACAATGAAGAGTTGGGGAATAACTGGGAACACAGCCTGAGCAGATGCATCTACATTATTACTTCTGTATCTATGGCTCAGGGAACACTGCAGTAGAGGGGAGTGGAATTACGCTAGTAGCCAAAAAATCAAAAAGTCTTCTATGAAACAGTCTTTTCTAGAAATGACTGCATAAATAAGACTGTAAAAACAGCACTAATAATTGACATGTCAATATTGGTGGGATAACTTTTAATGTTTCCAACCCTTAGACAAAGAACTACAGGTAGCCATTACATGTTGTGACAAGGAGAATTAAACCTCTTCCAGGAATAAGCCCTCATATTGGTTTTCCAAAGTATAGTAGTCATCCTTTACCAATAAATATGCAAAAAAGCAAAAATGGAATCAGCACGTTGTATTGCTATGTATTGTTATATAAATGTATGTGTATGTGTGTGTGTTTAACAGATGCAGTCACAGATAAAGAGTGTCTTATGAAGAGTAGCTAGGAAAGGTTGGAGATGTCAAAGGGAGAAGTGATTAACTCTTTCATTTAAAACTTAAAATGTAAAAGTGATACACTGTTGAAAAAATATATAATCAAATGATAAAAAAAGTCATTAAAAGGCTTCTAGGCATTGTTAGTTAGAGAGGCAGGAGAGATGATAGGAAGAGAGAGTGATGGAATTCTATTTCAACTAAGATCACTTGAAAATTAAAGCATTTTTTAAAATGTTATCCCACACCTAGCACTGAGATTTTGTTTAATAGTGTTTCAGCAGCAGCATTATCAACCCAAATGGTGTACTGCCCTTAAAATTATTTTTTTCTTTAAATTAGACAACAAATAGTATGTTTCAGCCAACCTGCTTCCTTATCATTCCTGTTACCTACTTCCATGACCACTTAAGTCCTTACAATTCCATTATCTCTCCCTACTTCTACTTTTACATCTGATGTGCTTTATAAGCTGAGGCTCATATGGGCTAGAACAGAACTTTCTATTATTACTTTCATTAATAGACATGGTGGAAAAATATTTGTTAATGTTGGTATGAATACAAAAACTGTTCCACTCTCAACCCTTGCCATAGAAGCCTCTAGTCACTATGGGCATTGGTTAATGCAGAGTCATAATAACCCATCAAAGAACTGAGAATAAGTGATTGTTTAGTGTTTGGCCCTAAAGAGGTCATCTCTATCACCCTTCCCAAGACTTATGGAGCATTGTTGAAGAAGAGCAGAAGTTCTGCGGTATAGTAACACAGGGAGGAATGCTGTGAAATTCTGTCCTCTAAGACATTGCATGAGTATTGCACTCTTAAACTAATGGCAGTAGTGGCTACTTGAACAAGGCTTGCACAAAACTCAGCCCGATAGCATTCAAAGGGCTCAAAAGACTCCAGTTCTTTATGAGTAGTAATAAGCAGTCAATGTTTTTTCAGGCAGAGAGGGTTATATTTATCAATAGGCTAGCCAAACTACTCAGAGCTGCCTTTGCTCAAGTCAACAAAGCTCAACTCCTGTCGTTTAAAGCAGCCCCAATTAGATTAAATTCTCTCTCTCTCTCTCTCTCTCTCTCTCTCTCTCTCTCTCTCTCTCTCTCTCTCTCTCTTTCTCTCTCTCACACACACACACACACACACACACACACACACACACACACACACAGACACACACCCCTAAAGGTGGAACTTTTGAAGAGTGGAAGGAGGAAATGAATGAGAGAAGAAAGTTGGAGAAAGGCAATGAAAACTACTCAGATATGCAGAAGCTAATATCATGAGTTTTCTAAAAAGGATAAGATAAGGTTAGTGCATAAACGGGAGGCATGAGTAGGGGACCATGAGCATGCAATACAAAAGGTGAATAAGAACACAGTATAATATCTGCATGCTGGAAATCAGATTAAATTTTATAATTGATATAACTTTTGAATCATTGAAATTTGTAAAATAATATAGTCATATGTGGATTGTGAGAATTCTCAAGGGCTGAGGTGGCTCTAAGGAAAAAATTACCCATCTATCAGCTTATTTCAGATACTCTATTGATAAATCATTAACTGAAGAATTAGTAATGTCTTAAATATATATTAGAACTTCCAAAGGCACCAATGTGTTTCAGCAAAATAATTCTTGTTTCTGATTTGAGAAGGATTGGCATTCAACCCTGTCCCTTGTAACAGTGATAATCATAATCCATTTCAAACATATAAATAAAAACCTTTCTAATTAGAATGTATCAAAGTCTTTTCCTGTTCTTCAGGACAAGTTTGAGGATGTAAGAAACATTTAATGGTGCTGAAGTGGATGGTTCCCAATATACATGAAACAAAACAATTGTTTCATGTATTTTAACTGCAACAAACTAAAAGAGAAGTAATTAAGATGTGGAGGAAAAAAAAACTCTCCAATATCAATTTATATTTAACGTACCTATTTATTTATTTAATTTAAAATATTTCTTTTTAATTTTACATACTGACCACAGTTCCCCCTCCCTTCCACTCACCCCCCAACTTTCCAACACACACATCTCACTCCCATCCATGAACTTCGTTGACTTCCCATGGGAGGCCTTATTTAAAAGCCATTCATTTTGTAGGACTTGCAAATATGGTGTGAGAGAGAGAGAGATCCAGTACAACCCTTCATTCTTCAAAAAGGACTGAGAAAATCTACATGTGACTACCATAGAGTCGGCATGGCCTAGGATCTATAACAATTAAGTTGTTTCAAATAGTTCTGTGTCTTTAACATGAAATGTATGGATATGGGAGAAAGGTTACACTTGAGCTAAATATTAGGTATTCTCTTTTTCATTTTCCCTTTCTGCTTCAGAGAAAGATAAGAAAATAAGGAGACATAGCTACTCTACTGTATCTAGGCATTCTCCCTTTTTTATTCTGTTGCCATTTCCAAGCTAGCCGCCCTGCAGAGACAAGAAGGCACTCCGACACATTCTTTGTAGGGATACTGGTTTTATTTAACAGTCTTGAACAGCTGGAGAGCACACAGCTAATGACCACTTGAGCATGAAAGTGTCTGATAACTGTAAATAAAATATTGCATGCAACAAGGCATGGCAGTAATAACAATATACAATAGGAGACGGTGCAGAGACAGGCTGGAACCTGTGAACTGGAACAAATGCCAAAGGAGCCCTGCCACTTGCATGGGCTTCCTGGCCAGAAGCCGTGTAAATCATCAGAGAAGTCTGTTTGCAGTCACCTTACTATATATGACTGGGAAATGATACAGAGTCAGGTGTTGAAAATAAAAAAAACTCCAAATGGAGAGACTGTCAGCTTTCACAACAATTTCAACAGTATATAAGTATCATGTCAGTAAAATTATGAGCTGAAATCATCCTATGGTCAGAATATTTCTCAACTTGCAGAGGAAGAACGAGCCTAAAATCAAAGCTAGGAGACAGCAACACTGAATTCTAAAGGTAACTGCAGGCTGAGCTGTGATTTTTAAATAACTGAGTGTTTTAAGGACACATACTCTCCTCGCTCTCGACTTTTCAGGGTTTGTTTAGTTTAGTTTTGTTGTTTTGTTTTGTTTTGTTTTGTTTTGTTTTGTTTTGTTTAGTTTTGTTTAGTTTAGTTTAGTTTAGTTTTGTTTTGTTGTTTTGGGGGGGGGGTTGTTTTCCTTTCAGGTGACTATGAAGTGTATTGTATGATGAAAATAAAAACTGAATCACTAAAGGGCATTTCTGCATCTTCTAAACTGTATCTCATCATCTAGTGAGAAATGAAAGATCTGTTTTCTTTTATTTTTTTTAGAAGAAACACATTTCTATGCTATTCCTAAAACTTTAAAGGATAACACAGCTAGAGGAGAAAACAGATCAATGCAAAAAAAAAAAAACAAAACAAAACAAAAAAAAACCACAAACGCATTTCATTTTTAATTTTACTAGATGTTCTAAAGACCATGTTACAGGACACTGTCCTGTGGTTAGGAAGAAGTAAGCTACACAGCATATTATTCTGTATATTGGCTTTGTTTAATTTAGCAGAATCACAGTACAGAGTGTCTTTGTAACCTGAAGTATTTTTTTTCTTATCCTTAATAGAGTACAAATCTAAATAATTTGTTTTATATTTGGATTCCCCCACGCCTTAAAACTGATATTTACATTTGTTATAAAATTAGCAAGTTTTGCTGAAAATCCTACAATCAATTTGTGAGTAAATGGTATACACCATGGAAAAAGAAAATGAACTTCTGAGGTGGCTAAAGGAGAATATTAAAATACAGAATAGCTGGACACAGTGATTCCACATAGAATCATAAGGTGTCCAGACAGGTCACAGCTTTGCAAGGTTTTTTTCTCCATGAGTCACACTCAGCATAAGTCTAAGATATCTTTATTTTGTATTTAAATGTTTTTTACTTTTAAAGTATAATATATATATGGAACAAAATCACATTACTAAAACAAGAAATTTATCACACTGTTTTCACGCTAAGTTATACATAAAAGCATAAAAGGAACTCAGTCCCAACACAACTACTCCACCTAAAGCTAGATCTCGGATGAGGGGACAGAAAGGTTTTCAGAGCCATAGAACAGGGTGTTCGCTATAAAATCCTGTCCCAGAAAAGTCATAAGCTCATGAAGTATAAACACAACTGGCTAAAGGTGAATGAACAAGGATGACAATTGGCATGAGTGTGGACAAAAGAAAGCTTACAAGGCCTCAGCTTTGTGTGAAGAACAGCAGGCAGCTAAGGACTGGAGAATAGTCTTCCCCAGGGAAGAGTGCACCAATTGGTTATCCAGGACTAAATAGTCAGTCATGAAAACACATAGGTTATATGGGTATATACATGTAGCCATAATTAAAGATAAAGAAACCATAAATTTGAAAGAAAGTAAAGCAGGAAGGTACGTGGGAGGGTTTCGTTGGTAGAAAGGGACAAAGGAATAGATGTAATTATAATTTCAAAAAAAAAAACCCCAATTTTTAGTCACTTTTAAAGGACTTTATTCTGTTTCAAAACAATTTTGCCATTTCAATTTTGATATATCAGTTTAAGGATACAGTATTGATGTAATGTTTTCCAAATACTCTTCTCATGAGCACAAACTAAACATGCAAAGACATTAAGGCCCTGGTTAAAGGTCCTTGGAGTGCTCTACAGTCAGAATTGAAATCTAAGTGCTGAGAACACACACTTTCTGCTAATAACCTCTATAAATAGTGTGCCTCAGTGCTCTCAAACAACTGAAAACATTGCTTCAGAGAAACATACCACATCCAGGAAACACACAGAAAGACAATCTATTCTTAAAGAAATTGAGTAGCTTTGCACACAAAGACATCAAGATTAGAATCTTCAATCTAGAAACTCTGACATCTATTAAATCATGAAGAAGGCAGAAAGTGGGAAAGCGAAGCTACATACAAACGCAATTATACAGGGTTTAAGGGTGCCCTTTGAAGTTTAAAAGAGATAAATTTAAGAAAAAAATAATGGGATGTGCCATGCTATGTTATTTATTAGATGGAGTGTTCATGGAAGTAGCAGGCTAAATGTATAAGAGGTTCATAAAAGGTTTAGATAAAAACACATAATAAATCAATTCTAGTCTATTAAAGGGAATTGGTACTGTATACCATCAATACTGCTTTATCTTTGAGCACAGCACTTCTTGCTCTTTAGTTATAATCTGGGACAAAATTTGAACAGTATTGCATTTATATTATCCAACTAAAAGAACAAATATCTGAGAAAGAGGCAAAATAGCAGTAGTTGATGTGGGGAGGTACTCAACAGATAATTGCTGACTGAATTCATTTTCGTTTCTATAGTCAACATTCACAATATTGTTATTAGAATAAGGTTATATATATATGATAATCTCTGAGGTTCCTTCTCTTTGTATCAATTAGTATATATCAATTTGTATATAGATGTATAACCTGTCTGACTAGTGTAAGTGTATAAAAGCCTAAATTTGCAAAAATAAAATAAAATAGAAGTGAGCAATACCACTATTGGCCATATACCCAAAGGATGCACATTTGTACCCCAAAGGCATTAGCTCAACTATGTTCATAACAGCATGATTCATAATAACAACAACCTAGAAAAAACCTAGATGCTCTTCAAATGAAGAATGGATTAACAAACTGTGGTACATCTACACAATGGAGTACTACTCAGCAGAAGTTAAAAAAAAAAATGAAATCCTAAAATTTTCAGGCAAATGGAAGATATTTGGAGAATATCTTCCTGAGCAAGGTATCAAGTCCAGAAAGAGAATCATGGGATATACTCACTCATAACTGGATTTTGAACAAAAAGCAAAGAATACCCAAGCTGCAAACTATAACACCTGATCAGAAGGAACCTAAGAGAGCCATCCAGAGATTCCACTAAGAAAAGAAAGTAGAGAAGATCATCTTAGCAAATTGGAGTCATAATGGGCTGCAAAAAGAAGAGTTATGAGCAAATCATGAGAGGAGATGGTTGAGTGAGAGGGGTAACAAAGAAGAAAAAAAAAAAAGAGATGGATATCTTGGTAGAGGAAGCCAATGTGGGGTTGGAAAGAGACTGCGTGCTAGGGAAACCTCCAAGACCTCACAAGATGTCCCCGGCTAGGTCTCCAACCAATATAGGAGGGGATACCTAAGCAGGACTTCCCCTATAATCAAATTAATCAAGTTAAGTGTCATCACAGAACCTATATCCAAAAATGAATAGAGGTGGAGGCAGCGATCCATGGCTGAGCAGTGGGCCGAGCTCCTAGTCCAGCTGAGAGCAGGGGAGGAGAGTCTGTATAACCAAGACGATAGAGATTATGATGAAAGTCCCATTGTAATGACTAGCTGGAGCTCTGGGGACCTCACTAAATCAAGAACAGCAATTGTAGATTGATCAGAAAAAGAAGATAGGCACTCCAAGGGTAGGCAACTGTCAATAGGCATGGGCAGGATGTGAAGTCTTGAGGCATGGGATCAGACTGTGTTCCTGTGCATGAGCTGGCACCTTGAAGACCATCCCCTGCAGAAGAACACCTAACCCAGTCTTGACTTTGGGGTGAATAAATCGGATTTGCCTGGAGTGGATGTGCCATGCTGAGCTGACCCACCTTGGGACTTCTTGCCCTTTGGGGGCAGGGGATAGGCGAGGGAGAGAGAAGAGTCTGAAGACTGACTGGGAGGGATTGGGATGATGGAAGGAAGGGAGGAGGCGTAGGGGGATACGTGGATAAAAAGACTTTTCTAAATTAAAAAATTAATAATATAAAGAAAAAAATCAAACTACAAAGATACATGTATGAAATTAGAAAAATAACGAAACTTACTAGTAAAATTTGGCTTATGTTTTCACTTCATAAAAAGTTAAGTTTTGACAACTATTATAATATAATGGTAATAAAAGAAAACAAAAATGTATGCCTAAGTGCTAATTCACATGTGGCTAATAACTGCAACTAACTATGACTACAGGAGCATATAATAAAAAAATTTCAGAGACAGAAATAAATAAGCCATTCTGTGATCACACACGTGTCTGAAGTGAAGTAGGATTTGAAGATATAGTATTCATCCTACTAACTCAGCAGTATGACTTTATATTTATTATACACATGCAAAGCCAGAGCACCATCAGAAAGCATAGACTGAAGAAAAGTCTGCTTCCATTAGCAAAAGAAGGTCCTAAATGGTGCAAATGTGAGGAATTGGAACCCAAGAGAAAACTGAAAACATCATGTGGTAAATCAGAGTGCATATGTATTTAAGGCTCCACAAGAAAAGACTGCTAGGGTAAAAAATGGGCAAAGAAATACACACACTGATCACTAGTATAACTTCCATGTTACCCAATTTGCCTAACTTTCAAAAAAATATTAGTTTTTAGCTGAATGGCATATATTTTATATGTGTATTAAAATTGCTAGTTTATGCATTTAAAATGCCAAATATAATTTTTATTACCATATTCATCACTCTGAGTTTTATTGTTGCTGCTGCTGCTGTTACATTTTGGGGAAGAGAAGGTAGGTTGGATTTATTTGTTCCGTTTTGATAACAGGAGTTTCACTATGTTATCGAAATTGATCTCCATCCCCTAGATTCTTTACCTTCAGTCTTCATAGTGTTGAGATCACAATTATGGGCCTCTGGGGCCAGGTTCGTTTGACATATGTTTAGCTTACGGACTTTTAAAATAATAACCATATTTTTGAGCTTGTTAATCTTGTCTTTCATGTAGCTATTTTGTCAGATGAAGACACTCTTTCCCTGAAAGATGTATGCTCATAAAGCCCAGGATACTAAGGAAGCTTGCAGAGCCAGTCTTCCTCAGGGGAGAGCACATTCACTGGCCAGTACCAAGTGGTAAGTCCTGAAAACATACATGTAAATAACAATATTTAAGCTAAGCAGTCTGTATTTAGGAATGCGTATGTGTGTTTGTATCAATAATAATGAAAAAGAAACACCCATGTGAAAGAGAGAAAGGAAGGGAATTTGAAGGAGAGAATTTGAAGAGAGAAGAGGGAATTTTCAGATCTCAGAAAAAAAGAGAGAAAAGAAGTTACAAGTCTTGAAAGGCCCTTCAGTATAAAAAAAATATAAACAGTTTCTAGGGAGACAAGTCTCCATCAGGAATGACCTGCAAGTTGGACATGGAACTTCAAATATGCAGCTTTCATAAGTTGTCATTCTAGGGAGACCTATCAATCTTGGGCCTGTGTTGAGAGAACTGTGCTCTATAATGAGCCCTACACACACTGTCCTAGAGTGCATTCCATCAAGCTGGGTCAACAAGCTGGTCTTGTGGGGAATCATTTCATTGATGTGCTTGATGCTTTATGGAGTGACCTAGTATTTATTCACATATCCCCAGGAAAATAAACAAAACAGCATCTGAATTGCTGACTGAATACTGAATCATTTATACAAATGTACTTCTTCTCAATGTGAATCCACAGGGTTTCTCTTGGAAATAACTGTATCTCTGTTTTATTCTCATTTTCTGGCACAATACAAGTTTTTGATGCAGGTTTTCTATGTGTTCTCTATCCAAATCAACTTAAAAGTACTTTCTATTACATCAGCTTTTAGTTTTTGTTATTTGTTTAAATATTTGTTTAAATCATGCTGATAATTCCCGTTCATACTGTGTAGCAATTCCTTAGAAATGGCTGTTGTTAAAAAGTACTAATTTCTTGTTTAGGGTCAATAAGATAAGAAAAACTGTAATACCTGCATACCTGTCTTTCTTTTGGACTCTTTTTTTTTTTTTTTTTTTTGAAACTGATTCAGAATCTTTCTCAAGTCTGTGCATTGGCATAGGCTGTTGGTTTGAAGACATAATTCAAACTCAAAATTTGTGTAAGCAGCTGAAAGATAGACAAAGATATTTAATGTGTTTTGTCTTTTAAAAATAGCTATTATTTAAGACCCCTTACTGGCTTCTTTTCGTTACTTAAACTCACTTACGTAGGGATCTGAAAGCAGACCTGATATTTTGGACTCCCAGTATCATATACCTCTGACCCAAACTAAGTTACAGGTGGCTCATTCTAGTTGCATTAGTCATACGCCAGGAATGCGTTCTCAAATACATGCATATATCTTACTTCTTACATTTTGTTCAGTATGTAATGTGAAGCTTTATACAAAATGTGTGCTTAGAGAAGTACGAATCTATACAAAGACTCAATACGACTTAACTCAAATTATCACAAAAATGAGTAATATCCCTATCGACTGATTACTTAAAAATAAATAAGTAATTGGCATTGTAGATGTGCTTTGAAAACTCCTTTCTTAAAATATTTTTGAATCTGTGAAGGGGACTAGAGAGATGACTCAGAAGTTAAGAGGACTGACTGATCTTCCATAGGTCCTAAGTTCAATTCCCAGCAACCATGTACATGGTGGCTCACAACCATCTATAATGAGATCTAGTACCTTTTTCTATATACTGTATGCATAATAAATAAATAAATCCTTTCACAAAAAGAGTCTGTGAATTTACATGTTAAAACATCTTTGTATTCTCTACTCTAGATTACTGTTCATCTAATGATCAACATCAAATTGTCCAGCAAGAACTTTTAAATATAGATAGACAGGTTGTATTCCAAAAGTTATAATCTTGTAAATATAGGAAAAGGTCAATTGAACAAAAAAGATACAACTCCTTAAAAGATCAAAATCAGGAAGTTGAGAAAGGATACTTTGATTTTCTATAATTAAAAATGCTTTATGTTAAAATGAATATGAGAAAATGTTCAGAGGTACAATAATAAGAAAATATATACCTTTTGGTCTTGTGTGAGTCCTTTAAGCTTTCAGTGTGTATTAACTGTGAAATAGAAACCATAATATACCCTTTTGTCCAATGCGATATATTCATCTCCTTATGCTAATAGGTAGACAGAGTGAGCTACGTGTTAGAATTGTAGATAAAAACAAAAAATGTCCTATGCTTTGATATAACATTTAAAATGATTAAGCCCTATCGGCAGGCACACACACACATTATCATGTGTAATCTCACACACACACATACACACGCACACCCACATGAGTCGTCTCACATCAGTGAGAAATTATAAATAAACAGGTATGACTCATTGGATACTCTGCAAGCTTTTGTGGAAAACTCAAGGAATGTCTCAAGAAATAACATTTGATGCCTACTTTATACAGGAATCTTAGCAGGAAAGGCCTTGAGGTAAAGTGAGTAAATAAAAAAAAAAAGATTAAAATAGTTGAAATGATAAAGACAGTAAAGCCTGTTTTCCAAGTTATGAAAACTACCATATCTGCTTATATTCTGGGGAAGTTAATTGCAAGAAGTCTAGAGGAAGAAGGAATTTTAGTTTCCCCAAGCAAGCAACAATAATGCCAATAATACATAGTAGACACTTGAAATCATAAAAAGCCTTTTCCAAAGACTTTTCTAAAGCATCATATAATCATCATATAATTCCTGCAGCATACTTGGGATATGGCCATATCATTGTCCCATGTTTAACTGATGATTTAACTGAGGTCTACCTAAACTGAAAACCTTTACCAAAATTTCCATGCTCTCCCTTCGTAACTATTGTAAAGGTCTAAGTAAGATACCTACAGCAGATATAGTCAAATGATCTGAATAATCATTTGAGATGCAGTAGGGAAGAGATGTAAAACTAGTCACTGACAGAAGCAGTCATACAGCTTTGAGTGCTTGTTTTGCTCCATCTCTGAAGAATGGGACCCTTCCTGAGTCTCTTACACTGGTACAGTTATGAAATCCATCTGTGGTATAGATCTGGAATCAAAATGAAGGCAACATTCCTTCTGAAGGAGGTGGAACTGAGATGACATGGCAAATAATTATATTTGAGAGGAGTTAAGAGTCTTCTCCAGCTATCTGCAAATGGTAGGTAACAAAAAGTGCTCTCGGGGATACTAAATGGAAAAACCCCCTTATTCTTGAGAGAAATTATCCTTAACAAGCACACTTAAACTACAGTTTATGGGGAAAATTTGGAACAGAAATTTCTATTTTATACTTTGAGTGTTTATTTGTTCTTCTCACTTATGAAAGTGTTACTTTAATATTATTCTTTCCACATTTGTGATTATAAATCCTCTATTTGCTTTTAAAAATTCACCTTGATTGGTAACATTAAATGGGACCATGACATCATCAAATGTTTCTATTTGAATTTGAACATTTCTAAACTCTAAATACTGTACTTTGCCTCTAATTTGCTTTGAGAGTTCAAGTAAATATGTAGTCTTGAAATATGTAGTCTTGAAATAATAGCACGCTTGAACCATTACATAGAAAAAAAATCATACTTTTTAAATAAAAGCGAATCAATAGTAATACCTTTAGAATAGAAGAGGTTTTGTTGATAGAAAATGTGGGGTTTAACGTAAATGAAGTAATCAATGTTTTCAGTCTGTCATTTAGCCTGAGCATGGGAAATCATATGTTCTGACCACTTGTTTATTTCACAAGGCTGTCTCAAAGGCTCAAGCAAATGAGAAAGTGACTTTCTGACCACAAGGAAAAATGCGTGATTTTAACATATTTCAGTGGGATGATGTTCATAAGCTGTCTTGAGAGTTTTAGATGAACACTTTGGTTCCTATCAAGCTCTATTGTCTTAATGAAGACAAATGACCCACATGCTGCAGAGAGACCACTCCCAGTGGTTCACTTGTACCCTATAAGTTTGACTAATATATGCAGTGTCCAGTTTTAAAACAAAAGTGAAGATAACTAATGATTAGAACATCAGGTGAATGTACAGGGACTGATAAAATTCTAAGTGTAGCTCCAACCATGAATGCACGGAAAAATAGAGATGACTTGTTACCCATCTCTTGCTATGGGATATGAACAAAAATGAAATTTGATGAGATTCCATGTTTATACTCAGATGACAAAGTAAATACTAAAAAGTTCTTAGGAGCAAACAATTGTTAGCACAGAATATCCAGGTCTATGCAGTAGCTTTAATATTTTTAGAAATTGCTCTCATATTAAAATTAGGAGAGACCTAGCAAGAGTTACAAGTTGATATTCAGCATATATGTACATTACTCTAAAAAAAAATTGTTACAGTATTTGCTGAAGAAATAAACCACACAAACTTTCCTCTATGAAATGACAATGAACCCAGTGAAAACCACCTTCAACTTCCACAATTATTAATTATTTTTCTGGTCTGATTTTTTTACTGACTTGATTAATATTTGCCTTGAATTTTTTAAATATTTAAGGAATCATTTTAGCTTAGTTGTGGCTGCAAAGTTGTTATCTTTTAATTTAAAACATTGGCTGCATAAAAAAGTGTTGTACTCATGGATGACCTATATCTAATCCCTATTTATGGCCAAACCTACTTCAGAACTTGGAAGAACAGTGAACTGGAAAACAATCTTAAACCAAGGAATGTTCTCCAATTAGTGAAATATGGCCACTAGGTGGCTCCAAACACCATTATGTGTCATTCAGAGTATGAATGGAAATTTGTCAAAATATTAGCCACAATTTACCTATAAATGGGTCAATATGGCAAAGATGAATTCATCTCAACCCTACCATTATTTTCATATCTAATTCATGTGTTTTAAAACTGGACATATTGAAAATGTGTACAAACTTTGCAGGATTTTGCAAAGAATTCTCAGCAGTCTGCATAACTAACAATTCAATTACATCTGTTCTGTAAAGTTTTAAAATTAATTTCTCCACTAATATTTCCCCATTTTTACAATTAAATAAAAGAAAAATATATGCAAGCCAATGAACTTATCGCTGGCATGATTAAAGAATTCTGTAACTAATGAGAGAGCATGTCTAATTCTCTAGCCTTGAGAAGCTATCAAGTATACTTACGTAGTCAAGTATAGGAGCACTAAAATGTACGTGTCTTCTTAATCAGTGGGCTAGAAAGCAGGATCAGTTACCCAAAAATGAAAGAGAAGTCATAGGTGGAAATGCTACTAAATGGACAAGGATGGTGAAGGACTGATTGTGATTAAATAAAGAGCACTAAATTAGATGCCACCTGTAAATACAAAACCATGACAAAAACTGAAAACCAACTTTACTGTGTTCTTTAAATTACAACTGCCATTTACAAGGGTAGTGTTTACTAATTCTTTGCTTAATTTTACAAACTGAGCTTTTGTAGAAGTTGTGGTCTACTTTCTGGTTTTGTTTTGTCTTTTTGTGGGTCTTACTCCGTAGCCTAAGCAGCTCAGGACCCTATTGTGTTGTCCTTGCTAGAGTTGATATAACCCTGGTTCTGTTACTCTAGAGACAGGTGTGAGGCGCTGTGCTCAATCCAAGAGTTTATAAAATGAATATAAAACTTTTCTTAATATATAAGTAAAATTCAAAGACAAAAACTGATTTTGAAAATCAAACTTCAAAAACTGGTGAATTTTAAGTTATACTTCAAAAAAGAAAGAAAAAACTAAAAACAGTGGTTTGTTGGGTTGATCTTTGTGTCACCTTGAACATGAAGAGTAAAAAAGAATGATTATTCAAGTAAAACCTGTTAAATTTTCACACTTTGCCGCAAGTTATATTTCTTCATTAGACAATTTCACAAGCCTAGTCTGGGAAATCAGTAACCTACTGACCTTTCAGCTCATAATAGTGACAGCAAAATTATTCTTGAGATTTACAGGCATCAGAACTTCAACAGAATTATTCCTTTAAGTCACTGCCTCTGTTCGTGACTCTAATTCTCATTCCTCTGACCTCAAAAAGGAGAATCTGAGAAAAGAATCATTATTACAGAACTAAAATGGCTCATGTTTCACATGAGTGAGTTTATGTAACTAATGGAACTCACAGTTGTTCATGGCCTTCTTCTAATGCTTCCTTCCTCCTTGATGCCTGTTTCAGGCTCTTCACATCCTTCTCAACATTCATATCCATTAATCCACTCATTCTCGAAACGGCCATTTGAGAATGTAATTTAAGTCTCCCACTTTCATTCAAATCTTTTTGTGTTAAAATTTCCTCAATCACTGGGGAATGGATATGTTTATAACTTCTTTCCAGTTACAATAAAAAAAATTGAATGCAACTATCCCAATTAAAATAGGCAAGGACACTATGTCCTTGGAAATTTGGGGTTTCAACTTCCCATTTTACAGAAAACTGTTAGAATAAAAATTGTCCTTGGAAATTTCAAAACTACCATTTTACAGAAAATAGAATGAAAAATTTTGTTATTGATAAAATACCAGTTCTAAAATTAAAACAGCAAGACTTTCAAATTAATTTAATTACAAAATTGATATTTTCTGATATAAATTAAAATATTATTGAATTTAAAATTTTTAAGTTAAAGTACTTGAAGATGATCTGCTAAGAAAAAAATAAAACCCATGCAATTCTAATGAAGAAAACATAAGTTGCATGAACTTACATAAAATAATTGTGCCAGTAGCAATAATATTTAACAATAATGGTTAAGCTTAATACTAGAACACGGATTGTGTGTTGGCTAATGTTTGGTACATTTTTAGGCTTATGGTAATTGCTCCAATTCATCATGAAAATTGTCATAATACAAAAGGATACCTATTAACCCCATTTAACTGATGAAAAAAGCTTCCAATGATATTAAATATTAAATGTATAGTAAGTGATACAGTTACAACTTTAATTCAGACAGACTGGTGCCATGCTTCATGTTTTTTTCTTTCTTTTTTTTTGTGCATTAAAGGTCAGTGGGAAAACATTTAGTTTAAGATCATTACATTTTGTGACAAAGAGACTCTCATTGTTTTCTCAAAACGTAATCTCTCCTTCGTAAAAGCACCCTCTACAGTCTTTGTAAGGAAAATCTTTTTCAAAGTGACTAAGTGTACAGCTTTTATTATTTGTGGGTATGAGAACTTCTATTAGCAAATTATAGTGATGGCACTTTGGAGTATAGTTTGCCCTCATGTACATTCATTTTCTGTACACTTCTCTGGTATGGACCATTAGTCTCAGCATTGTACCTTCATTATTCCACTGAGTGTCCTGCATCTGCAAGGTGAAAATTAGCTGCTGCAAAACTCTAAGTGCAGCATAGATCATTCACTGAGGGGCTGCTGCTGCAGATGCAAAAGTTCATGGTCAACTCTTGAGACTCCATCTAAAGAAACCTAGGCTAAACCAAAATGTAATTTGAACCAAACAGATAAGTGACCCTGATAGTTTCTTAAAACATGTGATTCAGCATTCAATACAATAATAAAAGTTTAACAGAGGTAAAGTTAGAGTCACATCTCAGGCAGTTCAAAAGTGCCTATTGCTTTGTTTGTTATCATAACTGAAATAGGATAGTAAGCCATGTGATAACTCATCTCACACTCAATCCTTCTGTAGCATATGTCAGTGCAGCAAATGCCTATGTCAGTGTTCCAACCCTGTCCTCTCTCTTCCTGGTATTTATCCTACTATTTCAATAGTGCTGACATTAGACACTTGATCATGAGAATGAATGAATGAATGAAATTAATAGCTAAGTGGTATATAGGTAATTGACAGTCAAGATGAAAGTCAAGTTGGGTACAGTGATACCTGTCTATAATGTCAATTTTAAAGGAAGCTGAGACAGAAAGACCATAAGTTTCTGTCCAGCACAAGATACACACATAGAGAGGTGTTTTTTTGGGTGTGGGAGGCACCAACCACTAAAGGGCACCAGCACTAGGTGAAGGACTAAGTGGCCATTACTTGATCTTATAGTAATTTTACAAGTATCATATAAAATGGTAAATTTCCAAGAACAGTACAGATATTTCTGTTATAGAACACATTAATATTAACATTTCCCATTCTTTTAAAGAGCTTTTATCTCTGGCTATGACACAAAAGTGGTGGTTTATTGTCCTTCCCCCCAAGGCTTGAAATGCTGCTCAAGGATGCAAAGAAAAACTGAAAAATCATTACACAGACTCTAAGAAAGCATTTGAATATAAGAGGAAAAAACAAAATACCAACAACAAAAATCAGTATAAACCAGGTACAAAAATACATGAGAGACAAAAAATCAAAAAGCAGTGAAGCTGATATCATAATATCATGCCACATGGCCCTATGAGGGAGGACTGGGAGGGACTGGGAGGAGGGAAGGAAGGGGGAACAGTATAGATACAGGGAAAAGCGTTTTAAATAAGAGAATTGAAAACATTGATAAAGGATTGGGGGATAATGATTTATTTGTAAAGTTGCAATTGATTTACTTAATGTTAAAGGCTTTCCTCATTCATACCTTTTCTTCAATGGCCTATTAGAAAAAATCTGGTTCTAAAATCTCCCTCTAAAATTAGATGGAAGTCTTTCTTATGTATGATTTAACTCATTGTAGTTTCCATTCACAAAAGCTCACACCTTCTGTGGGCTTGGTTTCAGATTGCAACACCTTGATAACTATAAGAAAAAAGGTTAAATATAATCTTTAAATGCATAATGTGAATGTATCAAATAGCCTATACATACATGTACACATAAGTGATTAATGTGTGTGTGTGTGTGTGTGTACATACATATGTGTACTTCCTAACATTCTTGAACACCATTTCATATCTTTGAGCTATAAATGTATATGTGTGTGCTGTCAATACAATGTGTATGTATGTGGAAATATGTATGTGTATGTTAAGCCTGTTCCTATTTGTGTATATTCCTAAGTTGGTTAAACTTTACAAGTGATAAATATTATTTATTACTGTTTATTTACAGTGGCTAAACAGAAGTTTCTTGTGAGTTTTCCTTCTTTTGTTTCCTGCCTATACTCCAAAAACTTGAAGCCAGTAAAGGTGAAAATCACATATATAGTATAAGATTTAGAGAAACTCAGCACTCCTCATACAAGAATTAAAAGGAAAATAAGAAATAAGCATGCAATGTGTGCCTATAAACTCAGCAACTTAAGGCAGAGAGAGAGAGAGAGAGAGAGAGAGAGAGAGAGAGAGAGAGAGACAGACAGAGAGACAGAGAGAGAGAGAGAGCACGCAATGGGTTAAAGTTGAATAGCATGGGCAGTTTGTGGGGCCTCTGACAGTGGGACCAGAATTTGTTCCTGGTGCATGAACCAGCTTCTTGGAGAGAACTATAGGCAAACACTCACTGCAGAGAGAATTAGCTTTTCCTAGAGGTGAGCCCATTATTAGTTCAATGCACAGTATTCAGCTCTGAAACCATATACAAGCAAGCAAAAGGATGTTCTATTTGCATATATTAGTGCATGTACATACAGACAAACAGACATACAAATGTTTATGCCAGAATAATAATCAAAGAAAAAGATGCTATCAAGTTGAGATTAGCAGGCATAGGAGAGGTTCTAGGGAGGCTAGATGAGAAAGGCTGGAAGGAGAAAGTGATTTAATTCTATTCCTATTTTTTCAATACATTGAATATAATTCTAAAAGAATTAGTAAAAAACAAAATCACTTTTCCAAAGAAAAAACTATTTGTGGCACAGAAATTTACTGAATGAGGAAATGTCTTTTGCTTGCGTAAAGACAGTCTTTTTGTCAGTCTCCCAGGTGCATGTCCATAAAGAACTGACTTGCAAGTAGTCCCCTGACCTCCACATATGTGCAAATGCATTCATATGCACATATGAGTGCACAAATACACAATAACTAAATAAATATAAAGCAAAAAAATCCTTCTGGTGGAGATAGAAGATTAGAAGTTTAAGGTCATTGTCAGTTAACTATTGAGTTACAGGTCATTGGCTCCCTGTCTAAAACTAAATAATAATCCTTTACATAGTTCTGGTGTGAAAGTCTCCTTTACATTTAGAAAATTAATTAGCAAGGGAAAAAAAATCAGATCCACATGATGGTGGTTTCCTCTATAAATACTTGCTATGGCTCAAAACTACAAGACAGGGTAATCTCCAACTTACACTTTAGAAATAAGTGAAAAAATGCAGGGGAAAAGTTCTACTTTATTATATGAATGGTTAAATGATGTGCCCTAATTTTGTAATTGATGAAAATAGTTCTAAATTCACCTCACAGTGAGCTTCACTTATGCCATTGCTAAGCAAACAAATGCAACTTATAAAAATTTTTAAGTTCATGTTTTCAATTTTCTTAATTAGATTAAATCAGTTGCGTTAATCATAATAAAGTTGCAAGGCTTTTTATTTGTTGAAGAAAATATCATAGTAAAATAATTGATGTATGTAACTTATACATTGGTATGAAAATTCAAAAATACATGAAAATGCAAAATTCTTAAAATTTAGGAATGTTCAAATTTTTCAAATGTTCCAGTGCATGGAACTGTTAAAGATTATCTTTTGAAGGCAATTATTTTGAATTTGAAAGTTAAGACTTTTAGAAAAATGTATTACTTTTAAAAATCCTATAACCCTACTGTTAAAGGTAATTTTATTCCCTCAATTTTATTGGTTATGGAACAACAGAAAAAATGACTTTTGTTAATGTTTCTATCTTTATTACATGTTCATGGGTATTTGGTATACATGTGTGTCTGTGTATCAATTGAGCATCTGACACTTTCAGAGGATGATAAAAGTTGTCGAATCTCCTAGAACTCATAGAATTGAAATTAATAATGTTTGTGAGCCATCATGCTATATGGGTGTTGTGAATCATGCCTGAATCCTCTGGAAGTGCTCCTAACCATTGAGTTATCTTCCCTGTTTGTGTTACAATTATGGGCAGTAGCTCATACCTGTAATCCCAGAAACTGGGAGATGAGCAACATGAGAGACTGTCTCAAGAAACCAGAAACTAATTAATTGATCAATTAAATTTAGTTAGGATTTCACAGAGCTTTTGTTATGATTACATATAAAAATGTACTAAGACTATAGAGTGGCCTAAGTAGATATGCTGACTGCCTTTGATCTATTCAGACAGCTCTATCACATTTTCTATATTAATACCTACTGGGTTAACACTAGGGAATTACCAAAAATAGCTCAAGTTCAAATATTTACTTGTTCAGTTCTTCGCTTTGCTGTGCATTCAACAACCTAGTTGTTGCTCCTCTTTCTACCCGGAGTTCTGAAGAGCAATGGTACTTCTTTATTTGACAGTATGAGGACATAGATCCATTTCTCCCTACTGATCAGTTTCCTTTCTTAGGTTAGCACCTGGTGTATTTATTTCTCACAGCAGAGAAGAATCAACACGTGTAATGAAGTACTGCTTTCTGGAAGCATGTAATTTATGTTTGATTTATTTTTTAAATCAGAGCTCTGTCAAGCCTCTTCAATATTCTCCTCTTACACTAAACCAACATAGCCTCATAATCAATAACTGATGGACTAGGAATCATAATTCATGACTATGCAGTCTCCATTCTGATTATTTGCACAAGTCATTCCATTAATGAAAGCTTAAGTCTCAGGGAATTACACTGTTTCTAGTCTCCACAGAAGCCCTGAGTCAAGAGGATTGCTTTCAGTTTACAGGACATGCTTTGGGCAACAGAAGTGTCATGCATGTTTGAGTGTACATGATGAGGTAGAGAATCCAATATATGGTGCAATAGATGTGGGAATATTGGCCATCAAGTTCACAAGCGCTATGGAAACACTAGTGGGTAAAATATTTAATGCAAATGAACATTTGCAATAACCAGAAATGAGAGGTGAGGGGAGAGGAAGGAGAGCGAGCAAAGGGATGAGAAGGGAGAGAGAGAAGAAAAGAGAGAGGGGAAAATGTTAGGCTAAATCTACAAGGATCAGCAGTGTCTGAAGTGTTTAGACATGTCATTTAATGCTGAAGTCCCTGATGAGAGACAATGTTGTATTACATCTTCCAGCCTACTGCTGCATCCTGTCCTGAAGCCTGAAATGTCGTTTAACATTAATTTATAAAACTGCAGCATATAGAGGCTGCTGTCTAAAAAAATAAATAAAGACTGAACACTGAAATCATATGATTTGCTAAAGTGCTTTATAGTGTTACTGACAAATCCTTAAGAATATGAATCTCTTAGCTACAGAAAGGCATTTCAACCTCCCACAAGCAAGCATTATTTCTAAAGCATGTTGCCTCTGAAATGATGTAGGCTGTGATTTGATTTTACTCACTCATATTCAATGCTTTGCTTTCTCTTTTTAAAAGTACACTTCTAGAATAATTAAAGCTTAAGAAAAATATCCTTAGTAATAGAGAGGCTAGTACATCACACATCCAACTACAAAGAAATAGAACAACATATAACTGAATCAGTGAGAATAAATAATTTTCCTGAAAAAAAAATTGACAGAAACCCATCTTTCTCTGGAAAGCTGCATTGATCATAAACAATTAAGCAGAAGTTGTACTAAAAATGCCATGTTTAAAACCTGCTAGATTATCTTTAACAAATTGACACTAATGTCTCACTGTTATTCATCCACAGAAATCTCTTCCTTTAAAGTGATAGACTTGATTTTCCAGCCCTGTGTGTGAGTGAGGGTTAGTTGGACTGAAGTCTGGCATGACAGATTGGCAAAGGCAGCATGGCCTTCTGCTTTAGGCAGCCACCCAGGAAGGAAAGACAAGAACTGATTCGGAATGGCTCAAGGGCTCAGAGCAAAATGTCAAATAAGGAGTAAATCTAACGTTGAGTCAGAATGACTACCAAGGTGACTCTATGTTGTCATTACCATTATGGAAACAGGCATTGTTTGTTGATTGACAATAAAAAACTGAACTTATTCATTTAAAAGTAATAAAAGTATGTTCTAAAATTCAATTTTGTACTTAATCGTTTTCTTTCTATTGAAATTTTCACAGTATTTACTATAGATAGGTGGTAGTTGGAACAACGTTTGATTAGCTCCATCACCAGAGAGAACAGAGAAGAGGAGATCTTTCAGAAGACGTGATTTTAACTTCAGTCCCCTTCATTACAACTGAATAAAGCAAGGTGGCTTGTATTTAAGAAAACATATTCTTCACAATACTTCAGATTAACTGAAAACAGTTGTAAAAATGGGGCTGAAATTGAAAGATTAAATAGCTGAATAAGTTATTTATAATTGACACAAACAATACTTCTGTTTCTTTATTTGCACGTGCCACTGTTTGGAGCCACTTGGGACATCAGCAGGATGTGACTTACAGAGTAGAAATAACAATACATGATGGCTGATGCTGTTGAAACCTAGGGTCTAGACTAATGCAGTTCAGTTTTCATCCTTGGTCTGCATTAATTGTTTCATGTGCCTTAGGAAAACTCCAAAGAACACCTAACAAATATGTGCGTTTCACAGCTGCTGAATCAGCATCATCTGTCGAAAACTGTGTCTGTGCTCCCGCCTAGTGGTGGTATTGGGTATAAAAATGACATCCTTGGAAAGAATCTATGTGCTGTATCTCTTACTGCAAAGTAGGTTTAGAGGCACAGGAAACAGCAATGTGACAAGAAATCTTCCAGATCTATACACTTTGCCTTCATTATTTGTTTATATGGGAAACCACGTAAAAGTCAATAACTTCACCATGCAGTCTGATGAGAATTCACACATTTCACAATTAACCTTTCCAGTTTCATACATTACAATTCTAATAAGTATAGATATATAGATACACCTTTTTCATCTTCCATGAAGTTCCTTAATATTGTATCAGAACTGTATATCTTTATAAACAGAGAATGATATATCAGTGAGGATTTCAAAAAAAAAAATTCTGACAGTGAAGCACTGCCTTCCAAGTCTGTGTTTCTTAATGAACACTGTTTTAGGTTTTTTTGTTTGTTTGTTTGTTTGTTTGTTTGTTTTTTTATAAAGATCAAGAAGCCTCACCTGGAACATTAATCAGACACATGGTAATTTAACCATTAATTTCAGATATTTATAGGTAGATGGGTTCACACAGTTATCATTCGGTTTTCCCAAGTCCCTACCCCCACCCTATGGAAATGTATGTCATTCTTTTCTTTGGAGGCAGAGAAAGCATATGTGTTCACCACTGAAGTCAATTTGTTAACAGCAAGTATTTGAAACCAAAGAAGTGTCTGCTTTAAGCAGACAGTGAGCCAGACTGCAAAACCATAGTTTTTGTTTTTTGGGTTTTTTTGTTTTTTTTGTTTTTTTTTTTTTTAAGTAAGAGCAAAAAGAAACAATCCTCTATCCTCTACCTTTTTACCCTTGGGATGTTTTTGCAGTTGATATGCCTCTAGGCCACATACACAGGCTGTTTACATTTGTTCACTTTTCAATCCGTTCACCACTCTCTGCCCAAATAAACCAGTGTTTCCTCTCACTCTGCACACTGAATATATATGTGCCCCATATACCTACCACCCGGGGGTAAGATTACCTATGCAACTTGTCATTTACCCATTTCTCTAGGACACACTCTCTTCCTTTTCCTTCCTCACTGTACCTAAAAATGAACATGCAGCTCTGTCAATGACATAATGTTTTCATGAAAGTTCCACTAATTAAAAATCCTCACCATACCAGACCTAAAAAAAAAATGAGCACACTCTTGCCAAGTGTTATTCACCACAGTGAAGCTCTTGTAAGTACATTTTGGAGAAAGGCAGAGAGGGGGATGGTGTGAAGGGAGAAAGTCTCCTGACATATGCATTGAAGTATAACAGTTGTCAGCATCAGAGGGACAGATTATTTTTAAAATAGATCTTTCAAAAGAAAAAAAAATGAAATGAAAAAAAAAATGCATCTCCAAAGAGCTGAGAAGTAATACATGCACAGCTTGGGGTAACAGAAGCTTTTACTGGAATAAAGGACCCGAATTGTAGGAAATAGATCTGCTTTTTGAAAGCAAGCGATGATAGGTCTGTTTTGAAATGATGTTTGTCTGTACCTATAGACTCTCCCCTTTTAATGGCAAAAAGATAGTTGGTTTTTATTGAGGTGGCATGAGAACACAGACTAGCGCTTTGGCCCATGCTTACACTGCTATAACAGTTACTTGTTAGGGATTTCATTTAGACTTGCAACATGCTGCATTAATTTAACACCACATAAAATATGGATTTTATTGCAGCAAAGACAATAAATGCTGCATCTGCTGACTGCATGTATTTAATCTTCTCCTTTTTTTGTTGTACCCTCTCATCTTTCTGACTAGTAAAATATGAACATAGGAATTGTACCCATCCAGTTTCTGGTGAATGCCAATCTACTGGCTTTATGTAGATAGTGACCACTAACAGCTTCAAGGCATCTGTCCTCTGCCTGTCATTTCTCTCTCTACTGAAGGTACAATGAACTATGGCTATGAATAAGTGAGGAGTGAATCCGTTCATATGGAATGCAAAGTAATGTTATCTAATGTTAGAGTTCACAACAAACAGTGCTACCTGCTAAAATGATATTTTAAACAGAGGTAAACAGGAATGAGCATGAGTAATTACACTCCGTAAACATTTTCAGCAATTACTCAGAATGAATGAATTCGAAAACTCCAATATCAAGACCCACACTGTTGAACATAATATATTATTCAATCAACTTAGCATTATCTACATTCTAAGCAGGAAACTCAAGAGTTGCATGCTCGTTTGTTTATTAAAAGGTAATGATTTTGGAATAATTACGCATATACCTTAAGGGAGGGGGAAAAAGCAATAACATATTTCCCCCGAGCAGGAGAAGAAAAGGCAAAACCTTAAAGGAATAAAAAGACAAGAGGTGAAGTCTTCCTACCTGGTTTCATCAGCTTCTGGAAAACGGAAGTTGGTTCCAGCCAAAATAACCCTGAAGAGATTGTCACCCTGTCCCCTTTTTGTTTGTTTTCTGCTGTTATTTTTCTATCGTTGATTCTACTTCGCTCTAACTCAAGCTTTCTCTCAGCGTCACTTTTAACTCTGGACGGCAGGGAACCGAAGAAAACGGAGCTCTCTCTCTCTCTGATTGGCTTTCATTCAGTGATTTTGATTAAGAAACGGGAGAGGGGTATATTGAGGGGGGTGGGAAAGCCCTTCTACACTAGGAGAGAAAGGTTCTGCTGATGGAGCTGCAGCACTCGCCATGGGAAGGTTAGAGACTGGAAGTGCCGGCTCCTGCCAGCACACAGCGATTTGCAAGTGAATGCGAGGGAGGGCGCATCCGAGAGGAGGGCTGCGCATGAAAGGCGTCCCCTCCCCCGCAGGGCAGAAAGACTCTCTGTTTCCAGCCTAAGGTAATCAGCCCCATCTTAGCTGCCTGCATCCCAACACAAGCCCAGAATCGCGGATTTTAAATTGCTTCTTCGCAGTTAAAAAATAAATAAATGAATGAATACTTTGCTTTTCTCTGGCATGTATGCCTGCACCACCCGTACTCCAGACCGTCCAAACACAAGTATTAGCGGAGCGCCAAGCAAATGGTAATCAGATCAGGTATATTAACACAGGATAGTGGGGGGAGGGGTGGTTTAAAATATTTATTTTGAGGGCTAGTGAACTTTCTTGATCCTTCAAATACCTTTTATTCGTTGTTTATTGTCATAAGGAGAACGCGCTTTATTCCTCATTTGGGAATGTCTCTGAGCAGTTTTGTTTGTTTAAATGTACAAGCTTTGCATCTCATTGTTTCATTAACTATTTATGTATATAATTAATGTCACTAAAATATTTAGATTGTGGAGTTGGTATATTATATTGCCTTTGTAAACTTTTTTCTCATAAATATGTTTATGTCCAAAAGAGCACTCAGTCTAATATCAGTGCATCTGGATGATTATATCTACATCCCAACTGCCCATCTTCTTATTTATCTATCTCCACATTAAAATTTTGATCAAACAGTACCTAACCAAAGATGTCAGTATAGCTCCACAAAATAGTTAACACCTTTACATGTCCCAGATATAGGTAAATTCCTTTTGAAAATGTCACCTATAAATAAATGTCATATATGTAAACTACAAGAACATAAACTAGAAAAATTATGAAGATCATCTCAGTCAACTATGATTGATAAGCAAAACAAACAAACAAACAAAACAAAACAAAGCAGCAGTTAGCTCTTCGGATATCCTCGCAGTCACAAGAGAATAACTAACAACACGGAGTCTGTAGGGCTCACATTCCTCTTCCCAGCTACTGCTATCTTAAGATGCCACAGGGTGCCAAGAACCCATGGATTGATCATTTCTCAGTGAGAAGTCTGTCTGCCATCTCAAAACAACAACAACAACAAAAAGATGGCCCTAGTGGGAGAAGGCAAGAGGCACTCTTAAATTTCAAGAATGTTTTACTGTGTCACGGGTTGTTATATCTCTGTTACCCTTTAGCTCACAGGGAAAAAAAAAAAAAAAACAAACAAGCACTAAACATTTTCACTCATTAAATGGTAAGTTCAGTAAGAAAGAACTATTTTACAGATGAGAGTACTAAAACAGGGATAAATGTAATGACTATGGTAAAGTTCAGCAATAGAATTCTGACATGAGTATCTATGATATATGCCCACAACATTTTCCGAAGTTGTTCATTTATCTCCACTAAAACTAAGTACTACTCCAGGAGGAGGGATGGGAAAGGGAAGCTGTGGTTAGTATGTTAAGGAATAAAAAATGTTCTTAAATACAAGAACTCTGAAACATGTAAGTACTATATACTTCAGAGGGATGGTGCAATTATGTCAGTAAGATACCTTTGCTGGCTCCATTCAGTGCTACCATTAACATTAAATTGGCTTTCAAGAGAAATTTCAAAGTCACATATTATGCAGGTCAATTATACAGTGTTAAATAGATTTTATGACTGGTATCTGTTCTCTTACTGGTTTTGTGTATTTATTTTTATTATCAAAATAAATGGCTATATACTGTGAAGAATATTTAGAAAGCTTTTGAATGTTTCTAATTAAGAGCATAATAAAAAGCTTAGATCTAAAAGTAAAAACTCATTTGAATATTTATAATTCATACTTCAATGACATATAACCAAGGAAATTTCCTGATGAACCCTTTGCCTCCTCTTACATAAAGTTGTGAGTTGATAAGATTGCTTTGACTCATATAAGAATAAAAACTTAAGTTCCTCATAGTTCTTGTCAATATATTGAAGGAGTTGAACTCATTTATATAAAAAGTGACTCCATATTTACCTTAGAAAGGAGAAATACATGCAGAGGAAAGGCTGTGGGGTCCTTGAAAACTGAGACCATGGTGTTCATGTCTATAACATCACTGTCTGGAAAAGAGATACTGAGTCACAAGTTGTTACTGAGGAGACTTGAAGAAAGAGTAATTACTCTGGAAAATGAAACAAATATTGAACTCACTAATATTGCTAAAGAGGTCAGTGACAGACTTGAATTGGATACCACATTACAATACTTGCTACAGCCTGTATCTCCTGTTAGTATATATTATTTTTAGAACACAAATAATTGTACTATATTTCAAATTTTGAACTCCTTTCTAATGACATTGTTTCATGGAATGATATAATATTTAGTAAATGATAACTAGAGTATTAATGAATTTGTAAGCTCAAGAAATGAGGAAGAAAAGAGAGATGGGGGAAGACAGAGTATGTATAAGAACTCATCACATTTCATTAATACCTTCCAGGAAAAGTCCCAGATTTTTTATTGTTTTGTATCTGAAATCATAGTACAAACTGTTGAGCACTTTACTAATCAAAATTAATTAATAACACAGCTAATGGTTTAAAACAAAAACCTTTGATAATATGATATCTTTTATTAAACAATACCATTACTCAATTCTTTATTGTATACTATAATTGATGTCACTTTGAATTCTGTAGGTTGCTTTATTTGTTTTGAGTTTCTTAGTGAATTGGAATGCAGTCAGTTTCAGATATGAAAGATAAAAATAAATGACTGGAGCCATCTCTCTTAAAACGGAATAAATTAGTTCATGACTATCTCATGAATATGTTCCTCTATATGAGAAGTCATGAGCTAATAAAACTTGATAGAATTTAACATGTATATTTCTAAATACAGGTTTAAATTCAAATATAAATTGCATAGAAGTTACCTTATCATGATATAAAGCACTGAAAATCCCCCCAAAAGCATCATTGTCACACTAATAGTTAATTATCTTTTAATAATAGCTTCAGTAATAATAATGTGTGAAGGTTGATACCTTATTAAAAATTTGAAAGCCTCAATCACATGAAAACCAATTAAATAAAACAAACTTCCAATTCAAAATCTAAAATCTTCTGAGGTTGTTATAAACAGTAATCCTTATTCTTTAAGGTGCATTTACCTAACTGTGATTAAATACATAAATAATAAACAACATAAAGCCTGCTTCATCCCTCAACCTCAGTTTATTTAACTGTTTTGGGAAATACTGCCAATTTATGGTTCTTATGGTTATGGAGCAAGAATCATGAATGTTTACTTAAGTCTTCAAAAATATTTTTGCATAAAATATAATCTGAGATGATTTGAAACCCTTTTTTTAAAAATCCCTTACTACTTGGCCTTTCAGGATAGTAATGTATAGGAAAATTTCATTGTGGGTAATGTTCAGAGCTGGAGTGGGGAGGAACCTTTTTCAGGTTTTTATATTCCCTGTTTGTCTTTAAATAGAAACCGATGTAGATGAGGAACAAGCCAAATGTAAGATATTTACATTACTCTAAAAACGTGAGTAGAGAAAACCTAATTTGATGTTCACAGTTCTTGAGGCAATGGCACAAGCCTTTGGGGCCAAGCTAACAAGCTAGAGCTGAATGTGTTCTTGGTATTTCTGTAGATCTTCTATCTTCTATTCATGGTGTAAGCTCTTTCCTAATTGAAAAGCCATTTCATGCAGTAGGATTAAATTCTGGTCCTGCTTTACTTTGTACAGTCCAGTTGCTTGCTTTGCTTTCCTAATGTCCCCTCCCTTCTTCTTTACAGCAGCTTCTATGCCTGGGAATCCTGTATAGCTGTTTGTTATCTGTTTATTAGTATGCTAAAGTCTTTCAGCAATTGTATACCTAGAACAAAATAGAGAACATAACCTATAAATATTAACAAAAATAATATGTCAATTGGATGAAAGCCTTTGTTTTCAACTGGTACTTGTGTGATATACTTTCCTCATAGAGAAAAAGCATCTATGACTCCAAATATGGAACAGATGACAGACCAAAGTCACAGATACTACTAAACTTAGTAAATCATTGAGTTTTATTGGAGTTGCTTTACTGAAATAGTGATGAGTGATTACTAACAGGAGTTAAAGTGGCTCAAAGACTGGAGAAACTGAAGGTCACACAGGAGGCCAAACGTGAGTATATTTGACAAAGACAGGCTTTCAGAACGCTGTGCTCACTCATCCTACCTACAAATGATTTATCTGACAAAACTACCAGAACACAACTGTGACTTTATTTTCTTAATTTGTTTTGATTTCTCAGAAAAAAAAACAAATTGTTTCACTTCTTTCCATCATTTCATGTCAACAAAGTACTCTCAAGCATCATAAGGCTTTATTTCCTAGATAATACTCTTTGCTTCTTACAAATGAGAATGAGAGAAGAATGAGGATGAGGTAGAAAAGTTTCCCAGACGTCTGTTCTCTAATCTCTTTGATTGCAACCTCTGACACCCCAGTCACCCACTGTCTGCAACAGCTTTACCTCAGACAGAAATGTGTTTATATACTAGACAGGGTTTTCCGGAGGAATAGAACCTACAGAATACATGTATTTGTGTGTGTGTGTGTGTGTGTGTGTGTGTGTGTGTGTGTGTGTGTGTGTGTGTGTATGTGTGTGAGTGAGTGAGAAAGAGAGAGACACAGAGAGAGAGAGAGTGAGAGAGAGAGCATGAGAATGAGTGTGTGTGTTTATGTGGGTGTGATTTATTAGATTTATGGTATAGGCTGAATAGTCCAACATGGCTGTCTGCATACATAGACTGAGGCTGAGAAGCCAGTAGTTACTCTGTCAGTGAATGCCTTTATAATGCCCATCTATGTCTGACAGCTTAGAGGATACCACGAAAGGCATGGATTTTCATTCTACATTGGAAGGCCAAAAAAACTGGGTTGCAATTTCACTGAAAAAATATCAACAGCACAAGTGACAGTATTGGTGTCACCAACAAGGAATAAAAGTAATTAGGCAAATCACAGTGCTTTTTCTCAGATCACTGATATCTGGGAATAATATTGCCAGGTTAAATTCTCTCTGGGAGATATTATACTTCATTCATTTAAACCAGTAATACTCACGTCTTAACTACCTCCAGATCCAATAAAATTAATAATCAAAGGTAGCCATGTGACAATCTATGCTTTGTAGCCCCAGTTTATAAATATGCAATAACCTTACTGTGTATATTGATAACACGGCAAAACAAAGAGTATGGCCACTCTGTTGCCAAGACAACACGAGGACATTTACCTCTAATCAGTTTTAAAATATACACAATAATCTTCAAACTTATTTCAGGAGACTTTAATATAAACTTTATCTGACAACTTACAAATGAAAATGATCAGGACTTCTCTCATTCTTACTGACTCGCAAACTGTGGAAGATTCATTGTTCTGTTTTAATACAAGTTAAGGTGGTTCTGAGAGATTACTTTTGAAAACATTATTCTCCCTAATCCCCATTGTGAACACACACACACACACACACACACACACACACACACACACACACACACACACACAAATGCTTTAATGCAATCTAGAAAAAGAAAAAAGTGAATTAAAGTTCAGGGTTTATAAACAAGAGATGTGTTTATGCGTCATTTATTATTTTAACATCTTTGCATAATATTCAGAATCATTTCAAAACACCATGCTATTTATAAGATTGTGGGGGAGAGCTGTAATCACAGCCCTGGATAAATAAGGGTTTAACCATCTAATGAGAGAGACAGAAATAAAGACAAGTGATACCAAAAAGTAAATGAAGGGGAAGAGAGGAAGGAATTTTGCCAAGTGTTATGAATGTAGGAGTTTCTCTTGAGGTTTCAAAATATAGTATTACAACTCTGATGAATGTCAGCTTTAGTTTTTATTTTAGCATCTATGATCAAGAGGAGTAATGTTAGTGAACACACCACAACTGGTACATTCAGTCCTGATAGAAAGTTCATATTACAATGTCCTTCCAGAGTTTCCAAGAGAATTGACCTGAGGGAGGGACTCTTAACCCCTTTCCCATAGACTGCATTGACTAGGAAGTCTGCTGTGCATGCAAATGCTTTTCCTCTGGTCTCTCTTGTGATAACACTTTCCTTGTCTAAACTTAAAGGAAGAGAAGGGGAAGAGATGGAACCCATGAGAGAAAGTTAGAGGAGGGGAAGGATTGTTATAAAAAATCATATCCAGAAACAAAAACAAAACCTAACCAGTGACCAGGCTAACAAACAACAACACCAAAAACACACAAACAAAAAACATGTAAGCCCTTTAATGACTGAAAGAAGTAAATATCTGTGAACATCTTGTGCAGATTTATAGCACAAACTCTTGATTTAATGGACTGCTGAAGCCATGTCTGCAATTTCTTAATGCTTTTGATCCAGGTACTTCCCATTTTCTTCTTGTTATGTAACCCCTGGTTTTGTAGCCCATCACTTTATTGACTGCTTGACAGTGCTGCTGCAGTTTGAAGGTTCTCATGGATTGAAGGGTTCCTTCAAAGGTGAATGTCTGAAAAGTAATCAATGTTGACATTTAACAAACAAACACATTGATAAAACTGTTAGTTATCAGTAAACAAGGACAGTAAAGTGTACTTGAATTCTATTATCTATAACATAGTCCTCAGCAGCAATTTTTAATGTCAAGAAGCTGCATAAGGCCTATGTGAGATTTGTAGCTAAAATTTATTTTTTGGTATATTGGTTTTTCATTCTCTATGTATACATTGAACAGTTACAATGTAACAAAGATATTGCTTAGCATTGGGAAAAGTATGATAATCAATAGATCACCTTATTCCCAGTTTCATATAGCTCATACTCTAGTTGGGTAAAACACATTCAATTATATAAGTTATTATAACATAACTCACTGAGATGAGTTCTGTGAAAGCTGGAACTTGAGTCTGTTGCAAGTTATAAAGAACGACTAAAATCTACTGTGAACAAAGGTAGATAAGAAGGGGGTTAAGGAAAGGGGAGATTTTTCATGGCTAAAATGGACTTTGTAGAGAAATCAGAACCAAATTAGAATGACATTTGCTCAAGAAATTTAAATTAAATTTTAAAAATTTGTTTGGTGCCTGGAACCACTTCTCAACTTACCTCCTAATACCCAATTGGCTAAGACAGAACATCACAGAAGTCATCCTAATCCCTGCAAGGCAGAAAACCAGCTGTACAGACACACTTGACTTACACATACACTTTTCATTGCCCTGAGAATATCTTATTTATACTTTATGTTACTGGAATAAATAAAATCAGACTTCATTATTAAAATGAGCCAAATGTTTTATTTTTGCTCTTTTTACAAAAGTTGATCACTGATGCCAGATTCTCAATTATTATTCATTAACAGAAAAAGGAATAAAAGTAAAGCTAAGCAATCATTTAACCATTCATTACTTCTTTAATATCATATCATATTTTGGAGACCCACAGACAAAAGTGTGTTGAATAAATTCACTTAAACCGTGGACTAAGTCAATGTTTACTTAATATTAATGGAGGGATTTATTTTTAACCAATAAACTGAAAATAATTTGACAAGTATTTTAATGGAAAAATTAACATAATCTGAATCAACAGACTATTACCACCATAAATAATTCCTATTCAATTTAGAAAAGCTTTATTTTTAAATATAAATGTATATACTATAAACTTCTTCAGTGACTTGGTATAAGAACCATTTGATACATCCAATATCTCAAACTAAATATAGATGCTTAATATTCAACATTCTTCCTCCTGGCTTAATTGAAGCAAATGTATTATAGGACTTTAAAAAAAATGTATAATCAAAGGCAAATTGTAGTTGATTTGTGAAAATCATTATCAGTTTAATTACTGCCTAGTTAAAGATAATAAATTAAAAATAAAAACAAAATAAATCGAACCAAAAGGACTGACTGTTTCTGAAATCATTGATATTTTTTAGATTTACCTTCCATAGTGGGTTTTTGTTCACACAGCTTATTCATCACTGTAACTTGTTTAATTTGTTATTATCCCCAGAAAGCAATTTTTTCATCCTCCAATGTAAAAAGAACATGACCAGGCTGGAGAGACACGTCAGCAGTAAGAACTCCTGCTGCACTTACAAAGGATTCTGTTAGATTTCCTAGTATCTATATGAGCTAACAACCTGCAACCACCTGTAACACAAGCTCCAGAGTACTCAACAACTCTCTTTGGCTTCTCTATGTAATTGTACTCATTTCAAGCATGTTTCTTCACACAGATATGCAGGCATAAACATTCATTAGTGGCATACTAATTCTAAATTACGTAAATATAGTATGACCAACACTTAAAAAAATAAGAGAATCCTTTAACAGAATGAAGAGGGGCAAGCAGAATTCTAGGCAAATAGAGTAATTTAAGATCTCTTGTCATTTTATCTCAAATGATACATGTTAGCATTTAAGTTAGGTGTATAGATGCGATATTCATATAATTTTACACGCTGACGTCTATACAAACGATGTGATTCTTACTTCTCATCTCAGTCTGCATTCTGAGCTGTGTTCTTTTTCTACTTCATTCTCCAGTTTCTATTATCTACTGGCCATTTCTGAGGACTGCCTGCTCACTCTTATTAGTTAATTCAATGTTTTTATTATTAGTTCTTTATACCTTTCCTTGAGGTTAGGAGGAGAGGGTGAAGAAAAGATAATTTGAATTTTAGAGAAGAAAAAGGGGAGTCTTGAAGACAGTAGGAAAGACTTCAACTTGAATGAAGCTACTGAATAGTGAGCCTTTAAATTTTTTCTCATTAATAGAAGCTTCTATTGCTGCTTGGTTATAGCCTATCATAACTCCAATGAAGGCTGCCCCCTAACAGAAGACATTGTGAATATATGAAAATAGAATTTTATGATACACCTTCACACCATTTATTTGACCATAAGTTCAGTGCAATTTTGTAAGAGCCATTCTTTCCTCTACCAATACTCCACTCTGTCATTTAAATTGTCTACTTTTTCTTACCTTTGTTTAAAATATAAAAATACTAATAAATAGAAATCAATCTTCACAAAATTCAGTATGGAATTGAATTAGGCATTTTCAATATTGTTTTATAAGTAGCAATTCAAATTTTTAAATCATAAGTAGGTGGATTTATTAAACTGAGCACAATATGTAGCCATAAATAAATAGCTCCATCATACAAGAAATGGATCCTAATTAGAGATATCATATACAGAAACCTGGAAAAATTGTTTATATAGTGATTGACAATTTTTATTCTTTACACTCATCTTGATGTTTCACATCTGTGGTGCAGGCTGTACAGCCTGTTAGAAAGAGTGAGATATTCTATATCAAATCCTTCTAAAAATACAATCATATTTAAATAAGAGTCAAATTATCAAATATAAGATAGATTTAGATTATACAAAGGGATGCATTCCAATAATGATAATTTTGTGAAAATTTACTTTAGCTCCTTGACAGTAATTTGAGATATTGATAGTATAAAAGGTAAGAGCTACAGTTTTTCTTTTTTATCAGTCTTTCTTCTCTATAAGAATCGGGGTAAATAAAAGCATTTTAATCTTCACATAATATCAGGATGGTATTGCTATTTTAAAAATAATATCTGGTTACAAACTTCCACCTAAGATTTGTACTTTTTCTTTATTATTTCTGTATTGGACATGGAAGACTTGGTAGTTTTCACACAACTTCTATGAGGATAATTATATGGCATATAAAACCATACTGTAAATAGTTCTATTAATATGTTCAAGTAAGATAAAACATGTATTGACTAAGAAATAGGTATGCATACTTCAGATCTTCACACTCCCCCTCTACTCCTTCAAACTTAATTTCCTAATCTCATTGACAGCACTGTGGCTCACCACCTGCTTCTACCTTCCTTCCAGCCTACCTATCCCTATCTAGTGAGTCATATAGCTCTTCCCCTCCCATTTTTCTTCTCCCAACATTTTCTCTGATCCAGCCCCTAATTTCAGAGGGAATTATTTGGGAATCTTCAAGTCACTCTAGCTAGGGTAGCAGGTCAGCTAATTTCAGATCATCACCCCTCGAATCATTCCTAAGTTCAATGCTCAAATTTCATTCCCAGCTCTGTAACAGAACAGCTGCTTCAGATTCATCTTTCTGTTTACTCCCGTAACCCTGATATCTTCCAAGTGTGCTTTGTATTCAGTCTATAATTTCAGGCCCCAGCTCTAGCAGGCAGTCTTTGGGAATCCACCAGCCGAACATTCCAGAGAAGCAAGTAGGCAACTCTAAAAAGTAAACAATCTTTAGATTCTCCCCACTTTCTGCCTTAGAGCTCCACATGGAACACTCGGCCTTTTTTCATCATGTGCACTCCCTTAGAATCCCATTCATAAGTTTCAGTTTCCAAAATCTAGAATCACATTTACCAGAAACCTTCAGTAGCCAGGCCTTAACTATTAGAATACAAGAAGTAAGTCCCACCAGAAACATAACATGAAAAGGCAGGGTCAAATGGATTGTTACAAAAAGCAAAATATAAACTCTTATGTGGCTGGAATGCACATCCCATTTTTGTTTTGTTCATGAGCTAATTTCCTATTTCTACATTGCGTATAGTCTATTGCAAAGAATACTGGAATAATACAGAAATTCTAATGCCTCATTGACATAATAGTTTTATGTCCTTTGGATATACATTTGGAGTAGGATTCTTGGATTAAACAGAAGTTCAACATTAAATTTTTAGGAGAAATAACTTATATTATTCTTATTACAGCCATACCCACCTATACTTTTTGGCAAAAGCATTTCAGGCCCCCTTCTCACACCTCACTTGTACTTAGTATCATTCATCTTTCTGATAGTGATGAGCAAATATGTCTTGGTTTTACATTTCTTTCTTTAACAGCTATTGTTGAATGTCCTTGCTCCTATAAATATATAATGTCTACTCAAGTAATTTCCTGTTTTATTATATTTTTTTGTATTTCATTACAATATGCAAATGTTTTTTTTGTTTACATATGATGGGCAGTGAACATTTACATGGTGGCCAGAAAGTCACATCATGTGACATTCTCAATCATCCTCTACCTGATGTTATTGGGATAAGAATTTCTCATTGAGCCTGTTGCTTCCCAATTCCTTTAGATTAATGGCATAGTTGTACTCTAAAGATTTGCTTTACCTTCCTGGCTCTGGGTTCATAGTTGTGTACTATTACACCAAGTTTTTATATAAATGTTGGGCATATTAACTCAGGTTCTAGTATTTCCACAGCCAGTATTTGAACAACTAAATCAGCCCCTTCTCTGGTCCCCACAGCTCATTCTAAATTCTTGTTTCATTGAGTTTTAGAATTATTTATATATCATGGACATTAAATCCATTACAGAAACATAGTTAGAAAGAATATTTTTCTTGTTTTTTTTTTTTTCCCCAAGATTAGTTTGAGAATCTTCTAGTCAACTAAAAGCTGAACAGAAAAACAAACCAAGCTCCAAACCAAGGATAATTTTCTATCAAAGTGACTTATGATTTGTATAAGTCATTCATTCAAGAGTTTGTTTTGTTAGGTAGCTTTTGAGTTCATGTATTAATATTTTGATTTCTGGCATGTACATTCTTTCTCCTACCTTTATTGTTGAGAATTTTTAACCAAAAAGTCTTGACTCTTTTCTCCACCCTCAGGTTTTTACTTACCCATATTGAATTTTACTGATTCAACTTTTAGATTTGTCTGCTATATTGATTGCTACATCATAAGAATTTTTCATTTCATTACACTTTGATAATATTTACAATTTCCTTTTTGTTATGTTCTAGTGCTCATCTTTGTAGTGGGATTCAGGTGTCAGCTGATGGGGTCCTAAGACGCTTACCCAGGGTCCCGAGCTCCCGGAGGGGATGTGGCCAACCTGGAGGGGGTGTGGCCAACCCCATTGAGAAGGGGCTTCTGGGACATGAGGCCCATTTCCTGGTTCCTGGCTGCTGGAGAGACAGGAATGGAATCCGTCTTCTGTCCATCACTTGTCTACCATTCCAGACTCCAGTCCCTGTTCAGGTGCTACTATAAACTATTACCTGTACCGTGAGTGTTGGTTTATATTTTAATAAATATCTATCCTGCACTGGTGCCTTCTAACTAAACTTCGCCTACATCTGGTTGCTGATAGGAAACATGCTAGAGGCCACAAAATTTCATGAGAAACATCATGTTAACAGCAAAAGGCTAAAGAAAAGTTTTCCCATCACTTTGAATGAAGCAAAAGAAATAGTAAAGAATTGTAACACTTGCTCTTTCTATAACCAACCATCTTTACCTGCAGGAAGTAATCCTAAGGGTACACAGAGAAATGAAATCTGGCAAATGGATGTGTTTCACTTTCCAGAATTTGGAAAGATGAAATATGTACATCATACTACTGATACCTACTTTGGAATGCAATGGACGACTGCCCTGAGTTCTGAAAATGCTGATGCTGTACTTACTCACCTTTTGGAAGCCATGGCCATAATGGGAATTTCCACTCAGATTAAGACTGACAATGCTCCAGCTTATGTTTCCCGAAAAATGAAGATAATTTTTGGATACTATAATATAAAGCATATTACAGGGATACCACACAATCCTACAGGACAGGCAGTTGTGGAGAGATCTCACTTCACATTAAAAGAGATGCTTTATAAACAAAAGAAAGAAATGAAAAAACCCAGAGAGAGGTTGCACAGTGCCTTATTGACTTTAAATTTTCTTAATGCTGATGAAAAGGGAACATCAACTGCTGAGAGACACGGGGTAGTAGAGAAATCCTCTGAGTTAAATCAGCCCATCTACTTCAAAGATGTGTTGACTTCAGAGTGGAAGCCAGGATATGTGCTTCAATGGGGTAGGAGTTTCAACAGGGACAGAAAAGATATAGGTACCGACAAAGCTAATAAAAGTCTGCTTCGAAAGGAGTCCCTTCCTGAGGAAGATAAGTAATTGCTCATCCTTGATATGACAAATGGATACATGGTAAGGAAAACACATTTAACAAACCTGGGACAGGGTCTCAATATTGTATTTACAGGAAAACGGATAAAACTATTTTTAAGACATTGACTAGACATTGAATAATTACCTGCAATCCAAGACAGACTGATGATGAAGGAATGTACATGACTGACTATGAGACCAACTGATACACATATGCACTACTGGGTAATCTCATCTCTCAATTCTTACTGCTTTGCATCTTGCATCTATACCTAAAAAAAAAAAAAAAAAAAAGGTGGTCCTGATTTGACTATTAATAGGGATGGATTTGGATTGGGAGCAAGTGGCTTTCTCTCTCTCTAAACCCAAGCATATTCGTAAAGAAAATGTGAAGAATTCTGTCTCATATCAGAAAAGCCACCTGGTGTGAGACAGAAGACAGAATGTTTGGGGACCTATATTATTGTGACTTCATCTCAAACCTTGTTTCTCTCTGTATCTGTACCTTTCAAACATGCTGTCTGCATACAGTCTCCTAAAGTAATAAGAGATATGAATATCTCTTTTGAGTATCAACGATGCTTAAGTTTTCAATTGTAAATAACATTTCTTCCTATCAGCTATCTACAAAGAATCTGGAACTGAGACGGGCCCCCACTGCAACAACTTCTACTAGTGAAATAAGAATAAAAGGGAGCGTATGAGAGAGAAAATAAGAGACAGGTAGACAGACAGACAGAGACAAAAATAGAAAAATCATGAACCTGGTGCACACCAATCAATAATTGTTTTCAGGAAATAGACTATTCAAAAACAGCTGCAAGATATCTCTTTATGATTATCCTTCAGATCACACTTCTAATTAGATTTCCAGATAGAGTTAACCACTATTCTAAGAATGGTTATAGATGTATATGGTCAGTCCATTAAGAACTAACCATTGTTTTAGCTTTTACAAGATCCCAAAGAGATGCCATCGCCCTTAAGTCAGCAGGAAGCAACCTTATGAAAGACTATGCCCCCTTTTCCAATAGTTTTATGCTCTGAGGGTTGTGGGTAATTATTATTCTAATAAAATAGTTATAAGTTAAAACTGAGTAAAGGACAGAACTATATTATAGCATCAAAGATCTCTTTTGAAAAAGAGAGGGGAGATAGATAAGATAGATAAAGGTAGACTGTTCTACCTACCTATACACCATTCTAGCTGAATGTATGGGCTAAGCTAAAGACAATTTGCACTGGCTTAGATATTTGTATATTGATACAAATGTGAAATCATTTTATATGTTTAATTGTGATAATTTGTACATTTGAACAAAGTTCAATCTGGAATTGCTTTATATAACCAAGGCAACTTGTACTTCGATATAAATCTGAATCTGTAACTATTATGTAAAACTGAATCTGAAATTGCTATATTTTATGTATACTCCTACCTCTGTTTAAAATATTTGCACATAATTGTCATGTACACTATGCAATTACTACCTTCATTTAACTATATATACTAGATATAATATATGATTGCACTAGTTATGATATATGTACAAGATGTTTTATATACCTCTGTTTAGATGATATATATATATATATTTATATATCTAAAATGCTGTGGCCACTTTACATAGTAATATACCCCTGGCTAATGTTTGATAGTCCTACTAAAAGTCATTGTTCAGAGATTATACACCCCTTATATAAGTATTCTAATTTTTAGTACAGGGTTTATTCCTTAAGATGATAAAACTGTAGTCATCATTACTTAAGGTACCATATCCCAGTCATCTCAAGTTAGAATATCATAGATAGACAGGAATCTTCAACCACTTCATAGACCCAGAGAATATGGCATTTAACATTTGGAATTCAGCCACGAGAGACACTATGACTCCTGAAGTCACTGCTCCTTTCCCTAGATGGTGTTGTGCATCGAGGATACTCCTTTGGAGTTTGTCCTTTTGGCAGAGAATGGCCAGTTGGGTAAGGAGCTGACCTTACCTTGATTGCTGACAGTACACACATGATGTCCAAGCTGGATGAACAAGTTGATGGATGGAGACTGACGAAACCTTTCTGGACAGGATAAGACAGTCCCTCCAAAATTGCCCTGCTTGTGAAAAGATCTGTCAGATACCATAGGCCTGTAGACAATATGACAGATGTTCCAGTGGCACACAAATCCAGAGGTGATTGTCCAGTAGCTGTGTTGCTGTCCTCTCCCAAATTTTGGAAGCCACTACTTCCATGTACTTCTGACTTTCAGGTGATACATCTTCCTTCTCAGGTCTTGAAGGGGTTGAAGAATAGGTATTTAAGGTTACTACCCTATTATCCCTTAGAAAGGAATATTCAGGTGTTGAATTTTCACTTTCCCAGATGAACCTTTTGAAGTAATTTATACACCCTATCATCTACCAATGTTCTAAAATATATGATGTACTTTATATGTGTTAGATTTTGGTTGTAATTTGTACTTTATCCTCTCCTAGATACTACCTCATAATTATTCCTATTGTACATAGTCTTAGTTTAGAACCTTCTTAGTTAGACAAAAGGGGGAGATGTGGTGGCATTCAGGTGTCAGCTGATAAGATCAGAGGATGCTTACCCAGGGTCCTGGGCCCCTGAAGGGGGCGTGTCCAACCCCATTGATAAGGGGCTGCTGGGACCCTGGAAAGCCTGTTTGCCTGGTTCCTGGCTACGGGAGAGACCGGTTTGGAATCCATTGTCCATCGTTTCAGACTCCAGTCCCTGTTCAGGCTCCACTATAAGCTGTCGCCTGTATTGTGATTGTTGGTTTATATTTTAATAAATATTAATCTTTGACTGGTGCCTTGTAAGTATTACTCCACCTACAATACTGGTGTTATTTTAAGGAAGTGCTCATTTGTGCCAAGGCATTTGAAGTGTATTTTCCATTTTCTTTTCTATTAAGTTCAGTGTAACTGGGTTTATGTTGAGGTCTTTGGTTCAGCTGAACTTGTGTTTTGTGCAGGGTGATAGATACAGATCTATTTGCATTCTTCTACATACTACCATCCAGTTAGGTTAGCACCATTTGGTAAAGATGCTACTTTTATTCCATTGTATATTTTTGGCTTTTTGTTAAAATCAAATGTTTGAAGGTATGTGGATTAATGTTGGTGTCTTCAACTAGATTCCATTGATATACAAATCTGTTTTTATGGCAGTACCAAGCTGTTTTTAATTACTGTAGCTCTATAGTAATGCTTGAAGTCAAGGATGATGATGCCTCCTGAAGTTCTATTATTGAACAGGACTTTTTTATTTTTATTTTTTGGCAATCCGGAGTGTTTTTCAATATGAAGTTGAGTATTGAAGAACAGGTATACTCAATGAATCAATTTTTATTTCTACCTATCTAATATTTTGGAGTTGTCTTTCACTTGCTTTAAAACAAATGTCATCTATATTTCTACTTATATTATCTTTATTTACTCTTTACTTGTCTTATTTCCTGCTACTTTAATTTAATTGCTTTCCATGGTGAATGGGATATAGTATACAGAAAGTGTTGTAGAAACAGAAGTCATACTTCAAACAAAAACATATTTAATTTTTCTGTAGGGTAAAATTGAATTGCTATATGCTATTTTTTTAAAAAAAATGAAATTAACTTCTACTTATATTGAATAATTTGTCAATGTGATTTTGGTATGTAATATTCATATTCTTAGTGATGATTTGACATTTTTATGAAGACCTTCTAATATCCAGAGTCTGAGGCTCCATAATCTGTTTGTACTACAATCCAGTCCTTTTGTCTCTAGTGCTTATTTTCCAGTAAGATTCTTTTTGTCTCCATCTGAGAGCAAATAAAAAAATTAAAGTGATTTTAGTGCAGGTTATAGAGTTGTCCTCTATGCATGATTTCTTCCTTCTTAGGACTTACATCTTCAATTACCAGTCCTTCTGGTAGTTTAACTCGTTTTTATTTTATGCGAAATTTTTGAAAGTGTTTTTCTCCTTGACTTCTGGCCAACTTCTGGTTCATCTTCTGAGATTTTAATCAGATTAAAACATTCCATGAATGAATTTATCTGAAGTGCTTCCTTTCCTCCCCTAAGGTTATATTCATTCAAATTTATAGCTAATGCCTTTTCTTTCACCTGCTGTCCTTAATGTCTTGCTTCAAATATATGAATTTAATTGATTTTTCATGTCCTTGGGATCATATTTTATAGAGAGGTCACAATTTCTCTTTTAAAGATTTTCTCTGATGTTTCCTAATATTTGACTGTGTTGTTATCATCAAACTGAAATAGCCTGTTAACATTTACTGAACATGGCCACTAATATTTAGACAGCATAATCAATAACAGTTCTTATAATTTTTATCATTAAATTTCAAAGTAAATTATTTAATATTCTTCACATTACTACTTTAGGAATTACCAAAGCAAGCACATATACTTGAAGATATTTGTTGTAGATGGTATTTTTAACATCTGCATGTTAAGCAAATGAGGTTTAAATCTGAAATGTCCTTCATGTTATGGATATTGGATCTCCAGCTGAAACACTTTTTGAAGGATAAAACTAGATTTTTGGTGAAGGGGTTTTTAAGGTAACATCCACTCATGATTCTGGCCCAAGCTTCTGCTTCCTAGTGAAGCTTCTGACTCGTGATTCCCCTACCATGAAACTAGACTCTCTTCTTTGTCTTCTGAACCATAAACTTTAAGCCCAAACAAATCATTCCTCCTACATATTCAACATGAAGTCCTAGAAACAAAACAAGTAGAGGAAATTGCCAATGAGTAAGTGGTGATATCTTCTGTAGGTAAGTATCACTGTGGTTATTGGGCCTTCGGATATTATTTGTGTACAATTTTTCAAGTTTTTGGCAGGCAAGATAGAGATATTGTAAAATGCCAGAAGTTTCCCTGGCATTCTGGGGTAGAGCTTTGAAGACATGAAAGTTAACTGAAATTAAGATTAAGAATACTATGTTTGTGGGATTTCAGGCATGAACAAAGACTGTGTTTGAAATTGTATTAGAGATAATTCATGCTAAATTCATGTAAAGAATATATAAATTCTAGAGACATACGTTAATTTATTTATAAAGACAACATCAAATTTAGTGAATAGAAAATGTCAAAACAGCATAGCAATTAGGCTGTGCCATGTTTATTACTAACTAATTTAATCCAGATTTAGAGTCAAGATTACAATAGAATACTCTGGGGTGTGTGTTAGTGATGTTTACTAGGGTTTGATGTACTGAGGGTGACCACGGGAGGGCAATATGTGAAATTTTGAGAATAAAGTCTTTGCATCAGTGGATGCTCTCAAGTGTGGTGATATTGGCACTATGAAGCATCTGTTGAGGAAAGACATAGGCTGTAAGAGGAGCCAGCCCAAGAAAGAGCCTATTATAGTGAAAATGAAAAGATCTGAGGGACATGGATGTCCACATCCACTACAGTTCATGTGGCCCAGGGCCACACAGTTCAATATTTACTTCTTTGGATCAAAACTTCTTTTTTCTTTTTTGTTCTTAGTGTCCTGTCTCTTTATTTTGGTACATAAATTTTTACTCTGTGCCATTGTATATTAGAAGTAACATCTTTTCAGAATGTACAGATGCTTAGAATGAAGATGTTTCATTTAAGTCATTAGAGATTTAAAGATTTGGAACTGAGAGTGTTGAGGGAGGAACAGATAATTACCATGTGAGATAGCCAAAAGCTGTGGACACTTAGGGAAGGAGCAGCTGCTTTAAGATCATATCCTTGGAAAAAGCTTTGAATCCTCATTCAATAACCGATGCATCCATTTAGAAGTATATCATACTTCAAATTGTGACATCTGATCGACAGAATAGGTTACAGGAAGTAATGGGACCTTTGAAATGTATTCCTGCCACTGATTTTGTTACACAGGAGATTTCTAGTCTGCATATTGAGAGGAATTGGCCACATATTCTTGTATCAATGGACAGAGATATGCAAATATACCTTTATTCATGAAAGACTGTATCCTTTGAGAATTGTCAGCCAAAGTAAATCTTATTTTGAATTGCTTCTTTATTTTTTTATTTTATTATACTTTTATTTAAAAAATGACATTTTTATCTATGTATCTCCTGCTCCCCCTCCCTTCCCTCCTCCTAATTCCTCCTAGTCAGCCTTCAAGTATTTTTCTCAGCAACAAGAAATGTAACCAATTCAGAAGGCATTATATCCCTGTCAATTTCCATTATTTAAAATCAGTGTAAATGCCATTTTCTAAATATTACACCCAAAATTATCAAAATTGTTTTACCTTTAATATGTTTTTATTTTTATTTATTTATTTGTTTATTTATTTTTGAAACAAAGTTTCTCTGTGTAGCAGTCCTGGCTGGTCTCAAACTCACTGAGTTCTTCCTCCCAAGTGCTGAAATTAAAAGTATGAGCCATCTTTAAGATTTAATTTACAACTTAAAACTAACAAGTTCTTCAATGATTTTAACACCCAGTGATATTTAAAACACATTTTTTAACTAATTGTATTACTGAATATATATATATTTTTTTTACTTTTTGAGTCATGTACATTAGTCATATCACCTCATCACAAACACAAAATTTTAAGGTAACTACATATTTTTCTGAGTTCACAGTGGAATTGAAAAAGCTTATGTGTGTACTCAAATAAATAAAATTCAGGCATAATGTTTTTCCCGTTGGCAATGATACTTTCTTTTATTTCCTCTCTTTAATTTACTCTTTATAAGAATGCACTTAGATAGGCTCTTTAGATTCTACTTTGGTCAATTAATGTTATACTTTGTCTGGAATCATACTAAGGCATTAAAAATGAACTAAGTTGTCAATAACCACTAGTACCTGGGAGATAATCTTTTATTTCTTGCTGTTTCCCATGTTTTTTAGGTATGAGCAATGAACTTAGTCTGGGTGCTTCAATATCTTGCAATATTTCCCAAAACCAAATGTTATAACTTTAGAATATTAATGCTAGCTTATATATACTGATATCAATAATGACGGGTGCATTAAAATTTTAGTAGAGGCTGCATCTCGTATTACATATACTTCTGTGGCTGAAAAAAATTCATTGTTTTAAAGAATAAGGCTTTGAGAAAAAATTCTACAGCTTTCAATTTGATAAGAAAGGATGTCAGACTTTATAGTTTTTATACATTGAAGCAACAATCTGGATTTAAAAAAGTATTTATTAATAATTTGCAGAGTTAAAATGGAGAATTTTTTTCTATGGGGAAAATGAATTCAGAATTTTCTACTTTTCCTCAGATTATTATACAGCCTTTCAAACCCTGAAATCTTGTACTGCAATAATTAGATTGTGATTGTAAAGAACAGGACTTTACTTTATTTAGTCTTGAATACTAAATAAGCCAATGTACCATAAATGTTATCCATAGACACTGAATTTTCAGTATCTGTAAATGTGTGAAATCCTTTTAAAGCAATGTATTATATTCAGCCTGTGATATAAATGCATTACCTTCATGATAATGAAAAGAACATAAAATACTTTTCATGGCATATTTGTGATTATTATGATGGAATAATGAAATTGCATTTCTTTTATACTTTCTCATCTTTAACTCTAAGGAATTTTAATTACACATGGAGATTTTCAAGGATTCAGAATATGAAATGAAAGCTTCAGAAAGATACATCAGGTTTTGATCAATTCACTTTTAACTGCTAAAAAAGTATATAGTAGACAGCTGATAAACTTAGTGTAAATTTCAATTTAAACATGGTAAACATAGAAACTTTACTTTTTTGTTTTTGGTTACAAGGATTACAATGTGGGGATTTAATAGGAGATATAAGAGGGATCTAACCACAGTCAGTCTAGGAGGATCAGAGAGTGGTGATTCACACCTTTAATCCCAGCACAGTGAGTATCCCAGGAGTGGTGACCTACGCCCTTAATCCAAACTGAGTTCTAGGTCATCTTGATTTACAGAAGGAGTTCCAGGCTCTCTCAGGCAGGCAGTGGTGAGGCCATGCCTTAACTTACCAAGAGAGTATTTAAGGCGAGGCTAGAAAGACAGAAGTTAGAGGAAGCCAAGAGAATCCAGGCTGAGGAAGCTGGAAGACAGCTGGGTAAGATCTGACTGTGGTATTTACTCTCTCTAATATCTCTGACTTTCTCAGAGATCTATCCCTGAGTTTCATTTACTCATGCAACATTACAAAGTACACTTGTTAATGAATATATGGGGATATTTTTTGTTTTATTTTGTTTTGTTTTTTTCAAGACAGAGTTTCTTTGTGTAGCACTAACTGTCCTGGAACTTTCTCTGTATGCCAGGTTAACCTATCTGCCTTTGCCTCTCCAAAATTCTGGTGTTAAAGATGCATGTTAAAGACCAGCTATCTAATTTTAAAAATGTAATTACAGTTTGTTCTTATTTTTCTTCCTTCTGATCTCACATCTTTTTAAGGATGATGATGTGAAAGAAGACATTGTGGTTGATGATTGTATTGGCTGATATTTGTTGTCAAGTTTATAGGATCTGTAACCAACAAAGAGATAAACTACTGGAGACATCTGTGAGATTTTCTTGATAAGGTCATTTGAAGTAGGAAGCCACTCTAATATTTGCTGACACCTTTCAGTGGCCTCCCATATAAGTTGAATTACCAGGAAAAGGTATTCCTTTCTCCTTCTCCTCTTTTATCTTACCTTATTGTCTTGATGTCTTATTGTCAAGTGTGTCTGTTCTATTTCTGCCACCACTAATGCTGTAACTTCTGCTTCCTTCTAAATCAAGAATGTGGACTGAAGAAGTCTCTTCAGGATTCCTATGAGCCTTTTTCATGAGACCAAAATTCTAAGGCATCCAGATCCATAGACAAAGAAAGTAACCAGTTTTCAGACTTTTTAATGAGAAGAATCCTGTTGATTACTTAACATCTTCTAAGTAGATCTAATAAATCTTCTTGTAATAATAACTACTCACTCTATTGAAACTGTTCCTTTAGAAAATTCTAATTAATATATAAACAGTATCTTCCTAAGTTCCATTTTGGGGGTATTTGAAATGAAACCTGAAAGGAAAGATCATTGTTATTTAAGGATGATGGAGTGGGGAACTGACTTATATTCTTGCTGAGGTGAATGGTCGACTGGAATTTAGAGCTCAGAAAGACCGTGGGGTCTATTAGTCTATTGATGCTATTAAATTCATTATCTTTCTAAGATATAAGCCTGACAATGTGACCATTTAGTTTAATGTTAGTTTTAGCATTAAAGGTGAAAGAATGATGTCAGAACAAGACAAAATAAAAACCATAATGACAAATTGATACTAAGTGTGGACCAGGATTCCCATTGAGGTGAAGGGGGTCTTTCCTTTTTTTTTTTTAATCATCCCTTTACATAATCTCATTTGATAGTTTTATCCAGGTTAGAATTTTGACTGAAATGTTTTGTGATAGGCAGGCATGAAGGTT